>OZ026557.1:4596465-4751465 GCA_964020155.1 Chondrilla cf. caribensis | reverse complement strand
CAACCAATCTACCTGGGGATGCGAGCTGAGTAATGAAACACTTCCCATCTCTTTGTGTGCTTTGTAACCCTTGTAATTCAAGGTGGTGCTATTGGGCCAAATTTTGGCCATTGCACCACAGTCAGTGAATGAGAGTGCCAATGTATGGGGAGAATAGGAGAAATAGAGCACTTGGTACCATCTTGTATATATTGTGGGAGAGGGGGCGTGTCAACCTCATTTTTTCAACTAATCTAGCTGGGGATGTAAACTAAGTCATGAAACACTTCCTATCTCTTTGTGTGCTTTGTAACCCTTGTTATTCAAGGTGGTGCTATGGCCAAATTCTGGCCATAGCACCACGTGGTCAATGTATGGGAGAGAATAGGAGAAAAAACACTTGGCACCATCTTGTATATCTCGTGGGAGAGGGTGTGTGTCAACTTCATTATTTCAACTAATCTAGCTGGGGATGTAAACTAAGTCATGAAACACTTCCTATCTCTTTGTGTGCTTTGTAACCCTTGTTATTCAAGGTGGTGCTATGGCCAAATTCTGGCCATTGCACCTCAAAGTATGGGAGAGAATAGAAGAAAAACACTTAGTACCATCTTGTATATCTCGTGGGAGAGGGGGCGTGTCAACCTCATATATACAAATAATCTAGATGGGGATGTAATTTAAGTTATGAAACACTTCTCATCTCTTTGTGTGCTCTGTAACCCTTCTTATTCAAGGTGGTGCTAAATTTTGGCCATAGCACCACAAAGTATGGGAGAGAATAGAAAGGCAAGTTGGTGTCAAATAACCTGAGTGATCACCACAAGGCATATTACACTTCTATTGAAATGTACATACAAAATTATAATATTATATGCATATGGACACCTGGGGAAAATTTTATTAGCAACAAAACCATTCATTTTTGTTATCAAAAGGACTGTATTAGTTCCAGTAGTGTGTCCATGCATTCGTATTAGAGCTACAATGCATTATGTGCACACAGGAGAGGTCGTGGTGACAAGCATAAAAATTGACATTTTTTTGCTTGTCACCACGAGGCCCATAGCACACTCAGGACGGTTTGTATGCATCCCAATTGTGTTGGTGAGTTTGTCACAGACACTGGGCAGCCCTTGGTGACCAGCAAGGTGGTGTCAAATCACCTGAGTGATCACCACAAGTAATATTACACTTGTATTGAAATGTACCTACAAATGTATAATATTATGTGCCATATGGACACCTGGGGGAATTTTCATCACCAACAAAACCATTCATTTTTGTTATCAAAAGGACCGTATTAGTTCCAGGAGTGTGTCCGTGCATTCGTATTAGATCTATGATGCATTATGTGCACACAGGATAGGTCGTGGTGACAAACATGAAAAATGACATTTTTTGGCTTGTCACCACGAGGCCCATAGCACACTCAGGACAGTTTGTATGCATCCCAAATTGTGTTGGTGAGTTTGACACGGACACTGGGCAGCCCTTGGTGACCAGCAACGTGATGTCAAATCACCTGAGTTATCACCACAAGGAATATTACACTTCTATTGAAATGTACATACAAATGTATAATGCTATGTGCCATATAGACAAATGCCAGAATTTTCATCACCAACAAAACCATTCATTTTTGTTATCAAAAGGACCGTATTAGTTCCAGGAGTGTGTCCGTGAATTCGTATTTACAATGCATTATGTGCACACAGGAGACGTCGTGGTGACAAGCATAAAAATTGACATTTTTTTGCTTGTCACCACGAGGCCCATAGCACACTCAGGACGGTTTGTATGCATCCGAAATTGTGTTGGTGAGTTTGTCACGGACACTGGGCAGCCCTTGGTGACCAGCAAGGTGGTGTCAAATCACCTGAGTGATCACCACAAGGAATATTACACTTCTATTGAAATGTACATACAAATGTATAATACTATGTGCCATATGGACACCTGGGGGAATTTCTATTAGCAACAAAACCTATCATTTTTGTTATCACAAGGACCGTATTAGTTCCAGGAGTGTGTCCGTGCATTCGTATTAGAGCTACAATGCATTATGTGCACACAGGAGACGTGGTGACAAGCATAAAAATTGACATTTTTTGCTTGTCACCACGAGGCCCATAGCACTCTCAGGACGGTTTGTATGCATCCGAAATTGTGTTGGTGAGTTTGTCACGGACACTGGGCAGTCCTTGGTGACCAGCAAGGTGGTGTCAAATCACCTGAGTAATCACCACAAGGAGTATTACACTTCTATTGAAATGTACATACAAATGTATAATGCTATGTGCCATATGGACACCTGGGGGAATTTTTATTAGCAACAAAACCTATCATTTTTGTTATCAAAAGGACCGTATTAGTTCCAGGAGTGTGTCCGTACTTTCGTATTAAAGCTACAATGCATTATATGCACACAGGAGAGGTCGTGGTGACAAGCATAAAAATTGACATTTTTTGCTTGTCACCACGAGGCCCATAGCACACTCAGGACGGTTTGTATGCATCCGAAAATGTGTTGGTGAGTTTGTCACGGACACTGGGCAGCCCTTGGTGACCAGCAAGGTGGTGTAAAATTACCTGAGTAATCACCACAAGGAATATTACACATCTATTGAAATGTACATACAAATGTATAATGCTATGTGCCATATGGACACCTGGGGGAATTTTTATTAGCAACAAAACCTAACATTTTTGTTATCACAAGGACCGTATTAGTTCCAGGAGTGTGTCCGTGCTTTTGTATTAGAGCTACAATGCATTATGTGCACACAGGAGAGGCCATGGTGACAAGCATAAAAATTGACATTTTTTTGCTTGTCACCACGAGGCCCATAGCACACTCAGGATGGTTTGTATGCATCCGAAATTGTGTTGGTGAGTTTGTCACGGACACTGAGCAGCCCTTGGTGACCAGCAACATGATGTCAAATCACCTGAGTGATCACCACAAGGAATATTACACTTCTATTGAAATGTACATGCAAATGTATGATGCTATGTGCCATATGGACACCTGGGGGAATTTCTATTAGCAACAAAACCTAACATTTTTGTTATCACAAGGACCATATTAGTTCCAGGAGTATGTCCGTGCATTCGTATTAGATCTATGATGCATTATGTGCACACAGGAGAGGTCGTGGTGACAAGCATAAAAATTGACATTTTTTGCTTGTCACCACGAGGCCCATAGCACACTCAGGACGGTTTGTATGCATCCGAAAATGTGTTGGCGAGTTTGTCACGGACACTGGGCAGCCCTTGGTGACCAGCAAGGTGGTGTCAAATCACCTGAGTTATCACCACAAGGAATATCACACTTCTATTGAAATGTACATACAAATGTATAATGCTATGTGCCATATGGACATATGGGGGAATTTTTATTAGCAACAAAACCTATCATTTTTGTTATCACAAGGACCGTATTAGTTCCAGGAGTGTGTCCGTGCTTTCGTATTAGAGCTATAATGCATTATGTGCACACAGGAGAGGTCGTGGTGACAAGCATAAAAATCGACATTTTTTTGCTTGTCACCACGAGGCCCATAGCACACTCAGGACGGTTTGTATGCATCCGAAATTGTGTTGGTGAGTTTGTCACGGACACTGGGCAGCCCTTGGTGACCGGCAAGGTGGTGTCAAATCACCTGAGTGATCACCACAAGGAATATTACACTTCTATTGAAATGTACATACAAATGTATAACACTATGTGCCATATGGACACATGGGGAAATTTTTATTAGCAACAAAACCTATCATTTTTGTTATCAAAAGGACCGTATTAGTTCCAGGAGTGTGTCCGTGCATTCGTATTAGAGCTATAATGCATTATATGCACACATGAGAGGTCGTGGTGACAAGCATAAAAATTGACATTTTTTTGCTTGTCACCACGTGGCCCATAGCACACTCAGGACGGTTTGTATGCATCCGAAATTGTGTTGGTGAGTTTGTCACGGACACTGGGCAGCCCTTGGTGACCAGCAAGGTGGTGTCAAATCACCTGAGTAATCACCACAAGGAGTATTACACTTCTATTGAAATGTACATACAAATGTATAACACTATGTGCCATATGGACATATGGGGGAATTTTTATTAGCAACAAAACCTATCATTTTTGTTATCACAAGGACCGTATTAGTTCCAGGAGTGTGTCCGTGCTTTCGTATTAGAGCTATAATGCATTATGTGCACACATGAGAGGTCGTGGTGACAAGCATAAAAATTGACATTTTTTTGCTTGTCACCACGAGGCCCATAGCACACTCAGGACGGTTTGTATGCATCCGAAATTGTGTTGGTGAGTTTGTCACGGACACTGGGCAGCCCTTGGTGACCAGCAACGTGATGTCAAATCACCTGAGTGATCACCACAAGGAATATTACACTTCTATTGAAATGTACATACAAATGTATAACACTATGTGCCATATGACACATGGGGAAATTTTTATTAGCAACAAAATCAATCATTTTTGTTATCAAAAGGACCATATTAGTTCCAGGAGTGTGTCCGTGCATTGGTATTAGATCTATGATGCATTATGTGCACACATGAGAGGTCGTGGTGACAAGCATAAAAATTGGCATTTTTTGCTTGTCACCACGAGGCCCATAGCACACTCAGGACGGTTTGTATGTATCCGAAATTGTGTTGGTGAGTTTGTCACGGACACTGGGCAGCCCTTGGTGACCAGCAAGGTGGTGTAAAATCACCTGAGTAATCACCAAAAGGATTATTACACTTCTATTGAAATGTACATACAAATGTATAATGCTATGTGCCATATGGACACCTGGGGGAATTTTTATTAGCAACAAAACCTAACATTTTTGTTATCAAAAGGACCGTATTAGTTCCAGGAGTATGTCCGTGCTTTCGTATTAGATCTATGATGCATTATGCGCACACAGGAGAGGTCGTGGTGACAAGCATAAAAATTGACATTTTTTGCTTGTCACCACGAGGCCCATAGCACACTCAGGACGGTTTGTATGCATCCGAAAATGTGTTGGCGAGTTTGTCACGGACACTGGGCAGCCCTTGGTGACCAGCAAGGTTGTGTCAAATCACCTGAGTTATCACCACAAGGAATATTACACTTCTATTGAAATGTACATACAAATGTATAATGCTATGTGCCATATGGACACCTGGGGGAATTTTTATTAGCAACAAAACCTAACATTTTTGTTATCAAAAGGACCGTATTAGTTCCAGGAGTATGTCCGTGCATTCGTATTAGATCTATGATGCATTATGTGCACACAGGAGAGGTCGTGGTGACAAGCATAAAAATTGACATTTTTTGCTTGTCACCACGAGGCCCATAGCACACTCAGGACGGTTTGTATGCATCCGAAATTGTGTTGGTGAGTTTGTCACGGACACTGGGCAGCCCTTGGTGACCAGCAAGGTGGTGTCAAATCACCTGAGTAATCACCACAAGGAGTATTACACTTCTATTGAAATGTACATACAAATGTATAATGCTATGTGCCATATGGACATATGGGGGAATTTTTATTAGCAACAAAACCTATCATTTTTGTTATCACAAGGACCGTATTAGTTCCAGGAGTGTGTCCGTGCTTTTGTATTAGAGCTATAATGCATTATGTGCACACAGGAGAGGTCGTGGTGACAAGCATAAAAATCGACATTTTTTTGCTTGTCACCACGAGGCCCATAGCACACTCAGGACGGTTTGTATGCATCCGAAATTGTGTTGGTGAGTTTGTCACGGACACTGGGCAGCCCTTGGTGACCGGCAAGGTGGTGTCAAATCACCTGAGTGATCACCACAAGGAATATTACACTTCTATTGAAATGTACATACAAATGTATAACACTATGTGCCATATGGACACATGGGGAAATTTTTATTAGCAACAAAACCTATCATTTTTGTTATAAAAGGACCGTATTAGTTCCAGGAGTGTGTCCGTGCATTCGTATTAGAGCTATAATGCATTATATGCACACATGAGAGGTCGTGGTGACAAGCATAAAAATTGACATTTTTTTGCTTGTCACCACGAGGCCCATAGCACACTCAGGACGGTTTGTATGCATCCGAAAGTGTGTTGGTGAGTTTGTCACGGACACTGGGCAGCCCTTGGTGACCGGCAAGGTGGTGTCAAATCACCTGAGTGATCACCACAAGGAATATTACACTTCTATTGAAATGTACATACAAATGTATAACACTATGTGCCATATGGACACATGGGGAAATTTTTATTAGCAACAAAACCTATCATTTTTGTTATAAAAGGACCGTATTAGTTCCAGGAGTGTGTCCGTGCATTCGTATTAGAGCTATAATGCATTATATGCACACATGAGAGGTCGTGGTGACAAGCATAAAAATTGACATTTTTTTGCTTGTCACCACGTGGCCCATAGCACACTCAGGACGGTTTGTATGCATCCGAAATTGTGTTGGTGAGTTTGTCACGGACACTGGGCAGCCCTTGGTGACCAGCAAGGTGGTGTCAAATCACCTGAGTAATCACCACAAGGAGTATTACACTTCTATTGAAATGTACATACAAATGTATAACACTATGTGCCATATGGACATATGGGGGAATTTTTATTAGCAACAAAACCTATCATTTTTGTTATCACAAGGACCGTATTAGTTCCAGGAGTGTGTCCGTGCTTTCGTATTAGAGCTATAATGCATTATGTGCACACATGAGAGGTCGTGGTGACAAGCATAAAAATTGACATTTTTTTGCTTGTCACCACGAGGCCCATAGCACACTCAGGACGGTTTGTATGCATCCGAAATTGTGTTGGTGAGTTTGTCACGGACACTGGGCAGCCCTTGGTGACCAGCAACGTGATATCAAATCACCTGAGTGATCACCACAAGGAATATTACACTTCTATTGAAATGTACATACAAATGTATAACAATATGTGCCATATGACACATGGGGAAATTTTTATTAGCAACAAAATCAATCATTTTTGTTATCACAAGGACCATATTAGTTCCAGGAGTGTGTCCGTGCATTGGTATTAGATCTATGATGCATTATGTGCACACATGAGAGGTCGTGGTGACAAGCATAAAAATTGGCATTTTTTGCTTGTCACCACGAGGCCCATAGCACACTCAGGACGGTTTGTATGTATCCGAAATTGTGTTGGTGAGTTTGTCACGGACACTGGGCAGCCCTTGGTGACCAGCAACGTGATATCAAATCACCTGAGTGATCACCACAAGGAATATTACACTTCTATTGAAATGTACATACAAAAGTATATGCAATATTATACGTGCCATATGGACACTTGGGAGAATTTTCAATCGGCGGCCTAACAGACATAATACACTTATATTGGAATGCTCATACCATAGACACTCTATACGGTTACGTAGTATAGAGAGTTTATGCTCATATTAAAGTACGCATGGGAGAGAATACGTAGGAAAATATAATCTTAAGCACCTTTTTGCATAACTCATGGGAAAGGAGGTGTGTCAATTTGATATTTTCACCAAACTTCGCTAGGGACATGAACTAGCATATGAAACAACTCCCATCTCCGTATGTTGCCCGTAACTCTAGCTACATTCAGAGTTGTTTAATATTTTGTCAATGTATGGGAGAGGATAGGAGAAATAAACACTAAGCACCTTTTTGAATATCTCATGAGAAAGTGGGCGTGTCAACCTGATATTTCTATTAGACCTAGCTAGAGACATGAACTAACATATGAAACAACTCCCATCTCCGTATGTTGCCCGTAACTCTAGCTACATTCGGAGTTGTTTAATATTTTGTCAATGTATGGGAGAGTTATGGAGAAATAAATGCTAAGCACCTTTTTGAATAGCTCATGGAAAGGTAGGCGTGTCAACTTGATATTCTTATCAGATCTACCTGGGGACATGAACTAACATATGAAACAACTCCTATCTCCGTATGTAGGCTGTTACTCTAGCTACATTTGGAGGTGCTTAATATTTTGCTAATGTACGGGAGAGTATAGGAGAAATAAACGCTAAACACCTTTTTGAATAGCTCATGGAAAGGTAGGTGTGTCAACTTGATATTTTTACCAGACCTAGCTTGAGATGTGAACTAACATATGAAACAATTCCCATCTCCGTATGTTCCTTTACCACTAGGTACATTCGGAGGTGCTTAATATTATTTCAATGTATGGGGGAATATGGGAGAAATAAATGCTAAGCACCTTTTTGAATAGCTCATATAAACGAGGGTGTGTCAATGTGATATTTTTACCAGACCTAGCTTGAGACATGAACTAACATATGAAACAACTCACATCTCTGTATGTTGCATTTACCACTAGCTACATTCGGAGGTGCTTAATATTATTTCAATGTATGGGAGAGTATAGGAAAGTGGTAGATGGTGTGTGTCATCATAGACACTCTAAACTTTAGAGTGTCTATGGTGTCATCATGATATATTTACCAGACCTAGCTGTTGATGTGAGCTAACCTATGAAACTATTCCCATCTTTCTACATCCTAGGTCCATAATGTATTCACATACGAATGTAAGGTCCATAATGTATTCACATACGAACGTAAGGTCCATAATGTATTCACACACGAATGTAAGGTCCATAATGTATCTTTTACATACATTTGCATATACGTACATGCATGCATGTATGCTATAGGTATGTCCCTGGTGAACATCAGGTGAACTCTACTGTTGAATACCTGGTATGTAGTCCTATCAATTGCTCCATCTTCATGCCTCAAATTGATACTATATCGAAATTAATAAGTGTGCTGTACCTCGTAAAATAAGCACACAAGTACATACATGCATACAATCAACCGTGAGTAAGTATCTTAATCAGAGAATGGTATAATCTGAGTCATGTCACACTCCGAATTTTAAAATTTCAATGTGAAACCAGGACCAGAAGCAGCCTGCCCCTTTTGTGCAGTGTTCAGACTGAAACTTGAAGAATCTTCGTCGTCCTATGGAAGAGTTGAGAGGAAGGGAGAGGAACACTGTACACTTGGATTGAGCCAGGAAGTGCACTGAATGTGCACATAATCACCCAACTAGACATGTACGCATGTACGTATGCACACACACAAACACACACACACACACGCACACACACACACACGCGCGCGCGCACACACAACTAGACATGTACGCATGTATGCACGCACACACACACACACACACACACACACACACACACACACACACACAAACACACACACACACACACACACACACACACACACACACACACACACACACACACACACACAATCACACCACACTCACATTGAGGCTCTGGAAAGCTGCCCCTCCAATAGGAGCCGATGGACTCCTCTCGCGAGTTGATTTGCGCACATTCTCACTTTTGGCAGGCCAAGTTGGAAACATGGACGGATCAACTGGAAGTGGAGACTCCTACACGCGAACAAATACCAACAACAACAACAACAAAATCAAAATAAAACCAAAGCAAAAGTATGCATTTCTGTTACACTGTGTACACGGTTCGTGCACATACTTTGAAGTATTCGTGCAGAAGAGCTGACTCAGCACTTATGCGTTTTTCAGGATCATAAGTGAGTAACCTGTTGGTGCATGGAGTATGTGATGGATACAATCTTTATTCATACTACAATATATAACACTGTATTTATGCACACACACACACACACACACACACACACACACACACACACACGCACGCACACACACACACACACACACACACACACATACGCACACACACAAACACACACACACACGTACAAACACACACACACACACACACACACACACACACACACACACACACACACACACACACACACACACTAACCTGTTAATCAGGTCGAACCCGCTGTTGGTCAGGACAGTAATGGGTAGTTTCTTCCTGAGGTTCAGGAATGGTTGTTCCTTGAAGCTGTACTGCAAGGGTGGGCAACCAGGATGAAGTACAGCACAGACTCTCTCTCACAGCACAGAACCATGTACACAAGAAATATACATAATATACTGGAAGATTACAAGAATATACAACATCTACCTATGTATGTACACACATTTTTAACATGATATAATCTGGATACTTGGGCCAAAGTACATAATATACTGAAAGATAACAAGAATATACAACACCTACGTACGTATGTACACACATTTTTAACATGACATAATCTGGATACTTGGGCCAAAGTACATAATATACTGGAAGATTACAAGAATATACAACACCCACGTACGTATGTACACACATTTTTAACATGACATAATCTGGATACTTGGGCCAAAGTACATAATATACTGAAAGATTACAAGAATATACAACACCTACATACGTATGTACACACATTTCTAACATGACATAATCTGGATACTTGGGCCAAAGTACATAATATACTGAAAGATTACAAGAATATACAACTTTACATACGTATGTACACATACATCTTTAACATGAGGTAATTCTGGATACTTGGGCCAAATCTTCTCATTCGGGGTACCCATCTCCTAATAAGAAAATACCGGATCAACAATCACAGAAATGTGTCTGTGTGAATGAACAAACAAACAAACAAACACAAACAAACCCTATGCTATGTTCTGCATCTACAGCACTTGTCTACCATGGTAACACACCTGAAATATTTTGTTCAATTGGTCTATTTCTGACTTTCCTTGAAACAGTGGCTTGTGGAGTAGCAGTTCCCCAAAGATGCAGCCGACGGACCACATGTCAACTGCGGTGGAGTACAGTTTCTCCCCGAGTAGCAGCTCCGGACTACGGTACCACAGGGTGACCACTATCGGGGTGTAGGGCTTCAAGGGGGACCCATAATCTCTTGCCAGGCCAAAATCCCCAATTTTCAAAATCCCCTTATGGCTTAGGAGTAGATTTGACGTCTTGAGATCCCGATGTAGTATCCAGTTGTCATGGAGATGGTGTACTCCTCTGAGCAGCTGTAACATGAGTGTTTTAACTTCACCTAAGGAGTTGAGACGTAGGAGATGATCATATTGATAATAATGAAGCAATTGATATGTTTCATTGCAATGGCAACTAGGTGTTTGTGACTGGTATAACCAAGCTACTGACAAACTACACAAACACACACACACACAAACACACACACACACACACACACACACACACACACACACACACACACACACACACACACACACACACCAACTAAAAATGGCTGTTTCATTGTTTCCATGAGAGCCTTCAGGTCATGCTCAATGAAATCCATCACTATGTAGATCTTGTCCATGTTACTGCCAACCACAATCTCCTAAGTTTCATCACATTACATCATATGACATCACATGACATCACAGATTGTGTAGTACACATAGAATGAGGAAAACCATGGGTTAGACACAGACACAGTGTCTGGTATACGTACATTGGCAACAACCTATGCAAGTAGATTGTGTGTGGAGTGTGGAACTCACTCTAACATGAACTATGTTGGGATGCTTTGCTTTCAAAAGACAACAGACTTCCCTCAGCGAAGTGATGGGAAAACCTTCTTTTTCCTTCTCCATCTTCAGTTTCTTCAAAGCAACAATTTCATCTAAGGTCAAAAGTTGAGAACAACATAAGATACGATACATGTATGTACACTGAGTTTCATATTATGAAGTGTTTGTGTGTGTGTGTGTGTGTGTGTGTGTGTGTGTGTGTGTGTGTTTGTGTGTGTGCGTGTTAGACCATGTATGTCTGTATAATATGTACGTATGTACGCAAGAGCAAAGAACAACTCACTCGTTCGTTTCTCCTTTCCCCTAAACACTACTCCGAAGGTTCCCTCCTCAATGCGATTCAGCCATTCATAGTTCTCCACACTCCGGCAACCGTAGATACCAGGGTAGTAGTCAGGAAGAACTGGGTCCTCGGGGGTGTGCTCCACGACCTCTTCCCCTTCCAACTCCTTCAGGTCTTCCTCCAGCTGTGCACTTACGTCCTCGCTGTCACTTCCACTCATCTCCTCATCCTTCACTCCATAGCCACCAATCTGACGATGCAGGGATATGGTGTCCTGTTTGGTCACTGTCGTGGCCTGTTCTTCGCTTCCCTCTTCCTCGTTATCGGATCCACTGTCACGAGAAAGCCAACGTGATTCTTTAGTTGCCTGCGATGACGGCTCATCAACATCCGATTTCCCAAGAGTTTCTTCCTTGAGGTTTGGTGATTCTACTCTCTCGTCACTAATTTCTCCATCTGAGCTCACAGACACTCGCTCCAAAACCTCTTTCCCTTCTTCCTCCTCTTCAGAGGAGACATCTGATACACTTTGTCGCTCTTCTCTACGTTTCCGGTCCAAAACCCTACGGAGATCCTCGCTCTCATCCAAACCTCTTCTATCCTGCGACCTCTCCTTAGAAGAATCCCTCCCGCGTTGATTCGCATCACGATCCTTCCTGTGAACCCGATAAGCAGAAGTCTTTTTCACGTCATCCCGACTCCTGTACTGTCGCGAAGAGCGGTCAATGGTCCTCTCATTCCCGTGTTTCTCTCTACGGTGTCGAGGACTCCTATCGGGTTTCTGTGACCTTGAGACTCCTCCCACACGCGAATGTAACCGAGCTCCTTCTCTGTTTCGTGAGGACGAACCGTCTCTTCTCCTTTCATCATCAGAGTGGTGATGGTGTTGTCTCTGAATTCTGTGTCTTTGGGAGGAGGACGGTTGCTTGTCATCAGTCTGGAGCTTCATTTTGATTTCTCCATCCTCCTCACTGGACGACTGCGTGCCATGCTTCATCCTTTTCGCATCGGAAGATGGCTAGATGGAAAATGAAGATTCAAGTTCAATGAGTGATGGTCACATGAACACTCTGGGTCCCGCAAATAACATTTGTTAACACTGGATCCATTGATATTAGGGGTTCGGTTGGGTTGAGGGTTGAAATTAAAGTTGAACACCTCGCAGTGATCCGGCACTCCGAATGGTGATACGTAGATTCGAGGCTGATCGGCATAAGAGGTACTAGGCTCGTGTTTCAGTGTACTGGCTGGACGCTCTGATAAAACAGGTCGGGTAATTTTGGACACCCAACTTTTAACTAAACAAACACTCAGCTATTGATTTCGATTTATGTCAGCAATGTCTCCATACATATGGTATTGAACGGTGGTAGAGACTTAGCATAACCGCTCAACAGTACCAATAAAACGCCCGTTCCGTGTTACCCCGTATTACCCTACAAATAATGTGATTCTGAGCACTATGAAAAGTACTTATTTGAATCAAACAATTCTTCAGCCTTACTTCTCCACTCTCTTTGAAAGATTCCGTCCGCGAACTCAATTTCGGAGGCCTTTTCCTTGCGTCAGCCATTTTACCCCAGCAACTGTTTTTTTCAAGTTTGACTCCAATTTAACAAATTGGATATGTGGATGACTTACAGACTCGTAAATAATATCTCGGGTTAAAATACAAAATGTACACAAGTAATGGCATAAATATAGAAAGACGGGTAAATAAACAAAGTCATATATATATATATATATATATATATATATATATATATATATATATATATATATATGTGTGTGTGTGTGTGTTGTAGTTCTTAGTCATAGGGGCTCCATGAATCGTCTGATTCACTGTCCTGTATTCCAACAGGTGCTCTGACGGGACGGTTTTCCACTCGGTTGTGGTAGAATGACTCCCCTCTCTCCAGGCCATGAGGAACCATCCCTCCGGCAAACAGTGGATTCAGAGCGCCTTCTGGAGAATTCATTACTATACGTTGAGGGTCAGCTGTTGTGTTTGAGTATAATCTACTGTCCATGTTAGTAGTCTCGCTACTGCATCTTGAATTGAAAAATGTCTTTGTGGACGGTCTTCTTGAAACCTTAACCACTGGGATTCTGTTTTTGTCTTCAAATAACATGCTTCGTCCGCTAACATTTTGAGCTAGTTGTCTCCTTCGAGCTCGTTCGTCTGAAAATACATCATCGCTACTGTAACAAAATGAGGATAGACAACAGCACTTGACAGGAGGACTACACTAGTTCCTACTAGTGTACTTCTAAGACTATTCACTACAATTATGCACAACCGATGCAGGAGTGTGTACTAACCAGGAGTGTGCACTAACCAGGAGTGTGTACTAACCAGGAGTGTTTACTAACCAGGAGTGTGTACTAACCAGGAGTGTGTACTAACCGGGAGTGTGTGCTAACCAGGAGTGTGTACTAACCAGGAGTGTGTACTAACCAGGAGTGTGTACTAACCAGGAGTGTGTACTAACCAGGAGTGTGTACTAACCAGGAGTGTGTACTAACCAGGAGTGTGTACTAATCACGAGTGTGTACTAACCAGGAGTGTGTACTAACCGGGAGTGTGTACTAACCAGCAGTGTGTACTAACCAGGAGTGTGTACGAACCAGTAAAGGGTATCAACTAGGGAGGTGTAGTTTGCATTGGAGAATTGCTAAATAAAACAATCATTCATATTAACCAGGAATTAAAACTGAGGCTTCGCGATAGCCCATTCCCACACGAAATCTCTGCATTCAGTAGCAGTAAACAAACAACAACAACACGACAAATGTGATATTTTCCAAACATACTTTCCCCATCTGTTCAGTGCCCAAAAGAAAAATAAAGTCCCGACTATTATCAGTATTATCAAGCCTATAACGACTCCACCGACAACAATACCGACAACTGCGTCTGTGGAAATACTTATCGAGCCTTCCTCGCTCATGGTGGTCCTCTGTTATGGGATGAGCCGCGGAGGGCGTGTCACACACTGCAGTTGCGATAATTAGATTCACGAGCGAGAACATGGCGGCCCGTAGCTACCTCAGGCAATGCTGGTTCGTCGTTGTTTTTTGCTCTTTTTTCGTCCTCTTAACTGTTTATCAGAGATTAAGCGAGACTCCCGCGGAGATTGTCGTTATGTACTTTAACGGTAGCAGAGTGACTTTTGAAGCCAAAGATGTTATTGCAGACCAAGTGGCATCGGCCGTGTTGGATGAGAGAACTCGGCTTCCCGCAACTCAGTCACGGCACGCTCACGACCTAGACCCTTTCGTGTTGATGGAGGACAACAGTCAGTCGCACGAAGAAGTGGAGTTTGCGAGGAAAGAGTACGACAATAGAGGACTCGATGACCCTCTCACTAACCGTTTCTCAACATTTAACTCTCCAAAGTCGCTCTGCTCGTATGACGAGGATGTAAAGTCTTTAATATGCTCGGTGAAGCTAACTCCGAATGGATTGTGGCGAAAGGCGTTCGACCCACAGGTTTTGCGAATGGATGTAACATACACGCTGGATAGTACCCCAATCAGAATAGAAGCTAGACCTTGCAGTTGTGGAAAGAATGTAAGAATTGGTAGTAAGGATGGTCCAATTAATTCATCAATGTGGACATTGGAGGCAGGGCAAAGTGCGATTGCTCTGTATGTCACAGATGACAGTCACAGCAAGCAATGGGTGTACAGTAAGTACTACCTCATCATACACCGCGACCCACGTATGCCCCAACCCGGAAACTTCAGTATTTCACAAAAATATAGCATATGCACACTGTATCAAGATTGTGATATGAAGCTCGATGCAGAGCATCCCTGTGGGTTGGTGTCGGAAGGGGAATTGCTCATGACTTGGCAGGAAGCTGTGGATAGACTCAACAGCAAACGGCCGTGTACAAATGGCCACCATCGGGGTCACTGGACTTTGCCTTGTCAGGACTGCGCTAACAAGCAGAGCTGTTTCTGGGAGCTAGCAAAGTGGACAACTGACGAATGTTCCTATTCAGTCAGTTTGAATATCCGTGACTTGAAAGAGGCTCTGAAGGGTAAAACCCTGGTATTTTTTGGTGACTCCACCCTCAGAGGGATGATGTATTACATCATTGAAAAGATTAACACCACTCTGAATGAGTGGAGGGTTGTACATGATCACGTTGTCCTGGACAATGTGAATTTCCATGCTACTAAATTCATTTACGTATACTATCCTCAGTTTTGGTTACCCCCAGAGGAAAGGAAAAATTCTCTGGGGACACTATTTTCGAATTTTGGCCCCTTTCAAAACAATAGTAACACAATACTCATCACAGGTGGTGTACAGTGGCTTGATATGGGATTTTTGCAGGAACTGAGGGACCAACTGAAAAAGAGAGATCTGACGGGCATTGATGTGGTTGTTAAGGGATATGGTACAGGATTCAATGTCCCAGCGGCTGGCATGCTGTTCCGTACTTTAGAGGAACAGGAGAAGGTGGCAACCTTGAATGAAAGACTGGTTGAACAAGCCCTCAGCTATGGTTACAAGGTTATAGACACCTTTTGGATGACTTCTTCGCGATTCAAGCAGTATTTGCACGGAAAATGTGCTTGTCATTTCCATCACATCTCTCACCACCCCATGGCCAATGTATATAAAGTGGAAGGGACAATCAACAAGGCATATAGCGACATTTTATTGCAAATTTTATAAATTAGCCTTATCGAAAAAATTTTTAATGTATATATATATATATATATTTCATTGTTTTTGAGTGTATTTTATTATGCCGAACTGTATAATGGAATTTGCCCTTGCTACGACGCATTACGTCATAATATGGCAGTCAGACTCAATGGTAAGGTACTTTTGAATGGAAAATCCCTTCCAAGAACTGACGGTTACAAGGTCATAGACATCTTTTGGATGACTTCTTCATGATTCAAGCAGTATTTGCACGGAAAATGTGCTTGTCATTTCCATCACATCTCTCACCACCCCATGGTCAATGCGTATAAAGTGGAAGGGACAATCAACAAGGCATACAGCGACATTTTATTGCAAATTTTATAAATTAGCCTTAGCGATAAAAATTTTTAATGTGTATGTATATATATTTTTTCATTGTTTTCGAGTGTATTTTATTATGCCGAACTGTATAATGGAATTTGCCCTTGCTACGACGCATTACGTCATAATATGGCGGTCAGACGCAATGGTAAGGTACTTTTGAATGGAAAATCCCTTCCAAGAACTGACGTCATTACTTCGTGGAACAGAGTTACTTCGATGGATGTGAAAGTTGGAGTTCGTGTCGTTAGAGGACCTGACTGGTCCTGGGAGAGCCAGGATGGAGGGGAAGGGAATGTAGGAACGATAACGGAAGTGAATCAGTCTACTTCAGAGGAGGGCTCCGAAGTCCCTGGCGGTACAACGGTCATTGTGTTTTGGGATATTGGCAACTGCACCAACTACAGATGTGGCTTTGGGAAGAAGTACGACCTTAGAGTGTTTGACAACGCACAAACAGGTATGAAGTCCCAACATCTTCGCGGATTTTAGCAAATTTGTCGAATTTTAAAGAAAGATATGTTACCTTTCGATACAGCAAACTCCTTCTCATTCCAGTGTATTTGCTGTTTATTCACTAGGTATCACACACAACATGGTGACCTGTGATGGCTGTATGGCAACTCCATTGTACGGGATGAGGTGGAAGTGTGCCACTTGCTATGACTACGACCTCTGCACTGAGTGCTACATGAGTGACAAACACTCTCTGGAGCACCGCTTCCTCAGATATGACTCTCCTGACGGTGAAAGGTGAGGTCGTGTGCTGATCAGTATTGTCAAATGTGATGAATTGATAATAGTAAGTTTGTTACTTTCATGTACACTGAGCATTGTTAAGCTTAGTGCACACTCCTGGTTAGGACACACTCCTGGTTAGTACACACTCCTGGTTAGTACACACTCCTGGTTAGGACACACTCCTGGTTAGTACACACTCCTGGTTGGTACATACTCCTGGTTAGTACACACTCCTGGTTAGTACATACTCCTGGTTAGTACACACTCCTGGTTGGTACATACTCCTGGTTAGTACACACTTCTGGTTAGCACACACTCCTGGTTAGCACACCCCCTGGTTAGTACACACTCCTGGTTAGTACACACTTCTTGTTAGTATACACTCCTGGTTAGCACACCCCCTGGTTAGTACACACTCCTGGTTAGTACACACTTCTGGTTAGTATACACTCCTGGTAAGTACACACTCCTGGTCCATACACACTCCAGGTCAGTACATACTTCTGGTCAGTACACACTCCTGGTTTGTACACACTCCTGGTCAGTACATACTCCTGGTCAGTACACACTCCTGGTCCGTACACTCTCCTGGTCAGTACGCACTCCTGGTCCATACACACTCTTGGGCAGTACACTCTCCTGGTCAGTACACACTCCTGGTCAGTACACACTCCTGGTCCATACACACTCTTGGTCAGTACACACTCCTGGTCCGTACACTCTCCTGGTCAGTACACACTCCTGGTCCGTACACTCTACTGGTCCGTACACACTCCTGGTCAGCACACACTCCTGGTTAGTACACACTCCTGGTCATTACACTCTCCTGGTCAGTACACACTCCTGGTCTGTGCACACTCCTGGTCAGTACACACTCCTGGCCCGTACACACTCCTGGTCAGTACACACCCTGGCCCATACACACTCCTGGTTAGTACACTCCTGATTAGGACTTAAACTTGTACATACTGGTACTGTAATATTATTATCAGTATTCTTAATCCCATTCCCATCCCCAATTTTATACAGAGTTCCAGTTCCAGCTAGATCTGGATCTAGGAGAGTCCAATCTAAAGGATTCTTCAAAGGTGCTGTTGTGTCCAGAGGTAAAGATTGGAACTGGGGCGATCAGGACGGTATGGAGCTGTGATGGGCGCTTGGCATGCTTAGTTTTAGTTTTGTTGTTTTTAATGTTGTTTGTTTGTTTATAGGAGGTATTGGTAAGGTGGGTATCCTCAAAGTGTTGAAAGGATGGCATACAGAGAGCTATGTAAGTCTTTCACATACGCTGTAATAGGTGTGTGGTTACTGCTGATGATGTCTATGTACAGAGAAGTGTTGGTGAGATTCAGTGGGAGTCATCAGATACCAGCAACATCTACAGACTGGGCCACAAAGGAAAGGTTGATCTGAAGTGTGATACTCCAGGAGATGGTGGACAGTACTATCCTGGTCATCTCCCTGTAGCAGGTGTGGTTGTACAGTATTAGCTTCTAACACACACACACACACACACACATATATACACACACACACACACAACACACACACACACACACACACACACACACACACACACACACACACACACACACACACACACACACACACACACACACACACACACACACACACACACACACACACACACACACACACACACACACACACTGTCTTATCATTCCCCTCCCAGGTGCTCCTCCTGGCCCTCCACCGGGAACGGATGAAGCTGTTACTATTGGATCTGGCGACAGGGTCAAAGTCACTCTTGATCTGGAGGTCTTCAAGACCATGCAGGAAGGTCATGGTGGATGGAATGACAAAATGAAAACAGTGAGGCTGTGGGGCATATACGTGTGTACAGTGGATGATGTTCGATCCACCACCTCTCATCTGTACAGTGGATGATTGTTGATCCACCATCCCTCATCTGTCAAGCACTCTTATGTGCCATCATTTCTGTGTGTAGAACCATTTGTGTACATGATCAATGTTCTCTCCAGAAAAAGTTATTCGAGTTAAAAAAAAACACGTAGGGCTGCTGCCTCACACTCAACTATATGGCACTGTGTAATGTATGTATACAGTTAGAGTGTATGAATCCCACACATACATGTGTATATAGGCACATACTACTATAGGCGTACACACATATGTATGCTATACTTGTGTACAGTTGCTGCATGCGTGCATGGGTGTATGTTTTCGTTTGTTTGTTTTTCAGCTGTGTTTCTTCGTGTATTTTGTTGTATAGTGTTTGGAGAACACGGGTGTGGTCCACTCAGTGTTGGACAGTGGTGATGTCCGAGTTGTGTATGGTGAGAAGGCATGGACACTAAACCCCGCCTCCATTGTACGAGTGAGTACATCTGCACCCTATCATCAGTGGATACACATAGTTTACTTTTAATGGTACAAATGTACTGAGTGTACCTCTATAATCTACCCACATGTTGAGATCTCCCCATCATTGTAGACTGTACTGAGTGGACCTCTATAATCTACCCACATGTTGAGATCTCCCCATCATTGTAGACTGTACTGAGTGGACCTCTATAGTCTACCTACATGTTGAGATCTCCCCATCATTGTAGTCTGTACTGAGTGAACCTCTATAATCTACCCACATGTTGAGATCTCCCATTCATTGTAGACTGTACTGAGTGAACCTCTATAATCTGCCCACATGTTGAGATCTCCCATTCATTGTAGACTGTACTGAGTGCCCCTCTATAATCTACCCACATGTTGAGATCTCCCCATCATTGTAGACTGTACTGAGTGAACCTCACCCACCACCTTTTCAGGTTGTAGCTTGTTTTGATCCTTCAATTATTCTTTCATAGGTTTCTGAGGGACATAGGGCCATTCATCTACCACCTCCCGGTACTTCAGTTTCTGGTCAACCTCCACTAAGTTCCGATAATTCTCAGGTGGAGACCACAGTGGAGTCATCCTCCAATCTCCAGGATTCAGCACCGTCTCACAACACTTATACCACGGAGGAGCAGCTGGGGGTTGGTTTGGTTTAGAAGCTTCCTAGTTTCCGCCAATGTTTACTGTTGTTGTTGATGTTGTTGTTGTTGTTGTTTATTGAATGTAGTTTCGTCTCTTTGGGACTGGAGACGTAGTTAGAGTAATTGATGATATCGCACTTGTACACCAGCTCCAAGATGGACATGGAGGATGGAATGATGACATGGCTCTGGTGTGTGATGTCTGTCTGTCTGTCTGTCTCTTTGTCTGTCTGTCTTACTGTCTGTCTCTTTATCTGTCTGTCTATCTGTCTGTCTCTCTGTCCCTCTGTTTGTCTGTCTGTCTGCCTCTCTGTTTGTCTGTCTTTCTCTTTGTCTGTCTGTCTGACTGTCTGGTCCTCTGCCTTTCTGTCTGCTGTATGTCTGCTTATCCGTTGGTCTCTCTGTCCTTGCTTATGCCTCTTGTGTTCTCTGTTCATCCAGTCCTTGGGTCAACTTGGTCGTGTATTACATGTTTTCGACAGCGGAGACTGTCGAGTGAAGGTCAACGGATACCAGTGGACGTTGAATCCAAAAACACTTGTCCGTGCTCCGGGGGAAATCCCTCCTGAAGTTCCAGGTATGACATCACATATACTTGCTTTATTTTACTGAGCATAAATTACAATTTTACCCATAAAATTAGTACCTTGTGTACTTGGTGTGATTCATGTGGTGCAATCCTATGAATAACAATGAGCCTATGAATAATAATGAGACTATGAATAATAACGAGCGTATGAATATTAACGAGCCTATGTTTTGTTCGTGCAACATGCATTGGAAGGCACAAGTAATAATGCTAAAGTGAAGTGACAATTACGTACAATAGGATTATAGTCTCCATCAGATGTAGCACTTACTCTACAATGGTACTAGGTTGGTTGCAGAAGTTGATTATTGTGCAACACGTCCCTGTTACCTCCCACTGTTACCGTTGTGGTGTTTTGCTCATTTGATCCCTTGCTCTGTCCACAGACCAGATGAGAAGTGATCTAGACGTCTCTCTACAAATGAGAATGCTCCAATTACTTGGGAGGCCAGAAACAATGGTCCTGGCAGCTGCCACTGGGGATTACGACACATTGAAGCGGTTTCTCTCAGAAAAACCAGAAATGGTGAGTTCGTCTTTTTGTCCACTGAGACCTGAAGCTGTATATGGAGCTGTATCAATCCACCTTTCTTATTGTCAGTGTGACACCTGTTAATCTGACTGCAGTCAAATGGTATTTGTTAATCCAACTGGTAATTATTCCATTTTCTAGGTTGATGAGAAGACAGCAGACAGAACTGCTTTACATGTTGCTGTAGGCGGCAGAAGAACAGATATGGTTCGTCTTCTTTTAGAGTACAAAGCAAATGTTAATATGCAGGTATGTGTGTGTGCGTGTGCGTGTGCGTGAGTGTGTGTGTGTGTGTGTGTGTGTGTGTGTGCGTGTGTGTGTGCGTGTGCGTGAGTGTGTGTGTACATGTGCTTGTGTGTGTGTGCATGTGTGCATGTGTGCATGTTTTGATGTACTGATCATTGACTGCCAACCAGCCGATCTTGATTATGTGCTAGGACGAGGATGGCGACCGACCATTGCATGTCACGGCCTTCCAGAGTGACCCAGAGACAGCGGAGTTGCTGATCCAGCACGGCGGGAATCCCAACCTCAAGAACCACCGCGGCATGACTCCGCTCCTCATCGCTGCGGCCAAGGGGAACACGAGACTGGTGAAAGCCATGATCTCAGCCCCTGACGTGGATCCATCACTGCAGGTACAGTGTGTGGGGTGTACTACACTGAATTGTACATTTATGCTTGCATGCAAGTTGAAATCAGATAAGTAATATAGTGCTGTATTGTCCAGACCAAGTGTGTGTACGTTGGCACTTTTGCTGATGTTTCAGATTGTCAATTTGTCAATTTTCATCACCGTGTTCCCTTTTGATCCTTGTTCTGAAAGGATGTTGATGGGGACACAGCACTCCACCTGGCTTGTCGGGAAAATAAAGTGGAGACTTCAGAGCTTCTGCTGGAGGCAGGTGCCGACCCCAGTGTCACCAACAACGATTTCTTCAACTGCCTGCAATATGCTGCAATGGCTGGTATGGAGAGGTGAGTGAGGCAAGAATGCTCACTGTCCATCTCAGTAGTTTTCAAGTTCCATTTCAACTTCGAATTCCACACAAAACCTTTGAATTTAATTCCAACTTCAAATCCAACAACAAAATTTGAATTCATTCCAACTTTAAATTCCATGAAGTTATGTTCCAATTCCAACTTCAAATTCCATGAAGTCATGTTCCCATTTCAACTTCAAAGCCCACAACACCATTTAAATTGCTCACGTTGGTCGTGTGTGTCATTCTCATGTACTCTTACCATTCTGAAGAATCTGTGAGTTGATTCTGAAGAAGTACCCGAAGTTGATCAATGTTCGCAAGGAGGACGGATTTGGGCCACTTCATCTTGCTTGCAACAATGGAAATTTCTCTGTTGCTAAGATACTGGTTGAACACGTGAGTCAATCTTTCCCACTCACTGTGTGCATAACTTTGCTTCGTACTCACATCCACAATACACATACAGTGAATTTTCGTTAATCCGCCACAATTCATTTTCAAAAAATATGGTGGATCAACAAGCTTGGCGATTAAGTGGATAGTGACTAGTATTTGTACTTTATATTGTTACTGGAAAATTGTGGTGAATCGAAAGGTTTGGGGGATAAAGTAGTGGTGGATTAACGAGAATCCACAATTCAGTATATGTATTTTGCGATATCACCTTTAGGAAGGATCCAACTATTACAATTGGAGATATAATTTTATTTCTTCAATAACCTTTAGTCAACTGTTTAATAGTGTGTATATGTTTTGTTCGGTAATTGTAATAATTATTTGTTTCTTTTTACGGATGTTAGGAAAAATGTGACATTGATGCTGTGACTGGAGTGGGTAGCACAGGTCTTCACATCTCTGTTGACAAGGGTTCTTCTGACATCATTGAGCTCCTAGTCGGACACGGGATAGACCTGAGCATCATATGTTCCAACGGGTTGACTGCTCTCCATATAGCTCTGGGGAAAGAGATCGTTGTTGGGATTACTGATAATTGTCCAGAACTCAGTAAGGTAAAGCAGGACCTCTACTAGTGTGCGTACAGTGGGGCCTCTACTAGTGTGTGTACAGTAGGACCTCTACTGGTGTGTGTACAGTAGGACCTCTACTAGTGTGTGTACAGTGGGACCTCTACTAGTGTGTATACAGCAGGACCTCTACTAGTGTGTGTACAGTGGGACCTCTACTGGTGTGTGTACAGTAGGACCTCTACTAGTGTGTGTACAGTGGGACCTCTACTAGTGTGTGTACAGTAGGACCTCTACTAGTGTGTGTACAGTAGGACCTCTACTAGTGTGTGTACAGTAGGACCTGTACTAGTGTGTGTACAGTAGGACCTCTACTAGTGTGTGTACAGTAGGACCTGTACTAGTGTGTATACAGTAGGACCTCTACTGGTGTGTGTACAGTAGGACCTCTACTAGTGTGTGTACAGTAGAACCTCTACTAGTGTGTATACAGCAGGACCTCTACTAGTGTGTGTACAGTGGGACCTCTACTGGTGTGTGTACAGTAGGACCTCTACTAGTGTGTGTACAGTGGGACCTCTACTAGTGTGTGTACAGTAGGACCTCTACTAGTGTGTGTACAGTAGGACCTCTACTAGTGTGTGTACAGTAGGACCTGTACTAGTGTGTGTACAGTAGGACCTCTACTAGTGTGTGTACAGTAGGACCTGTACTAGTGTGTATACAGTAGGACCTCTACTGGTGTGTGTACAGTAGGACCTCTACTAGTGTGCGTACAGTGGGGCCTCTACTAGTGTGTGTACAGTGGGGCCTCTACTAGTGTGTGTACAGTGGGACCTCTACTAGTGTGTGTACAGTAGGACCTCTACTAGTGTGTGTACAGTAGGACCTCTACTAGTGTGTGTACAGCAGGACCTCTACTAGTGTGTGTACAGTAGGACCTCTACTAGTGTGTGTACAGCAGGACCTCTACTAATGTGTGTACAGTAGGACCTCTACTAGTGTGTGTACAGTGGGACCTCTACTAGTGAGTGTACAGTAGGACCTCCACTAGTGAGTGTACAGTAGGACCTCTACTAGTGTGTGTACAGCAGGACCTCTACTAGTGTGTGTACAGTAGGACCTCTACTAGTGTGTGTGTAGTAGGACCTCTACTAGTGTGTGTACAGTAGGACCTCTACTAGTGTGTGTACAGTGGGACCTCTACTAGTGTGTGTACAGTTTCTCTTCCCAATCCTTCCAGATCTGTTCAACATTGTCAGATCTCCCCGGTCCCATGGTTGGCTCAGCAGCTATAGCATGCCTACTGGTTCAAGAAGGAGCCGATCTCTATTGCAGAGGAAATGTTGATATAGCCCCCATTGAGCTCTGCATGGAAGAATTAGCGGGCCATCTTGTAAAATTCAAAGAAGAAAGGTAACTGTTATAGAGTATACTGTGTGTGTGTGTGTGTGTGTGTGTGTGTGTGTGTGTGTGTGTGTGTGTGTGTGTGTGTGTGTGTGTGTTGTGTGTGTGTGTTGTGTGTGTGTTTGTGTGTGTGTGCGTGTGTGTGTGTGTGTGTGTGTGTGTGTGTGTGTGTGTGTGTGTGTACGTTTACATATTGAATCATTTCTGTTTCATTCAAATTATAGATCGACTTTTCATGGTTCCTTGAGGAAGTCTCCCAAGCCAACATCTGCTGACCTGGTTGAAGAGGAGGACAGACACACACCTCAGAAGACAGTGGAGGAACCTCCTAAACCACAAGAAGACCATGAGCCAGTCAAGACAACAGTCAAAGAAACAGCAAAGAAGACTTTGGATGAAGGGTGAGTGGATTATGTCCTATATGTAAGTACAGGAAATGGACTATATATTATATATTTGATGAAGGGTGAGTTGATTTGAAGGTGCAATTAAGTCAACAACTTTAGAGACTGTCAAGATCTCAATCTACTACATGTTGAGGTCTCAGTCTACTGCATGTTGAGGTCTCAATCTACTGCATGTTGAGGTCTCAGTCTACTGCATGTTGAGGTCTCAATCTACTGCATGTTGAGGTCTCAGTCTACTGCATGTTGAGGTCTCAATCTACTGTATGTTGAGGTCTCAATCTACTGCATGTTGAGGTCTCAATCTACTGCATGTTGAGGTCTCAGTCTACTGCATGTTGAGGTCTCAGTGTACTGCATGTTGAGGTCTCAATCTACTGTATGTTGTAATTGTATCTGTCCTTAGCCCATATGTAGCTGTAGATACAGTTTTACATGTATTTGTTTGTGTGTTGTGTGCCATTTCCTGCACTTCCATGTTTATTGCGTTAGAAGAGTACTTGGAAGAAAAACAAAGTCCCCTCCTGTGAAGGTAGTCTCACCTACTGACATGCCCATTACTAAGATCACGCCCACTGACACGCCCATATCCAAGACTGTGTCTTCAGTCCAACCAGATGAGGACGATGCCTGTCTCCTCTGTGATAAACCCATCGATGTGTGTATCAAACCATGTGGACATACTGTGCTATGTCGTTCCCATGCCAACACAGCTAAGAGATGTCCTCAGTGTAGGGTATGTCAGCAGCTGTCACTGTACATACATTGTGTGGGTGTGACCGTCCTGTTGTCATGGTTACTCCAGGGTCCCATCCACTGTGTCGATGACCTTGACCCTCTGTGTGGAATGTGTCAAGAACGTAGATGTACTGTGACCCTTAAACCCTGTGGTCACATGATGTGTGAAGGTTTGCTGCTGGTGTTGTCCTGTACATGTGTGGATATGTACATGTGTGTATCTGTGCATGTGTGTACATGTGTGTACTTGTACATGCACGTGTTTGTATCTTACCATGATGCATAGATTTGTACATGTGTGCATATGTACACTTCACTGTGATGTATCTACATGTCTGTAGCTGTACATGTTTGTATATGTACCAGTTTATATCCGTCTTGTACATATGTGCACCTGTACACCTGTGTGTCTGTTAATACTCACCTGTACACCTCCCATTCACTGCAAGACTTCTTCTTCATCATTGTCATTCCACTGCAGCCTGTGCTTCGCTGATGAAGCGCTGTTTTGAGTGTAAAGAAAAAATAACATCAAAAGTCGGACTAGAGGAAAGTACGTTCATTGTAAGATAGTGATTTCTATAGTAACTGACATCACATGCAGACACTGCCAACAAACCAAGAGGAATTCAATGTTTTTGTGTTTTATACCCTCCTGTGTATAACAATTGTACTTAATATTGTACTCTTGTAAGTTTATACTTATTTTTCAACAAACACGCACACGCACAAACACACACACACACACACACACACACACACACACACAGCTTTAGAACAGCCTACAAAGCCTCAAAGTGACCCAACCCCCATCACAACTACTGACAGCAGAGAACCCATCTCTGATGAAGACCACCTTTGTGAAATCTGCTGCACCAACAAGAAGAACACAGCCTTCATGTGTGGTCATCAGCTGTGCTACGACTGCTCCCTCAAAGTGGACAACTGTCCGGTGTGTAGGCAGGAAATCAAACACAGAATAAGACTACACTCGTGATGTCATTGCTAGTTTTGTGATAATTGTATTTTTCGACAAACTTTCACATTTTCCAATAGAAATTACTTGTATGGAAGTGTGAAGTAGAAATTTATTGTATCTGGCAACCACATAGTACTTCTTCATTTCTGAACACTTGCAAAGGTAATGATACTTATAATTACAAATATTAACATTAACCATTTTCAGCATCACTTTGATCTTATTGGCTTGATTGTGCACGGATTTGTGTCTGGTCGGCGTCGTGCAAGGGAGGGAATTTGCGCGGGGAAACCCCGCCAATACTGCGCTGATTCACGATGAGCGTTCAGATTGGAGTTCGTGTCGTTAGAGGACCTGATTGGTCCTGGGAGGACCAGGATGGGGGAGAAGGGAGTGTTGGAACGTTAGTAGAAGTGAAAGAATCCGTCCCTGAAGAGGAAGAAACCTTTCCCAGTGGTACCACGGTCAAGGTGTGTTGGGACATCAGTGTGTTGTCTAACTACAGATGCGGTTTCGACGAGAAGTACGACCTTCTAGTGTTTGACAACGCACAGACAGGTAAGCGTAGTCGTTTTATAACTCTCGGAATTCATGAAACTTGATGGAAGTCTCCTTATCCATTAATGTACTATCTAGGATGTAATACAATCCGTTACGTATACCTGTGTAGGTATACCCACATCCACCCTACATATACCCACATCCACTCTATACAGTACCCACATCCACCCTACATATACCCTCCTCTACCCTACACGTGTATGGTATGGTTATGGTTAACTGGATTTGCACTACTAATTGTAGATTATATTGGTACTGGAAAATTGTGGCTGATAAAAACGTTTGGTGGATTAACAAGAATTCACTGTATTTCACAAAGATTTCAATGTATTAATTTTTCTACATTTCTCAGGAATCTTCCACCAAACAGTGACCTGTGATGGCTGCAAGACGTCTCCACTGTACGGGATGAGGTGGAAGTGTACCACTTGTTATGACTACGACCTCTGTACTGAGTGCTACATGAGTGACAAACACTCTCTGGAGCACCGCTTCCTCAGATATGACTCTCCTGACGGTGAAAGGTGAGGTAATGTGACTGGCATGTGATTGACACATGACAATTACAAAATTTTACAAGTGTGTTCTAAGAATCTTGTTCCCATCCTCATTCCCATTCCCAATTTTATAGAGTTCCAGTTCCAGCTAGATCTGGATCTAGGATAGTCCAAGCTAAAGGATTCTTCAAAGGTGCTGTTGTGTCCAGAGGTAAAGATTGGAGTTGGGACGATCAGGACGGTATGGAGCTGTGATGTGTGCTGTACATTGGCATGCTTAGCTTCAGTGTTGTTTTTAATGTTGTTTGTTTATAGGAGGTATTGGTAAGGTGGGTATCCTCAAAGTGTTGAAAGGATGGCGTACAGAGAGTTACGTAAGTCTCTCACACACACTCTAATAGGCGTGTACTTACTGCTGATGATGTCTATGTACAGAGAAGTGTTGGTGAGATTCAGTGGGAGTCATCAGATACCAGCAACATCTACAGACTGGGCCACAAAGGAAAGGTTGATCTGAAGTGTGATACACCAGGAGATGGTGGACAGTACTATCCTGGTCATCTTCCTGTAGCAGGTGTGGTTGTACAGTATTAGCTTCTAACACACACACACACACACACACACATGTATACACACACACACACACAACACACACACACACACACACACACACACACACACACACACACAATCGCACACACAAACACACACATTTGCACACACACACATTCGCATACACACACACACGCATGCACACACACACACAATCGCACACACACACACACACACACATTCGCACACACACACACATTCGCATACACACACATGCACACACACGCACGCACGCACGCACGTACGCACACACACACACACACACGCACACACACACACACACACACACACACACACACTGCTCTTCTACGCTCTTCCCTAGGTGCCTCTTCTGTCTCTAATACTTGTAATACCACTATCACAACTGACGTCACAGTAGATCCCATTTCTGTAACTACCCCTGCTATGGCAACCACCACTATGTCAACCATTGCTCTATCTACCACTTCTACGGACACCACTACTATGACAACCGCTGCTATGGCAACCGCTATTACGACTATTACTGCTATGACAACCACTGGTGTATCAACCACTTCTGTGGCAACCACTACTATGACAACAGCTGCTATGACAACAACTGCTGTGACAACAACTACCAGGACAACCGCTTCCACAGCAACCAGTACCATAACTGCTCCTACCTCGGAAAATGTGGGTTCGCTAAAAAAATTGTTTCACTTCTCAGTCATCTGTATAATACTGGCATATAGAGCAACTGTTGAACAAATAAATGATTTTTCCTGTCATTTAGGTTCATCACTTTAGAAGTGGCGATGTGGTCAGAGTTATTGATGACCCTGTTTTTCTGCGTGAACTTCAGCGAGGACATGGGGAATGGACTGAGGGCTTCCTCTTGGTGTGTGTTTGCTGTGTATTGCTTTTGTGTGTTCTCTGTGTGTTTGTGTTATGTTTATGTTTTTGTGTGTGTTGACTGTTTATTTGTTTATTTTTTTTAATGTGTCTTGTCTGTTTTGTATGTCTATGTGCATGCTGTCATAAAAACATGTATACTTACAGTGGAACTTATTTTAGTGACTGACAAATTGCAAGCAGCCAACCGTGTCCCCTTCCTACCTGTCTGTAGACCAAATGTGTCCCCTTCCCACCTGCCTGTAGACCAAATGTGTCCCCTTCCCACCCGCCTGTAGACCAAATGTGTCCCCTTCCAACCTGCCTGTAGACCAAATGTGTCCCCTTCCCACCCGCCTGTAGACCAAATGTGTCCCCTTCCCACCCGCCTGTAGACCAAACGTGTCCCCTTCCATTGTAGAGAGGTTGTCCGCTCTTCATGGGGATGCGTGCATTAGAAGTGTGTGAAAAGTCTGTTTTGTTGCCTCAAAAGCGTCCTTTGTAGGGTGATAATTTCCAGCCCGCTTCTTTATTCAGCGTGTCCTTTAATAGAGTTTCCGCTATAGCTGGTTGTGCGTGTCTTGGTCATATCTTGAGGTCTTTTCTCCATTCCCCACAGATCTTAGGTCAGGTTGGACAAATCCTTGACGTTCTTGCCAGTGGGGACTGTGCTGTGAGGGTCAATGGATATTTCTGCATTATTAATCCGCAGGCACTCATGCCAGCTCTTGGGGAAACCCCTCCTATTGTTCCAGGTATGACATCATTTCAGTTTTAACATGGAGTCCATTATGATGATTCAAAATTACCTTGGCAGGGTGCCTAGTGATTACATTTCAGAAAACTCTGTTTTTAGCCCTCAACAGTAACAGGTTCAAAATGTGTGTGAAGATGAATTTGACCCACCTGTGAACCCAATAACCTCCCTTCCTAACTGCCTGTAGACCAAATGTGTCCCCTTCCTATCTGCCTGTAGACCAAATGTGTCCCCTTCCTACCCGACTGTAAACCAAATGTGTCCCCTTCCTACCTGCCTGTAGACCAAATGTGTCCCCTTCCTACCTGCCGGTAGACCAAATGTGTCCCCTTCCTACCCACCTGTAGACCAAATGTGTCCCTTCCTACCCAACTGTAGACCAAATGTGTCCCCTTCCTACCCAAATGTAGATCAAATGTGTCCCTTCCTACCCACCTGTAGACCAAATTTGTCCCTTCCCACCCACCTGTAGACCAAATGTGTCCCCTTCCTACCCACCTGTAGACCAAATATGTCCCCTTCCTACCTGCCTGTAGACCAAATGTGCAACATTTTTACCCGCCTGTAGACCAAATGTGTCCCCTTCCTACCCATCTGTAGACCAAATATGTCCCCTTTCTACCCACCTGTAGACCAAATATCTCCCACCCATCTGCTTGTAGACCCATGGGATATAGATGTGTTATTCTGTGTGTGATGCATTGTTCTGCAGTGGTGGATCATTCCGGTGTGGTTCACAGCATGGTGATTGTTGGGGAAGCAGATGCTTTGAGGACTTTCCTCTCTCAACAGCCGGGACGAGTAAGTACCATCTCTAACATGTAAAGCAATGATGTCACATGGGGGGATAGTCTTCCCTGCTGGACCGTCCTAGTAGGTTATTGCTGTGAGGGTCATAGCAGCTTACAGTGGTAGATTGATCATCACACAACAAGTGTGCACTACATACGTACACTCGTGTTCTCTTCCACCTGTGTCACAAATCTAGTTTCTAACTCCATCTCTCTCACTGTTCATTATATAGTAACTGTGGAACACTACATACATTATTGGTGATGCGGGTGGGGAGGTAGTAGAATGGAAAATGTGTGGAAATGTCCCCCAACTTACAGGGACAAATTCCCCCACTCCACAACTTCCACTGGTTATGTCATTGGATTACACTGTCTTGTCTATGTTGACACAAGTGATTTGACTGCTCTGCACTCAGGTTGAGGACAGATCACATGGTAGGACAGCCCTTCATAATGCTGTTGGGTTTGCAAAGGTAGATATCGTTCGCGTTCTTTTAGAGTATGGAGCAAATGTGAATGCACAGGTGTGTGTGTGTGTGTGTGTGTGTGTGTGTGTGTGTGTGTGTGTGTGTGTGTGTGTGTGTGTGTGTGTGTGTGTGTGTGTGTGTGTGTGTGTGTGTGTGTGTGTGTGTGTGTGTGTGTGTGTGTGTGTGTGTGTGTGTGTGTGTGTGTGTGTGTGTGTGTGTGTGTGTGTGTGTGTGTGTGTGTGTGTGTGTGTGTGTGTGTGTGTGTGTGTGTGTGTGTGTGTGTGTGTGTGTGTGTGTGTGTGTGTGTGTGTGTGTGTGTGTGTGTGTGTGTGTGTGTGTGTGTGTGTGTGTGTGTGTGTGTGTGTGTGTGTGTGTGTGTGTGTGTGTGTGTGTGTGTGTGTGTGTGTGTGTGTGTGTGTGTGTGTGTGTGTGTGTGTGTGTGTGTGTGTGTGTGTGTGTGTGTGTGTGTGTGTGTGTGTGTGTGTGTGTGTGTGTGTGTGTGTGTGTGTGTGTGTGTGTGTGTGTGTGTGTGTGTGTGTGTGTGTGTGTGTGCACAGTCACACAGTGTGACAATCATGTGACATTGCTCCCACTTTCCAGGATTCTGATGGTGTCACATGTCTGAGTTTAGCTTGCCATAAAGAATTTATAGAAACAATAGAAATATTGTTAGAAGCTGGTGCTAACCCTGGCATTGCCGATATGACTCATTTCAACTCCCTGCACATTTGTGCAAAAGTTGGATGTCTGAAGTACGTGTGTGAGTGTGTGTGTGTGTGTGTGTGTGTGTGTGTGTGTGTGTGTGTGTGTGTGTGTGTGTGTGTGTGTGTGTGTGTGTAAGCTTATAATATTCAATTCCTATGCGTACATGTAACTCAGTATAACTCAGTATAACTCAGTATAACTCAGTATACTGTTTGATTCTCTTGTAGAGGTTGTGAGCTGATTGTGAAAAAACACCCAAAACTGCTCAATGTTCGTAAGGAGGATGGTTATGGCCCCCTCCACTTGGCCTGTCTGAACGACAATTACTCTGTTGTGAAATTCCTCCTTCAACAGGTACGTACGTATGTCTGCAGTGTGAGTGTGTTAGCAGTCAATGCTAGCAGAGTGCAGTTTAGATATGTCAAACATTGTGGGACACTAATATACAGTGGAGGTGACTTCAAACTTGCTCATACGATTTCTGTATGTGATATGCGTCCATCACTTGTTTGAAATATTGATCTCTGAAAAGTAAAATTACTGATTTTTATTTGATGCAAGTACAGTGCTATCAGATGTTCTACCTATCCAGATTTCACTATTAAAATAATTACAGTGAATACTCATTAATCTGCTGCAATTCGTTTTCAAAGAATATGGTGCAATATCAAGCTTGGTGGAGTAACTGGATATTCATTGGTACTTGTAAACTGGAAAATTGTGGCAGATTAAAACGTTTTGGTAGATAAAGTGGTGGAGATTAATAGAATTCATTGTAATTGGAAATGTATTTGTTTGTATCCAGGAAAATTATGACATTGATGCCATCACTGGTGATATCCACACTGCCCTCCATCTTGCTGCTGATCTTGGTCATTTGAGCATAGTGGAGCTCCTGGTTGGATACGGGATAGACCTCAATGTCACTGATGAGACCGGATTGACTGCTCTACACAGAGTTTTGGGCACAAAGAGCATTGTTGGTATTACTGATGACTCACCTGAACTCAGTAAGGTGAAGCAGGACTTCTATGATGTGTGCAGTAGGACCTCTACTAGTGTGTGTACAGTGGGACCTCTACTAGTGTGTGTACAGTAGGACCTCTACTAGTGTGTGTACAGTGGGACCTCTACTAGTGTGTGTACAGTGGGACCTCTACTAGTGTGTGTACAGTGGGACCTCTACTAGTGTGTGTATGGTAGGACCTCTACTAGTGTGTGTACGGTAGGATCTCTACTAATGTGTGTACAGTAGGGCCTCCACTAGTGTGCGTACAGTAGAACCTTTACTAGTGTGTGTGCCGTAGGACCTCTACTAGTGTGTGTACAGTAGGATCTCTACTAATGTGTGTACAGTAGGGCCTCCACTAGTGTGCGTACAGTAGAACCTTTACTAGTGTGTGTGCCGTAGGACCTCTACTAGTGTGTGTACAGTGGGACCTCTACTAGTGTGTGTACAGTAGGACCTCTACTAGTGTGTGTACAGTGGGACCTCTACTAGTGTGTGTACAGTGGGACCTCTACTAGTGTGTGCACAGTGGGACCTCTACTAGTGTGTGTACAGTGGGACCTCTACTAGTGTGTGTACAGTGGGACCTCTACTAGTGTGTGTATGGTAGGACCTCTACTAGTGTGTGTACGGTAGGATCTCTACTAATGTGTGTACAGTAGGGCCTCCACTAGTGTGCGTACAGTAGAACCTTTACTAGTGTGTGTGCCGTAGGACCTCTACTAGTGTGTGTACAGTAGGATCTCTACTAATGTGTGTACAGTAGGGCCTCCACTAGTGTGCGTACAGTAGAACCTTTACTAGTGTGTGTGCCATAGGACCTCTACTAGTGTGTGTATAGTAGGACCTCTACTAGTGTGCGTACAGTAGAACCTGTACTAGTGTGTGCCGTAGGACCTCTACTAGTGTGTGTATAGTAGAACCTCTACTAGTGTGTGTGCCGTAGGACCTCTACTAGTGGGTATTTTCTTCCAATCCTTCCAGATCTGTTCAACATTGTCAGATCTTCCCAGTGCTATGGTGGGCTCAGCAGCTGTAGCATGTCTGCTAGTTCGCGAAGGAGCTGATCTCTATTGCAGAGGGCAGAATGGGCCCTATCCTCTCGAGTTATGCGAAGACATGCTGCTACCGCATCTTTTAAGATTTGCAGGAGAAAGGTGATTTCCCCTATATGTAGTGTGTGTTTGTCTGCATGTGTATATGAAATCACTTTAAACTCCGTTTCTCTTCAAAAGACCCACCTTTCATGGTTCCTTGAGGAAGTCTCCCAAACCCACACCTGCTGACCTGGTTGAAGAGGAGGACAGACACACACCTCAGAAGACAGTGGAGGAACCACCTAAACCACAAGAAGACCGTGAACCAGTACAGACAACAGTCAATGACAGACCTGTTCCTAAAACCACACCCACTGACACACCCATTTCGGAGACCACACCAACTGACCCATCCATTTCTGAGACCACACCCACTGAGACACCCATTTCTGGGATCACACCCACTGACATGCCCATTCCACAGACCATGTCTTCAGTCCAACCAGATGAGGACGAGGCCTGTCTCCTCTGTGATAAACCCATCGATGTGTGTATCAAACCATGTGGACATGCTGTGCTATGTCGTTCCCATGCCAACACAGCTAAAAGATGTCCTCAGTGTAGGGTATGTCAGCAGCTGTCACTGTATGTACATTGTGTGACCGTCCTGTTGTCATGGTTACTCCAGGTTCCCATCCACTGTGTCGATGACCTTGACCCTCTGTGTGGAATGTGTCAAGAACGTAGATGTACTGTGACCCTTAAACCCTGTGGTCACATGATGTGTGAAGGTTTGCTGCTGGTGTTGTCCTGTACATGTGTGGGTGGGTGTACATATATCTATGTATCTGTGCAAGTGTGTACATGTGTGCACATGCACATGTTTGTATCTTACCATGATGCATAGATTTGTACATGTGTGCATATGTACACTTCACTGTGATGTATTTACATGTCTGTAGCTGTACATGTTTGTATATGTACCAGTTTGTATCTGTCTTGTGCATGTGTGCACCTGTACACCTAGCTGTGTGTCTGTTAATGCTCACCTGTACACCTCCCATTCACTGCAAGACTTCTTCTTCATTGTCATTTCACTGCAGTCTGTGCTTCGCTGATGAAGCGCTGTTTTGAGTGTAAAGAAAAAATAACATCAAAAGTTGGACATAGAGACTCACTGTGTAAGTCCATCTTACAAATTTGTAACTACATACCACCCATTGATGTTTTATAAGTGCCATTTGATGTGACATGATTAATGTATGTACAGGTTAATTCTATATAGTATATAACACTGGGAGTGAATCCATGATGTGTGGTCTCACTTACACTTACACATACAACTGTCTCCAAACAGCTTCAGAACAGCCTACAAAGCCTCGAAGTGACCCAACCCCCATCACAACTACTGACAGCAGAGAACCCATCTCTGATGAAGACCACCTTTGTGAAATCTGCTGCACCAACAAGAAGAACACAGCCTTCATGTGTGGTCATCAGCTGTGCTACGACTGCTCCCTTAAAGTGGACAACTGCCCCATCTGTAGGCAGGAAATCAAACACAGAATAAAGCTGCACTGACTGCTAATTGATATTGGATGTTGTTGTTGTTGTTGTTACTGTTGTTTTGTATGTTCTATGTTGTATGTGTGTATGATATTGTTTATTTCATGGCCTGAATGTTGACCTTTTCATTGTAGTTAATATTGAAATGCATAAACATCAACAATATCACAAGATTAATTATGGGAGTATTCTACAGGAGGAACATTTATATATAATTTTATATGCAAATTAAACTGATTGGAATGTTATCCAAAGATAATAATCATAATAATATATAGTATTATTAATGAAGGAAGACTTCATTGCTGTTTCAAGTAGAGCGGGGCACACAAATGATGATAGCATTGAGTTCGGAGCATAATGCAACCACGTGAGGGATTTCCCAAGGGAAACTCCCCTTTGTCGCCGCGTCTTATGTCTATTGAAGTTGGAGTCCGTGTCGTTAGAGGACCTGATTGGTCCTGGGAGGACCAGGATGGAGGAGAAGGGAATGTTGGAACGTTAGTAGAAGTGAAGAAATCTGTCCCTGAAGAGGAAGAAACCTTTCCCAGCGGTACCACGGTCAAGGTGTGTTGGGACATCAGTGTGTTGTCTAACTACAGATGCGGTTTCGACGAGAAGTACGACCTTCTAGTGTTTGACAACGCACAAACAGGTGAATCTGACGTTGTTGTTGGTTGTTGGTGTCATGGAAACCCCGCCGTACGTGGTTAGCAGCACCAATACCGTTTCCACTCATTTCCCAGGTGTCATTCACCAGACGGTGACCTGTGATGGCTGCAAGACGTCTCCATTGTACGGGATGAGGTGGAAGTGTGCCACTTGTTATGACTACGACCTCTGTACTGAGTGCTACATGAGTGACAAACACTTTCTGGAGCACCGCTTCCTCAGATATGACTCTCCTGACAGTGAAGGGTGAGGTCACATGACTCACATTAGACAACAAGTTGTGGAACATATGTATCTGCATATACCTCATTCCCATTTCCATTTGTGTTCCTAGCATTCCAGTTCCAGCTAGATCTGGATCTAGGATAGTCCAAGCTAAAGGATTCTTCAAAGGTGCTGTTGTGTCCAGAGGTAAAGATTGGAGCTGGGGCAATCAGGACGGTATGAAGCTGTGATGTGTGCAGTACATTGTCATGCTTAGTTTTAGTGTTGTTGTTTATAATGTACCTGTTTGTTTGTTTGTTTATAGGAGGTATTGGTAATACAGGTATCCTCAAAGTGTTGAAAGGATGGCGTACAGAGAGCTATGTAAGTCTCTCTTTCACACACTCTAATAGCTGTGTGCTTACTGCTGATGATGTTCATGTACAGAGAAGTGTTGGTGAGATTCAGTGGGAGTCATCATATACCAGCAACATCTACAGACTGGGCCACAAAGGAAAGGTTGATCTGAAGTGTGATACACCAGGAGATGGTGGACAGTACTATCCTGGTCATCTCCCTGTAGCAGGTGTGGTTGTACAGTATTAGCTTCTAGCACACACTCACACACACATGCATACACACACAAATGCACACACACACACACACACACGCACACACACACACACACACAACACATGTACACACAACACATGTACACACACAGTGCAAATACTCCCTCATCCCCTCCCCCAGGTGCTCCCCATAATCTCCCACCTGAAGTAGAGGAAGATGTTACGATTGCGTGTAGAGATAGAGTAAAAGTGTCTGTGGATGTTGAGTCCTTCAAAAGATCACAAGAAGACCATGGTGGATGGAATCACCTAATGAACCAAGTGAGTTGTGGCTATGAATCTCATTACAAGTACCACCAGCAGCTAGGTTGTGTGGTTTTGTTTTATAATTAATAACAAATTTCTTCACATGATTTTATGGTAATTGTTTATTTACAGTTGTTTTTTGTTTGTGCAGCTCCTTGAGAAAACAGGTGTTGTCTACTCTGTGTTGGACTGTGGTGACATTAGAGTTGAATGTGATAATAGGGTGTGGACAATAAACCCCGCCTCCCTTGTTCGGGTAAGCAGAGGTACATCCTTCAAATTCTTTGAATGTTAAATTAGACCCATGCTTCTTCTCTCTTGCCAGGCTGCTGATGGGCGTAGGTTACGTCAGAAAACAACTGTCAATGAGGCAGGACAAACTGGAGCCCAGTCTTCAAACCCCACCACAGCCAGTTATGTACCACCTCCTATTGTTGATTCCAGAGTGCAACCATTCACAACCTCCACTATCACAACCTCCACTATAACAGGCTCCACTAGCACATGCTCCACCAGCACAAGTCCCACCAGCACAAGTCCCACTAGCACAAGCTCCACTAGCACAAGCTCCACTAGCCCAAGTTCCACCAGCACAAGTTCCACCAGCACAAGCTCCACCAGCACAAGTTCCACCAGCACAAGTTCCACCAGCACAAGCTCCACTACTTCAACTATCAATGCTCCGATGACCACCACTGCTGTTGCCATGACTACCTCTCCATTACATGAAACAACTGGTACTGTGGGGTCTGTCTCAGTAACAGAGGAAGATTCTATTCACCAGGAACTGGGGGTATGCTATCAGCAACCTTTATTGTATGGGTGCTATTATAATCGACTATGTGTTGTTCTTGTAGTTGTTGTTGTTTATTTGACATAATTTAGTATTCTTATATTTTTGTTGTTTATTGAATGTAGTTCCATCTATATCAGCCTGGAGATGTAGTTAGAGTAATTGATGATATCGCACTTGTACACCAGCTCCAAGATGATCATGGAGGATGGAATGATGACATAGCTTTGGTGTGTGATGTCTGTCTGTCTGTCTGTCTGTCTGTATTTTTACCTCAATTGGTCTGCCTGTCTGCATGTCTGTTTTGTCTCACTGTCAGTCTGTCCATCTGTCTGTATACCTGTCTATGGCTACCTGCTTCTCCCCGCATGTTTCATCCATGTTTCTTCATGCCTTTTGTGTTCCTATACTCATCCAGTCCTTGGGTCAACTTGGTCGTGTAAATGAGGTTTTTGACAGTGGAGACTGTAAAGTTCATGTGAACGGATATCGATGGACACTAAATCCTAAAGCACTCATCCCAGCTCCAGGGGAAACCCCTCCTGATGTACCAGGTATGACATCATTGTTTGGGATGATTGTGTGGAACATGTTTTTGGTTTAGTTGCATGTTCTGTGTTGAGTGTTAACTACTGCTGGTACATCCAGATGTAGGTAATGGAGATAGTAGACGCTTGGGTCTCGGTGAGGTGTCCAGTGAGGAATTGAAGCTTCTTTCAGCAATTGGTGACCCAAGGGCAGCTTTGGTAGCAGCTTTCAATGGAGACGTGGACACCTTGAAAGATGTACTCTCTAGAAATCCCTCGGCTGTGAGTGTACAAAGATTATAGTCTATTTCAACTGATACTTGTAACAAAAGATCATAGACAGATTATGTACACAGTGCATACAGTACACACAGTACACACAGTACACACATTACATACAGTATACACAGTACATACAGTACACACATTACATACAGTATACACAGTACATACAGTTCACACAGTACACACAGTACACGCAGTACACACAGTTCACACAGTACATACAGTACACAGTACAGACAGTATACACAGTACATACAGTACATACAGAACACACAGTACATGCAGTAGTCTCAGTAGCTAACCAATTTCAAAGAATACACAATGTTCACTACTTATCTGTATGGCTGGACATTATGGTACAATGCTCTATTCATAATTCACAATGTGTGTGATTGCTAGGTTGATGATAGGTCATGTGGACAAACACCTCTTCAAATTGCTGCTAGTAATGGTAAAGTTGATGTTATCCACCTGCTTCTACAGTACAAAGCCAATGTTAATATTCAGGTGTGTGTGTGTGTGCTTAAGTTTTTGTATGTGTGTGTCTGTATGTGTGTGTGTGCTAGTGTGTGTGTGTGTGTGCCTATGTGTATGTATCTACCTGTCTACCATGACACAAATTATTATATTATTATATTACTTATTGTGTATACTGTGATGTACGTATAATATTTGTGTTCTGTATGCAGGGGCTTGAAGGAGCCACACCCCTGCATCACGTTTGCTACAGAAAAAATGTTAAAGTTGCAGAGATGTTGCTGGATGCTGGAGCAGACCCCAGGATCGCTGATGGGACATCTTTCAATTGCCTGCATATTTGCACCAGGAATGGGAGTTTCAGGTACTCTACGCACATGTCTTTGTGCATGCTATTATTGCTACCCACATGTGAGTACACACACATGCATATTGTGGACAGTTGCATGTGGCTCCGGTGCATGTGATTGTCACATGCTAGTCATCATTATCTAGATTATTGAGTCACATGAACATACATAATGAAACATCAAAGTATTTAGGAAATGAAGTAAGAAAATCAATGTATCTGCTTTTTTAATGCTAATTAATTTATATTATCAGCTAAAATTGCACTGGTCAAAGATGTGATGCATACCTCCAGGAACCTTTGTTTCATTCTTCTTGATTGTCACAATAGTATCATGACATTGTCTCATTCATACATTATTTTATCATATTTTCTCTGAACTGTTTTCACTCTGTAGAATTTGTCAGTTAATTTTGAACAAGTACCCAGAATTACTCAATGTTCGCAAAGATGATGGATTTGGTCCACTGCACTTGGCAAGTTTCAATGGCTACTTTTCCATTGCAAAGTATCTACTCGAATATGTAAGTTGCATGGTCCATGCATACTGAGGAGCATGTGTGTGTGTGTGCATGTGCATGTGTGTGTGTGTGTATGTCTGTGTGTCTGTGTTTGTGTGTGTGTGTGTGTGTGTGCGTGTTGTGTGTGTGTGTGTGTGTGTGTGTGTGTGTGTGTGTGTGTGTGTGTGTGTGTGTGTGTGTGTGTGTGTACACTGTATGTCTGGATGTGAGTGCACTTATGTATAACTGTATACCTATTTGTTCGAATCTCACATAATTATTTGTACAGGAAAGGTGTGACATCGATGCCATCACTGGTGGAGGTCAGACAGCTCTCCATTTGGCCATTCAAAACAAACATTTCCATATAGCAGAGCTTCTCATTGGGCATGGGATAGAGCTTGATGTCACTGATCAAAGTGGATTGACTGCCCTTCACATGGCAGTGGCTCGTAGCAGTCACAGTCTTTCAAGTATGAAGAGCATCGACGATGCTCCTGAACTTACAAAGGTTTGCATCTCTGTAGTGGTGGGTATAGTAGATACAGTATAGGCCTTGTCCACTGAACTCACAAATATTTGTGATGAGTGTATACGCTATGACTAGTTGTATACAGTAGGACCTCTACTAGTGTGTGTACAGTAGAACCTCTACTAGTGTGTGTACAGTAGGACCTCTACTAGTGTGTGTAGTAGGACCTCTACTAGTGTGTATACAGTAGGACCTCTACTAGTGTGTGTACAGTAGCACCTCTACTATTGTGTGTACGGTAGGACCTCTACTAGTGTGTGCAGTAGGACCTCTACTGGTGTGTGTACAGTAGGACCTCTACTAGTGTATGTACAGTAGGACCTCTACTAGTAGGTATTTTCTTCCAATCCTTCCAGATCTGTTCAACATTGTCAGATCTCCCCAGTACTATGGTGGGCTTAGCAGCTGTAGCATGTCTGCTGGTTCGAGAAGGAGCCGATCTCTATCAAGCACGTGATGATGGGATAGTAAGAACATCTCCTCTTCAGTTGTGTTCGATGGAATTGACATTGCATCTTACTAGGTTTGCTGAAGAAAGGTTTGTCACCAGTTTATGTGTCTGTGTCTATGTGTGTGTGTGTGTGTGTGTGTGTGTGTGTGTGTGTGTGTGTGTGTGTGTGTGTGTGTGTGTGTGTGTGTGTGTGTGATTGCTATAATAGTGGTAGTTTCCTTCATAAGATCCACCTTTCATGGTTCCTTGAGGAAGTCTCCCAAACCCACATCTGCTGACCTGGTTGAAGAAGAGGACAGACACACACCTCAGAAGACAGTGGAGGAACCTCCTAAACCACAAGAAGACCATGAACCAGTCAAGACAACAGTCAATGACAGGCCCATGCCTAAAACCACACCCACTGACGCACCCATTCCTAAAACCACACACACAGACACACCTATTCCCGAGACTACACCCACTGACACACCCATTCCTAAAACCACACCCATTGACACACCCATTACTAAGACCACACCCACTGACACGCCCATTCCACAGGCCATGTCTTCAGTCCAACCAAATGAGGATGAGGCCTGTCTCCTCTGTGATAAACCCATCGATGTGTGTATCAAACCATGTGGACATGCTGTGCTATGTCGTTCCCATGCCAACACAGCTAAGAGATGTCCTCAGTGTAGGGTATGTCAGCAGCTGTCACTGTATGTACATTGTGTGGGTGTGACCGTCCTGTTGTCATGGTTACTCCAGGGTCCCATCCACTGTGTCGATGACCTTGACCCTCTGTGTGGAATGTGTCAAGAACGTAGATGTACTGTGACCCTTAAACCCTGTGGTCACATGATGTGTGAAGGTTTGCTGCTGGTGTTGTCCTGTACATGTGTGGATGTGTACATGTGTGTATCTGTGCAAGTGTGTACATGTGTGTGTACGTGCAGGTGCACATATATTCGTATTTACTTCACAACTTTATCACTGACAGGATGTGCATCTCTGATGAAGCGCTGTTTTGAGTGCAAGACAAAAGTGACAGAGAAACTTGGACTTAAGATTTCTCTGTGTGAGTTAAGTCAGAGATTATTGCTTGACTGTGTAGAATGATTGAATGGTGGAACAAGAGTTATGTGTGTCTGTTTGTTGGTTACAAACTGATGTTTGTAAGTGTCAGTGGTCATTTGATTCTATTAATACCTGCACACACACACACACACACACACACAGCTTCAGAACAGTCTACAAAGCCTCGAAGTGACCCAACTCCCATCACAACTACTGACAGCAGAGAACCCATCTCTGATGAAGACCACCTTTGTGAAATCTGCTGCACCAACAAGAAGAACACAGCCTTCATGTGTGGTCATCAGCTGTGCTACGACTGCTCCCTTAAAGTGGACAACTGTCCCATCTGTAGGCAGGAAATCAAACACAGAATAAAGCTACACTGACTGTAAAACATTTCTGTTTTCCATGACAGAAATTGTGCATTTCTAACCTTTTTGAATGGAAATTTTGTACAGCCCAACTTAGTACGTCAAAGAGGACACCAAATCTGTGCTTCTTATCAGAGGTACTTACTATCAGTACTGGTTGACATAGTGTACATGAACTAGGGACTGAGTGAAGTGTGTAGATCAACATGAGTAGATAATAAACAGGGTACTTGCTGAGCAAAGGCAGCTCAATAATATTGTTATTTGCACTGTTTCATTGCACTAATTGAATACAGAAAATTATTAATAATAGTCTTGCAGAATATGCAAATTAATCTCAGCTATGAGTCCACACTCTGCTGCACCAACAAGAAGAACACAGCCTTCATGTGTGGTCATCAGCTGTGCTACGACTGCTCCCTTAAAGTGGACAACTGTCCTGTGTGTAGGCAGGAAATCAAACACAGAATAAAGCCGCACTGACTGCTAATTGATATTAGATGTTGTTGTTGTTGTTGTAGGTGTTGTTGTTGTGTATGTTTATAGCTTCAGAACCTGGCGTATCATCATAATTGACATATAATTGATAATACAGTACAATATTAATTATAAGTGTGCATTAGTAGCGATAGCCAATTCATGTAACACACAGAATTCAATTGGTATAGCTAATGATCATGATCAATGCATATGGTATCAACAAAAATAATGATAATTTAATGATAAAATATTACACTAATAGATCAACTGATAGTTAAGTATCTGTGATAATAGGCAATTAAAGCAGATTATACATACTACACAGATTTGTAGGCATATATTTTATTTTAAACAGTCAAATAAGCATACATCTAGACACTACAATGTAAGAATTAGCAGTCTGTACCTGCAGACCTGGACTTAATAAGATGGCCCAGTTCCTTTAAAAACTTCATGGCCTCATCTCCGAAAACTCCAAGTGTTTGCACTCGATCACGTGAGGGATTTCCCGAGGGAAACTCCCCTTGGTCGCCGCCTCTCATGGCTGTTGAAGTTGGTGTCCGTATCGTTAGAGGACCTGATTGGTCCTGGGAGGACCAGGATGGGGGAGAAGGGAGTGTTGGAACGTTGGTAGAAGTGAAGGAATCCGTCCCTGAAGAGGAAGGAACCTTTCCCAGCGGTACAACGGTCAAGGTGTGTTGGGACATCGGTGTGTTGTCTAACTACAGATGCGGTTTCGACGAGAAGTACGACCTTCTAGTGTTTGACAACGCACAAACAGGTGAATCTGACGTTGTTGTTGGTTGTTGGTGTCATGGAAACCCCGCCGTACGTGGTTAGCAGCACCAATACCGTTTCCACTCATTTCCCAGGTGTCATTCACATTAATTTTTCTACATTTCTCAGGAATCTTCCACCAAACGGTGACCTGTGATGGCTGTATGGCAACTCCATTGTACGGGATGAGGTGGACGTGTGCCACTTGCTATGACTATGACCTCTGTACTGAGTGCTACATGAGTGACAAACACCCTCTGGAGCACCGCTTCCTCAGATATGACTCTCCTGACAGTGAAAGGTGAGGTCATGTGCCTCACATGTGACAACAAGTGGTGGAACATAATATGTGTATTATAATCTTAGTATGTAACCTTATTCCCATTCCCATTTGTGTCCTAGCATTCCAGTTCCAGCTAGATCTGGATCTAGGATAGTCCAAGCTAAAGGATTCTTCAAAGGTGCTGTTGTGTCCAGAGGTAAAGATTGGAGCTGGGGCAATCAGGACGGTATGGAGCTGTGATGGGTGCTGTACATTGGCATGCTTAGTTTTAGTGTTGTTATTTATAATGTACCTATTTGTCTGTTTGTAGGAGGTATTGGTAATACAGGTATCCTCAAAGTGTTGAAAGGATGGCGTACAGAGAGCTATGTAAGTCTCTCTTTCACACACTCTAATAGGTGTGTGCTTACTGCTGATGATGTCTATGTACAGAGAAGTGTTGGTGAGATTCAGTGGGAGTCATCATATACCAACAACATCTACAGACTGGGCCACAAAGGAAAGGTTGATCTGAAGTGTGATACACCAGGAGATGGTGGACAGTACTATCCTGGTCATCTTCCTGTAGCAGGTGTGGTAGTACAGTATTAGCTTCTAACACACACACACACACACACACACACACACACACACACACACACACACACACACACTCGTACATACACACACAACACACACATGTACACACACAGTGCAAATACTCCCTCATCCCCTCCCCCAGGTGCTCCCCCTAGTCTCCCACCTGAAGTAGAGGAAGATGTTATGATTGTATCTGGAGATAGAGTAAAAGTGTCTATTGATTTTGAGTCCTTCAAAAGGTCACAAGAAGACCATGGTGGGTGGAATCACCTAATGAACCAAGTAAGTTGTGGCTATAATTAATAACAAAATTCATCGCATCGTTTTATGGTAATTGTTTATTTACAGTTGTTTCTTGTTTGTGCAGCTCCTTGAGAAAACAGGTGTTGTCCACTCTGTGTTGGACTGTGGTGACGTTAGAGTTGAATGTGATAATAGGGTGTGGACAATAAACCCCGCCTCCCTTGTTCGGGTAAGTAGAGATACATCCTTCCAATTCTTTGAGTGTAACTAGATCCATGCTTCATCTCTCTTGCCAGGCTGCTGATGGGCGTAGGTTACATCAGAAAGCAACTGTCAATAAGGCAGGACAAACTGGAGCCCTGTCTTCAAACCCCACCACAGCCAGCTCTGTAACATCTACTGTTGATTCCAGAGTGCAACCATTAACAACCTCCACTATCACAACCTCCACTATAACAGGCCCCACTAGCACAGGCTCCACTAGCACAAGCTCCACTAGCACAAGCTCCACTAGCACAAGCTTCACTAGCACAAGTCCCACCAGCACAAGTCCCACCAGCACAAGCTCCACCAGCACAAGCTCCACTAGCACAAGTTCCACCAGCACAAGTTCCACCAGCACAAGCTCCACCAGCACAAGCTCCACCAGCACAAGCTCCACTAGCACAAGCTCCACCAGCACAAGTTCCTATATCACAAGCTCCACTAGCACAAGTTCCCCCAGCACAAGCTCCACGACTTCAACTATCAATGCTTCAATGACTACCACTGCTGTTGCCATGACTACCTCTCCATTACATAAAACAACTTGTACTTTGGGGTCTGTCTCAGTAACAGAGGAAGATTCTATTCACCAGGAACTGGGGGTATGCTATCAGCAACCTTTATTGTATGAGTACTTTTATAATCGAATATGTGTTGTTCTTGTAGTTGTTAATTGTTGTTTATTTGACATAATCTAGTGTTCTTATCTTTTTGTTGTTTATTGAATGTAGTTTCATCTATATCAGCCTGGAGATGTAGTTAGAGTAATTGATGATATCGCACTTGTACACCAGCTCCAAGATGGACATGGGGAATGGAATGATGACATAGCTCTGGTGTGTGATGTCTGTCTGTCTGTCTATATTTTTATCTCAATTGGTCTGCTTGTCTGCATGTCTGTTTTGTCTCATTGTTAGTCTATCCATCGGTCTTTCTATGGCCAGCTGTTTCTCCTCGCATGTTTCATCCATGTTTCTTCATGCCTTTTGTGTTCCTATACTCATCCAGTCCTTGGGCCAACTTGGTCGTGTAAAGGAGGTTTTTGACAGTGGAGACTGTAGAGTTCATGTGAACGGATATCGATGGACACTAAATCCTAAAGCACTCATCTCAGCTCCAGGGGAAACCCCTCCTGATGTACCAGGTATCACATCATTGTTTGGGATGATTGTGTGGAACATGTTTTTTTGATTTAGTTGTACTTTCATTGTTGGAATGATGGCTTGAAGCATGTTCTGTGTTGAGTGTTGACTACTGCGGGTACATCCAGATGTAGGTAATGGAGATAGTAGAGGCTTGGGTCTTGGTGAGGTGTCCAGTGAGGAATTGAAGCTTCTTTCAGCAATTGGTGACCCAAGGGCAGCTTTGGTAGCAGCTTTCAATGGAGACGTGGACACCTTGAAAGATGTACTCTCTAGAAACCCCTCAGCTGTGAGTGTACAAAGATTATAGTCTATTTCAACTGATACTTGTAAGAACAGATCATAGACAGATAATGTACACAGTACACACAGTACATACAGTACACACAGTACATACAATACATACAGTACATACAGTACATACAGTATATACAGTACACACAGTACATACAGTACATACAATATACACAGTACACACAGTTCACACAAAACACACGGTTCACACTGTACACACAGTACACACAGTTCACACAAAACACACGGTTCACACCGTACACACAGTTCACACTGTATACACAGTACATGCAGTAGTCTCAGTAGCTTACCAATTTCAAAGAATACACAATGTTCACCACTTGCTCTCTATGGCTGGACAGTATGGTACAATGATCTATTCACAATTCACATTGTGTGTAATTGCTAGGTTGATGAGAGGTTACGTGGAGAAACACCTCTTCAAATTGCTGCTAGTAATGGTAAAGTTGATGTTATCCGCTTGCTTCTACAGTACAAAGCCAATGTTAATATTCAGGTGTGTGTGTGTGTGTGTGTGTGTGTGTGTGTATGTGTGTGTGTGTGTATGTGTGTGTGTGCCTAAGTATGTGTATGTGTATGCATACAGTACATGTTGCTAGTGGGTGCATACATGATATTACTTGAATACATGGAAGTTGTTAGACATGTTGTTGTTAACTATGATATTACTTAGTGTGGCCAACTTCCAAGTAGTCTATGCTGCATTCACAACATTGTATTATACATGTGAGCCATTAGCCTTACGCATAATAAACCTTGTGATAAAACCCTTCATGTAACTCGTATATATTATAATTAGTATAATATATATATATATATACAGTACGGTTCAAAAAAAAACAAACGGTAATCTCCTTTACCTTTTTTCAGTTAACAGTTAACGGTTAACCGTTATCTGTTAACCGTTACCGGTAGTTTTTCATTGCGTAATCATTGATACGTAAGCGTATATTACTAAATAACAGCTGTGAATTGCATAACTCACGAACGATCCGTCGAAGAGTCGGTCGACAAGATCCAGGAAGACGGATAGATGTTCCCATGTCTTTTGTAATTTTGAATCGTTACTCAAACACTCGCCTTCGATACTTTAAGTCCTTCTTCTTCAACGATTAAGAATTTATAACGTACCATTGACGGTTATCCGTTAACGGTTATCGGTTAGCGGTTACCAGAAATCAGTTAACTTTTAACCGAAAAGCGCTAACCGTTATCGGATTAACAGGTAACTTTTATCCGGTAACGTTTAGTTTTTTTTGAACCGTACCGTATATATATATATATATATATATATATATATATACGTATATTCTAATTATCACCTGTTTACAATAATTATAGATTTTTATATTCTGAATATCACATTATACGTCAAGCTGTACTGCTGATACGTAGTTATGCTATGAAGTTACGGTCATTGCAATGGTGTACCCGTGGGACAGTGTGTTGCCTCCGGTTGACCCAAATTGTTCATTTACTGTTCAGAAATGTGCCATCCCTTCATCCTTTTCACAAATTTCTTTCAAATACTTCATATACTTGTACATCATATATATAATATTGTATATACTGTATATGTATATGTCCTGTATGTAGGGACTTGACGGAGCCACACCCCTGCATGAAACTTGCAACAGACAAAATGTTGAAGTTTCAGAGATGTTGCTGGATGCTGGAGCAGACCCCAGGATCGCTGATGGGACATCTTTCAATTGTCTGCATATTTGCACCAAGAAGGGGATTTTGAGGTACTGTGCATACATGTCTTTGTACATACTATTATTACCACCCACATGTGAGTACGCATGTATACATATTGTGGACAGTTGCATGTGGCTCCAGTGCATGTGATTGTCACATGCCAATCATCTGACATCATTATATGAATTATTGAGTGACATGTATGCAATAAATCATCAAAGCATTTAGGGAATAAAAAAGAAAATTGATGTAACTGCTTTTATCAATGCAAATTTATTCATATTATCAGCTATAATTGTACTGATCAAAGATGTGACAAATACCTCCAGGAACCTTCATTCTTCTTGATTGTCACAATAGTATCGTGGCTCATTCATACATTATTTTATTGTATTTTCTCTGGACTGTTTCCGCTATGTAGAATTTGTCAGTTAATTTTGAACAAGTACCCAGAATTACTCAATGTTCGTAAAATTGATGGATATGGTCCACTGCATTTGGCAAGTCTCAATGGCCACTTTTCCATTGCAAAGTATCTACTCGAATATGTAAGTTGCATGGTCCATGCATACTGAGGGGCGTGTGTGTGCGTGTGCATGTGCATGTGTGTGTGTGTGTATGTCTGTGTGTCTGTGTTTGTGTGTGTGTGTGTGTGTGTGTGTGTGCGTGTGTGTGTGTGTGTGTATGTCTGTGTGTCTGTGTTTGTGTGTGTGTGTGTGTGTGTGTGTGTGTGTGTGCGTGTGTGTGTGTGTGTGTGCGTGTTTGTGTGTGTGTGTGTGTGTGTGTGTGTGTGTGTACACTGTATGTCTGTGCACTTATGTAATAACTGTATACCTATTTGCTCAAATCTCACATAATTATTTGTACAGGAAATGTGTGACATCGATGCCATCACTGGTGAAGGTCGGACAGCTCTCCATTTGGCCATTGGAAACAAACATTTCTCTATAGCTGAGCTTCTCATTGGGCATGGGATAGAACTTGATGTCACTGAGCAAATTGGATCGACTGCCCTTCACGTGGCAGTGGCTCATAGCAGTCACAGTCTTTCAAGTATGAAGAGCATTGACAATGCTCCTGAACTTACAAAGGTTTGCATCTCTGTAGTGGTGGGTATGGTAGATACAATATAGACCTTAATAGATTGATGTCTATTTATTTGGACAATTACGCACGTCACTTGTTGGCAAATATTTGCAACGTTTCGCCCTCTTGGGCTTCTTCAGGTGCAATGTTGCAATTACTTGCCAACAAGTGACGTGCGTAATTGTCCAGATAAATAGACATCAATCTATTGAGGCTCAGCATGTCAACTAACTACCCTTGTCTACTCTACTCACAATTATCTGTGATGAGGAGAACATGGTCCTTATTCTCCAATCATTCCAGATCAGTTCAACATTGTCAGATCTCCCCAGTGCTATGTTGGGCTTAGCAGCTGTAGCATGTCTGCTGGTTCGGGAAGGAGCCAATCTCTATCAAACACGTGATGATGGGATAGTAGGAACAGCTCCTCTCCAGTTGTGTTCGATGGAATTGGCATTGCATCTTACTAGGTTTGCTGACGAAAGGTTTGTTACCAGTGTGTGTGTCTGTGTCTGTCTGTGTGTCTGTCTGTGTGTGTCTGTGTGTGTCTGTGTGTGTGTGTGTGTGTGTGTGTGTGTGTGTGTGTGTGTGTGTGTGTGTGTCTGTGTGTGTGTGTCTGTGTGTGTGTGATTGCTATAATAGTGGTAGTTTCCTTCATAAGATCCACCTTTCATGGTTCCTTGAGGAAGTCTCCCAAACCCACATCTGCTGACCTGGTTGAAGAAGAGGACAGACACACACCTCAGAAGACAGTGGAGGAACCTCCTAAACCACAAGAAGACCGTGAACCAGTCAAGACAACAGTCAAAGACAGGCCCATGCCTAAAAACACGCCCACTGACGCACCCATTCCTAAAACCACACACACAGACACATTTATTCCCGAGACTACACCCACTGACACACCCATTCCTAAAACCACACCCATTGACACACCCATTACTAAGACCACACCCACTGACACGCCCATTCCACAGACCATGTCTTCAGTCCAACCAGATGAGGATGAGGCCTGTCTCCTCTGTGATAAACCCATCGATGTGTGTATCAAACCATGTGGACATACAGTGCTATGTCGTTCCCATGCCAACACAGCTAAGAGATGTCCTCAGTGTAGGGTATGTCAGCAGCTGTCACTGTACGTACATTGTGTGGGTGTGACTGTCTTGTTGTCATGGTTACTCCAGGGTCCCATCCACTGTGTCGATGACCTTGACCCTCTGTGTGGAATGTGTCAAGAATGTAGATGTACTGTGACCCTTAAACCCTGTGGTCACATGATGTGTGAAGGTTTGCTGCTGGTGTTGTCCTGTACATGTGTGGATGTGTGCATGTGTGTATCTGTGTGTATCTGTGCAAGTGTGTACATGTGTGTGTACGTGCAGGTGCACATACATTCGTATTTACTTCGCAACTTTATCACTGACAGGATGTGCATCTCTGATGAAGCGCTGTTTTGAGTGTAAGACAAAAGTGACAGAAAAACTTGGACTTAAGATTTCTCTGTGTGAGTTAAATCATAGATTATTGCTTGACTGTGTAGAATGATTGAATGGTGGAACAAGAGTTATGTGTGTCTGTTTGTTAGTTACAAACTGATGTTTGTAAGTGTCAGTGGTCATTTGATTCTATTAATACCTGCACACACACACACACACACACACACACACACACACACACACACACACACACACACACACACACACACACACACACAGCTTCAGAACAGTCTACAAAGCCTCGAAGTGACCCAACTCCCATCACAACTACCGACAGCAGAGAACCCATCTCTGATGAAGACCACCTTTGTGAAATCTGCTGCACCAACAAGAAGAACACAGCCTTCATGTGTGGTCATCAGCTGTGCTACGACTGCTCCCTCAAAGTGGACAACTGCCCCATCTGTAGGCAGGAAATCAAACACAGAATAAGACTACACTGACTGCTAATTGATATTAGATGTTGTTGTTGCTGTTGTATATGTTTATAGCTTCAGAACCTGGTGTATCATCATAATTGAAATATATAATTGATAATACAGTACAATATTAATTATAAGTGTGCATTTATTAGTAGCTATATAGCTATAGTCATGCAATTCACGTAACACAGAGAATTCAATTGGTATAGCTAATGATCATGATGGATGCATATGGTATCAAAAAAATTAATGATAATTAAATGATAAAATGTTACACTAATAGATCAACTGACAGTTGAGTATCTGTGATAAAAGCCAATTAAAGCAGATTATACCTACTACACACATTTGTAGGCATATATTTTATTTCAAAAAGCACAAAATTATAAGCATACATCTAGACACTACAACATGACAAAACAGCCTCGGTGTTGAATCTTTGGATGGCGACACTATTTCTTTGGCATAAATAATGCAAGAATTAGCAGTCTATACCTGCAGACCTGGACTTAATAAGATGGCCCAGTTCCTTCAAAAACTTCATGGCCTCATCTCCGAAAACTCCGAGTGTTTCCACTCACGACCACGTGAGGGATTTCCCGAGGGAAACTCCCCTTTGCCGCCGTCTCTCATGGCTGTTAAAGTTGGAGTCCGTATCGTTAGAGGACCTGATTGGTCCTGGGAGGACCAGGATGGAGGGGAAGGGAGTGTTGGAACGTTAGTAGAAGTGAAGGAATCTGTCCCTGAAGAGAAAGGAACCTTTCCCAGCGGTACAACGGTCAAGGTGTGTTGGGACATCGGTGTGTTGTCTAACTACAGATGCGGTTTCGACAAGAAGTACGACCTTCTAGTGTTTGACAACGCACAAACAGGTGAATATGACGTTGTTGGTTGGTTGTTGGTGTCATGGAAACCCCGCCGTACGTGGTTAGCAGCACCAATACTTATCCACTCATTTTCCAGGTGTCATTCACCAAACGGTGACCTGTGATGGCTGCAAGACGTCTCCACTGTACGGGATGAGGTGGAAGTGTGCCACTTGTTATGACTACGACCTCTGTACTGAGTGCTACATGAGTGACCAACACTTTCTGGAGCACCGCTTCCTCAGATATGACTCTCCTGACAGTGAAAGGTGAGGTCATGTGCCTCACATGTGACAACGGTAGTGGAACATAGTATGTGTCTGCATATACCTTATTCCCATTCCCATTTCCATTTGTGCCCTAGCATTCCAGTTCCAGCTAGATCTGGATCTAGGATAGTCCAAGCTAAAGGATTCTTCAAAGGTGCTGTTGTGTCCAGAGGTAAAGATTGGAACTGGGGCGATCAGGACGGTATGAAGCTGTGATGGGTGCTGTATATTGTCATGTTTAGTATTAGTGCTGTTGTTTATAATGTAACTGTTTGTTTGTTTGTTTATAGGAGGTATTGGTAATACAGGTATCCTGAAAGTGTTGAAAGGATGGCGTACAGAGAGCTACGTAAGTCTCTCACACACACTCTAATAGGTGTGTGTTTACTGCTGATGATGTTCATGTACAGAGAAGTGTTGGTGAGATTCAATGGGAGTCATCAGATACCAGCAACATCTACAGACTGGGCCACAAAGGAAAGGTTGATCTGAAGTGTGATACACCAGGAGATGGTGGACAGTACTATCCTGGTCATCTTCCTGTAGCAGGTGTGGTTGTTCAGTATTAACTTCTAACACACACACACACACACACACACACACACACACACACAACACATGTACACACACAGTGCAAATACTCCCTCATCCCCTCCCCCAGGTGCTCCCCCTAGTCTCCCACCTGAAGTAGATGAAGATGTTATGATTGCGTCTGGAGATAGAGTAAAAGTGTCTGTGGATGTTGAGTCCTTCAAAAGGTCACAAGAAGACCATGGTGGATGGAATCACCTAATGAACCAAGTAAGAACTTGTTTGAAAGATTCTGTGGAAGAGATGTGTATTTCTTTGGAAGTTATACTTGTTAGCTATTGCAGCATCTGACAATGAAGAATGGAAGACTGTGTTCATTACAGTGTGATTTTAGCTACCACTGCATTTGCTGTTGAAATAGTTCGATTTAGGAGTGGCTGGCAATATTCTGTTTGCAATGATTTTTTGTTTTGTTTGTTTGTGCAGCTCCTTGAGAAAACAGGTGTTGTCCACTCTGTGTTGGACTGTGGTGACGTTAGAGTTGAATGTGATAATAGGGTGTGGACAATAAACCCCGCCTCTCTTGTTCGGGTGAGAGAACCTTTCAAGTAGAATTGAATATTGAATGGATAACCTACAAAATGTATGAAATTGACTTTGTGTTAGGATGGTGATGGACGCAGACTACGGTGTAGGCCACTCCCCAACGACTCCACCCCCAAAGCATCTTCACTCCCCAATGGCTCCACCCCCAAAGTATCTTCACTCCACAATGACTCCACCCCCACAACATCTTCACTCCACAATGACTCCACCCCCACAACATCTTCACTCCACAATGACTCCACCCCCACAACATCTTCACTCCACAATGACTCCACCCCCACAACATCTTCACTCCACAATGACTCCACCCCCACAACATCTTCATTACACAATGACTCCACCCCCACAACATCTTCACTGGTGAAGTCCACTGTACCGGTTCAGTCTGTTGCAGTGAGCTCCCAACCAAATCAAAAACACCTCCAGAAAGATCATGAGGTTTGTCACTAGTTAGTGTGCAAGAGTCTTCACATCTTAGGTAGGTTATACGTACGTATATTGTTGCTCTCTGAACACAGTTTCAATGTGGAGATGTAGTTAGAGTCATTGATGATCTAGCTCAAGTTTATCGTCTTCAACATGGACACGGAGGATGGGTGGATGATATAGCTCTGGTGTGTGATGTCTGTCTGCTCATTTGTACATCTATCTGTGTATTTGTCTGTATATCTGTCTGTCTGTCTGTCTGTCTGTCTGTCTGTCTCTCTGTCTCTCTGTATATCTGTATATGTGTCTGTCTGTCTGTATGTCTGTATGTACGTACATATGTCTGTATATCTGTCTGTCTGTGTGTATGTCTGTATATCTGTCTGTCTGTCTGTCTGTCTGTCTGTCTGTCTCTCTGTATATCTGTATATCTGTATATGTGTCTGTCTGTCTGTTTGTCTGTATGTATATATGTCTGTATATCTGTCTGTCTGTCTTTATTATGTCTGTATATCTGTCTGTCTGTCTGTCTGACTATTTTATACCTCTCCTATTCCTGCTGTCTCGCAGTCCTTGGGTCAGGTTGGTCTTATAGTGAATATTTTTCAAAATGGAGATTGTAAGGTCAGGGTTAATGGGCAGATATGGTCTTTAAATCCAAAAGCACTAGTACCAGCTCCAGGGGAAACCCCTTCTGATGTACCAGGTATGACATCATTGTTTGGGATGATGTCGTGAAACTTATCCTTGGTTTATTCTAGTATTGACTGTTGGTATTATGCACAGATGGTATAGGTGCCATAGGTCTACGTCTTGGTAATGAGTCCAAAGAACAATTGAAACTTCTTGGTGCAATTGGTGACCCTAGGGCAGCAATAGTTGCGGTCATTGAAAACGATATACAATTTTTGGAAGAATTTCTACCTCGAAACCCCTCAGTTGTAAGTTTGTTTAATATTTAATAACTGCTAGACAACAATACACACAATACACACAGTGCACACAGTACACACAATACATACGGTACACACAGTACACACAGTACAGTACACACAGTACATACAGTACACACAATACACACAGTGCACACAGTACACACAGTACATACAGCACACACTACACACAGTGCATACAGTACACACAGTACAAACAGTACATACAGTACACACAGTACATACAGTACATACAATACATACAGTACACACAGTACATACAGTACACACAATACATACAGTACATACAATACATACAGCACACACAGTACACACAGTACACACAGTACACACAATACACATGCTACACAGTTAGAACAGTATGTGCACCTTAAATAGGTACTTCTGGTATTTGGATACATATCTTACTGACGTTCATGTGGTCTCAGGTACATGAAACCTTTACTGATGCACATGCATCGCTCCTTCATGTTGCTACTAGCAGGGGACAAGTGCGTACTGTTCGCCTGCTCCTAGAGTGTAAGGCAAATGTCAATAAACAGGTGTGTGTGTGTGTGTATGTGTGTGTGTGTGTGTGTGTGTGTGTGTGTGTGTGTGTGTGTGTGTGCGTGCGTGTGTGTGTGTGCAACCACTGCATGTGCATATAGGTCTACGAATTTAGAGCAAATTTGCTCTACATAATTTGGACCAACTGGACTGTCACTGGTACCTCTGCTATACCTATACATGTGGTATTGTCATGATATCTGCCAACACCTATACACACATATATGTATTGTTGTGTAATGATGTATGTACTTATGTAGGACTTGAATGGACATACTGCCCTCCATGTTGCCTGTCACAAGGGCAACTTGGCGATCATGGAGTTGCTACTTGATGCTGGCGCTGACCCTGGCATCACCTCTGAAAACTCCTTCAATTGTCTCCATGTTAGTTCCAGAAGTTGTTGTTTGAGGTATGTAACATGTTTTGTGTCATGGTATGCAGGTAGATCAAAGGAGAAAAGTGGTTCATAAAACCTCTTTTGAGACCAATGGGACCAATTTCCTGTCACCAAAAACATCAGCAACAGTGAACAATGGAGCAATAACAAAATTGCCATCCCATGACACAAGCTAGTTATGTCCCCTCCACACGGGATGTGCAGCTATACAGTCACACTTTCAATTAATCACCTCGGGATGACGCCCTCGGTAATTTATTGGAAGTGTGACTGTATTAGCTGCACATCCAGTGTGGAAGAGACATAACTAATACACAATAGTATGTACCTTCCAACATTTAATGACACTATTAATGGGATTAGGCTATAGTGTACACAAATTTGCACTAGTAAAACACAAAACAACACTGTTGTTATTATATGTAATTATGTTCAATGAATGTCCAACTGTTGTAGCTGATAGTTCTTTGGGTTCACATGTTTGTGTACCTTCTGGTAATCCTATAATAGAATAATATTGAACTGTTCATTAGAAATTAGAATTTAATATACGTATGTTTGTTTACAACAGATGCAAATGCAGTCTTTCGGAGTTAAGTCAGTGTTTAGAATACCAATTTGTATATTCATTTCAGGTCACTTGCTTCCATTCCACTTCCATTTTAGATTAATTAGACACCTATTAACAACTGTGTGTTAGTCATGTGATTGGTTATGCCAGTGTTTGCCACAAGCTGGTCATGTGTTTGCCACAAGCTGGTCATGTGTTTGCCACAAGCTGGTCATGTGACTTGTATATACAGTGGATGTATGTACGTGTTTGTTATGTAATTGCTGCATGTGTTTGTCGCATGATGGTCATGTGTTATTTTACTTATTCAGTCACACACTGCTTGCGAATTATTTTCCTCTTCATGGAAACAAGTAATTGGAGTTCAAAAACTCGTGGGGCTGCTGCCCCCCGCACTTGAATTACTTGGTCATCTTTCTTAGGTTTAGAAGAACCTTCACTGAAGTTATTATGTTCGGCGAAGCTTCAGCGCACGAATTCTAGCCCAATTTCTAATTGTCGGCGTTCGAAATCGGCCATCTTCATTTAGCGCAATATAAATTATAATATAAAATTAATTCATTGTTGTGGTTACGCGTGGGAACACATTATATATATATAATATTATTATATATACATATCTGACGAGTGTTACATACCGGAAGTCGAAATGAAAACAATATATTATAATTTATATAAAAATATGCAAACAAGTAATTCGAGTTCAAAAACTAAAAAAGATGGCCTATTTCGAACGCCAACAATTAGAAATTGGGCTAGAATTCATGCGCTGAAGCTCCACCAAATGTAATAACTTCAGCGAAGGTTCTTCTGAACCTAAAAAAGACACCCAAGTAATTTGAGTGTGGGGGCGGTAGTCCCATGAGTTTTTGAACTCAAATTACTTGTTAATAATATTATGTTGAACTGTTTCTTATTTACAGAGCCTGTGAATTAATTTTAAAAAAATTTCCACGATTGGTGAATGTCCGTAAGCAAGATGGAGTTGGTCCACTTCACTTAGCATGTCTGAATGGCGGTTTTGAAGTTGCAAAATTTCTTGTTGAGCATGTGTGTCTGTGTGTGTGTGTGTGTGTGTGTGTGTGTGTGTGTGTGTGTGTGTGTGTGTGTGTTTGTGTTTGTGTGTGTGTGTGTGTGTTTGTGTTTGTATGTGTGTGTGTGTGTGTGTGTGTGTGTGTGTGTGTGTGGGTGGGTGGGTAGGGGTGGGGGTGGGTTAGTGCTAATGTATTTATTTCATACAGGAAAGATGTGACATTGACGCCATCACTTACCATTGTCGGAGTGCTCTGCATCATGCCATCAGATGTGGGTATATTGATATAGCTGAACTTCTTATTGGACATGGAATAGACCTCGATGTTATGGATGAAGATGGATGTACTGCTCTACATTTGGCAGTTGCTTTAGGGGATCGTGGAAGGTTTACAATCCCACCCAATAACTCACCAGAACTCAGTAAGGTTAGTGTGTGTACGTACAGCAGGACCTCTACTAGTGTGTACAGCAGGACCTCTACTAGTGTGTACAGTAGGACCTCTACTATGTAGTGTGTACAGTAGGACCTCTACTAGTGTGTGTACAGTAAGGCCTCTACTAGTGTGTGTACAGCAGGACCTCGACTAGTGTGTGTACAGCAGGACCTCTACTAGTGTGTGTACAGTAGGACCTCTACTAATGTGTGTACAGTAGGACCTCTACTAGTGAGTGTAGTAGGACCTCTACTAGTGTGTGCATAGTTTCTCTTCCCAATCCTTCCAGATCAGTTCAACATTGTCAGATCTTCCCAGTGCTATGGTGGGTTCAGCAGCTGTAGCATGCCTGCTGGTTCGAGAAGGAGCTGATCTCTATTGTGTAAGTGAAGAGGGTTCTGTGAAAGCATCTCCTCTTCAATTATGTCCATATGAATTGCAGTTACATCTTACAAAGTTTTCTGGAGAAAGGTGTGTGTGTGTGTGCATGCGTGCATGCGTGTGTGCGTGTGTGTGTGTGTGTGTGTGTGTGTGTGTGTGTGTACTTTTGCATATTGAATCATTTCTGTTTCATTCAAATTATAGATCGACTTTTCATGGTTCCTTGAGGAAGTCTCCCAAGCCAACATCTGCTGACCTGGTTGAAGAAGAGGACAGACACATACCTCAGAAGACAGTGGAGGAACCTCCTAAACCACAAGAAGACCGTGAGCCAGTCAAGACAACAGTCGAAGAAACAGCAAGACAGACTTTAGATGAAGGGTGAGTGGATTATCTCGTCCTATATTTTATGAACAAGAAATTGGCCATTTCAATCAATATTTTCTCAATGTCGTCTTCGTGTTCAAAACCCTAGAGGGAACTCTCAACTGCTTTTTTCAAACTTCCTTTTATTTAGCTATTCCTGGGACCAATGTTTCTCTCTTCTACAGTGCACACCATGCAGCTTGTATGCTGTACTTAATGTACGTATGCTTTCTTTCATTGCTACAGACTGGGACAGAGTGGGTCTTCTCTAGAAGTAACCACACCCACAACAACACATATGTCTGCAGACACACCCATGCCCAAGACTGTACCTACTGCCACCGACACACCCATTCCTGAGACCACACCCACTGACACACCCATTCCACAAACTGTGTCTTCAGTCCAACCAGATGAGGACGAGGCCTGTCTCCTCTGTGATAAACCCATCGATGTGTGTATCAAACCATGTGGACATGCTGTGCTATGTCGCTCCCATGCCAACACAGCTAAGAGATGTCCTCAGTGTAGGGTACGTATGTCAGCAGCTGTCACTGTATGTACATTGTGTGACCGTCCTGTTGTCATGGTTACTCCAGGGTCCCATCCACTGTGTCGATGACCTTGACCCTCTGTGTGGAATGTGTCAAGAACGTAGATGTACTGTGACCCTTAAACCCTGTGGTCACATGATGTGTGAAGGTTTGCTGCTGGTGTTGTCCTGTACATGTGTGGATGTGTACATGTGTGTGTATGTACATGATTGTATGTGTACATTAATTTTGTGTGTTTATCTATACATGTATGTATCTGAAGTGTATATGTATGTGTCTAACTTTATTATGTGTTTATCTGTACATGTGTGTATCACAATTGTGCCTACCTGTACATACAGTGAATTCTCGGTAATCTGCCGCAATTTGTTTTCAAAAAATATGGTGAATTATATAATTAACGAGTTTGGTGGATTAACTGGATATTCGTTGATACTTGTACATCATATTGGTACAGAGGAATAGTGGCAGATTAAGAGGTTTGGTAGTCTAGCTAGCTAGCCCGTGCCCGCACATGCGCCCTACGAGCATTAAGAGTGGGAGACTATGACTTTCCACCTATGGGGCATGTGTGGAGGCGGGCTAGCTAGCTAGACTAGAGGTTTGGCAGATAAAGCGGTGGTGGATTAACCAGAATTCACTGTATGTACATACCTATGTGGTACATCACCACTTATTCCCTAGAAAGTAATTGTTGTGGATTAACGAGAATTCAAGTAAGTCTGTCACACTCACACAACACCAATTCTTCCTCAAATTTAGCTCACATGTTTAGTAACAGTCATCACGATGTCCTCATCCTTTGCTTCATTCAGTTTGTGCATTGCCCATGAAGCGTTGTTTCGAGTGTAAAGTGAAGATAGAACTCAAAGGTGGGCTCAAAGAGGATCTCCCCTGTGAGTTTATTGATAACAGACACATATCCCTGTAATTGAAACACCTTTGTAACTGTCAGTCTTTTGTTTTCATTTTCCACATTTCTGTAAACTAAATTTGTATGGAGAATGTGTTGTGTGTGTGTTTGGATGGGTGTGTGTGCGGTGTGTGTGCATTTCATTCACTGAATATAGAACTGCCTTTGTCTTGAGCAGTCCTTCAATCTGGTATTGTCTGTCCTTGAGTCTGGGGCATCCAAAATGTTGTAAACCTCTGAAATGATTACAAAGTCTTCTTTTTGTACACACATACCTGGACACACACACACACACACACGCACACGCACACACACACACAGCTTCAGAACAGCCTACAAAGCCTCGAAGTGACCCAACCCCCATCACAACTACCGACAGCAGAGAACACATCTCTGATGAAGACCACCTTTGTGAAATCTGCTGCACCAACAAGAAGAACACAGCCTTCATGTGTGGTCATCAGCTGTGCTACGACTGCTCCCTCAAAGTGGACAACTGCCCCATCTGTAGGCAGGAAATCAAACACAGAATAAAGCTGCACTGACTGTAAAACATTTCTGTTTTCCATGACAGAAATTGTGCGTTTCTAACCTTTTTGAATGTAAATTTTGTACAGCCCAACTTAGTACGTCAGAGAGCACACTAAATCTGTGCTTCTTATCAGAGGTACTTACTATCAACATGGTGTACATGAGCTAGGTACTGAGTGAAGTGTGTATATCAACATGAGTAGTAGAAAAAATAACTATTAAATTTTAAGTTTATAACATAAACAGAAATGCTGTATAATCTATGTATATTATAATATAGGTTGTGCAAATGTATAATATTGTACTGTTGCCTAACACGGACGTAATACTAGTATATACACGTATTTATGCGGAGAGATAATTCAATTTACTGCATATAATACTATAATAAAGGCATTGTAACAATATAAAATCGGTGTGACGCCGGTTAATTAACGTACAGTTGTCTGTGCTTATACGGCTTCCTCAGTAAAGGGCAACTCCAAACCGCCTGATCGAAGGGTTTGTGGATCTGGCGTTTAATCCGTTGTCGAAGCTTTCCTCTGCAGTTTGGCCTGTTGAAAAGTCGCGATGTCTATCTCGCAAGAAAACCTTCCAGCCACCGGACAAGGTAATCTTTGTCAACCTTGTAGGCAGTTTGCCTGTCCATTCATTCTGTGTTGTGTGTGCGCGTGGCGTTCGTCAGTGTTTATATCAACCAGAGGATCGGAATAAACGTGTGTATAACACTCTACCACAGTCTGAAGCGATTAAAAGGCTTGCAAAGCCAAGAGAAGCGTTTGGTACTCTGTTTCGCTCCGGCATACAGACACAGCGACCGTCTATTCGAAAGAGCCTCACTTCTCTCGTGTGTGGTACCGTTTCGTTTAGAATGAGGTTCAGGTACAGGCTCGACGTTACTGTCACCAGTTCTATTCTTCTCGGTATATCGTAGCGAAGAGGAGTTGGAGGCCCTATGGACGCAGGCCTATCGGGGATGAAGCTTCAAGTAGTTACTTCTACTTCTCCAAATCTCCTCTTGGTCATTTACAACAATATTGTAACCCCTCAAACCTAGCGCCAAGGAAACCTTCGTGCATATTTGAAGCAACATACCCAGAATTACCCTAACTACACGTCCTAGCTACTGTTCACGTGGGTAGCAATCACATGGTTCACTTCACACACAGACTCAATTTGTATCGGAGAAGTACGTAGGTAGGGCAGGGAGCCACTGCACTCAGATAGCTTTGTTCCGCTGTGAGATACACACACTTGTAGGCCCTGTAGTCTGTGGTGTTGCCTCAGGCATGTTCCCCTCATGTCACAAAACAGGGCAATTTGTCTCCTAGCGTGATACCCTGTGATCCTTGTGTTTTGAAGTTCGTTGGATCAACACGAGATAAAAGTTCTCCGTGAATAATCAATTCAGTCAAGCGATTCAAACATTTTGGACTCTCTCAACATACTATGCACATGTACGTACACACACAACAAACTTGTCTACCAACAGTCATACCACCCTATGTGGTATTCCTCTACTTGCGTTGCAATCTCCACAGTACATGGGAAGGTAACTTGTGGTTACATTTCGGATCACCAGGAGTTGGATAAAAGCATTATTCAGTGGTTTGTTGTGTTTCACCATTGATCACTCCAAAACTGATAATGCGTGCATGAATCCAAGGCAGTTCTGGTCTGAACTGGCTGTATATGGTTTGAGATCCTGTAAAGGGATGGAATGTTTGTGAATGTGCTTTGTATTGTGTCTCTCGACTATTGACAGTGTTGAACCCTGTCTTGTTCGATTGTCATTGTAGACAGGGTGCGGTGCTGCAGTGTTTTGTGCTACATCTCCTGTCACGTGTATATATGGTGTAGAATCGCTGTGTTAGTTACGTATACTGACCTTATTTCAATATGTAACATTCTGGTTCATGGCTAACATTTTGAACATACAGCATAATCCTACTATAATGCAAGGATTCTCTGTTTGCTTGTTCACGAACTCCTCCTTCAGTTCGCATGCGATCGACGTCAAACTCTCCAATCCTCCTCAGTGGCACCCGTGGAGTGTCCTAAGGAGGTTGACGTTTCGTTTTAGACCTTTCTTTTAGAATTCGAACGAAACCGTACTATCAGCCGTACTTGAAAGGCGCCATTTTCATGACACATTTACCCACGAATACACCCGTAGGGTGGGTAATTCAGCTTTCTTTAGAATTTGTTTGGCACCAATTTCCCATGTCTATGGTCTTTTTTGGGCTATAGAGCAAGTAATTTTTTTTGTAGAAATGTAACTTGAGTATTTGTAGTTACGATTGGTGAGAGTGCATCATGGATTGAATGCCTCCGTTATGTCGTGTCTCTCCCTGGTGACCCCTGCAGTCAAGAACAAATTCCGGGAGCTCGAGGACAGCGCTCTCGCCCAGCGCCTCCAGGAACAGGAATGTGAGTGCTTGCATCTTTGTAGAAATGGTTATCAGTCATGTGTATCCTTTCAAGAAGAGAATTTTGGTTGTGCATTGACTGGTCCCATGATGTGTGTATGTATGTGTGAATGTGTACATGCATAAATGTGTACAGATAACAAGTGTAGATAAGATGTGCTCACTGGATGTAAGTATGTGTGTCTATCATACATGTATGGCTTGTGTGGTTGGGATCTGTGTACTCAGTGTGTGTGTGTGTGTGTGTGTGTGTGTGTGTGTGTGTGTGTGTGTGTGTGTGTGTGTGATGTATCGGTACAATGAAACTGCTCTATTGTACCTTTGAGAAAATGACATAACAGAAACCTCTATAATAAGGACGCCATTCTTTGTCCCAGTGTAGTACTGTAGTATATTAATTAACCTCTGAATTGAGGACACCTCTGTAATAAGGGCAAAATTATTGTCTCAAAGTGTCCTTAATAGAGAGGTCCCATTGCATTGTGAAAAGCATATGCAGGTATGTATGTAGGTATAACACAAGCAGGGATGTGGCTGTTACATTATCAGTGTCATTTGTGCCCCGGCTAATGTGCCGTGTGTGTTGTGTGGAGGGGTACCTCACTCCACACAACACACTCAACACACTCATAACCAAGATTAAAGTGATTGCCACTTTGGTTACCAGTGACTGGTCACGCTTAGCCAGACCCATTCAGCCATGTTTCCAAATGCATCTCCAATTAAAATGGAGGCAATAATGCGCCCGGCTACACAAGACTAACCAAGGTCATGATGTACTAATCTGAGGTCACTCATGTATGAGTACCAATTTCCGATGATCTCATTCACCACATTATGTAGTTGTACTATGTAGGGTAGTACACTTGCACCAAGTACAGGTGTAGATATGGAATGTCTACTAAGTATGGAATATGATATGGCTGTGTCCCTCTGACCACTACATGCACAGTGTATTGTGTAATAGAACCATGCTATGAGATGGACTGCTCCCCAAATGTTATATCATTGTGGGTCAACTATGGTTGTATTGTGAGTGTGTTGGGTACAGGATGATGTAAGTGTGAAGAATTAGGGGGCGTAGTCATTTTTGTACTTCTAATTGTGTAATTGGTCTCTTCTCAGAAAGGGATCCCATGATATTGATAACCCCGTGATCTACGTACAAGGGTGTATTATCACCCAATCATTGTAGACGGAATTATCCGTATCAGATCAAAGTAATCAGAGAAGCCAAAACCAACCACCACAGCTCATTACAGTAGCCTCTCTCCTCCTTACTCTCTCAGTTGACCAGTACTACAACAGCAATGTTCAGATGAGGAGAACTGCCCAGCAAGACTTCAATCTGGCTGATAAGGTTGCTAAGAAGCTGCAGGCCGAGGAGAATGAAATCCACAAGGAGATACGAAAAAGGTGTGTGCATGCAATGTGTGTGTGTGTGTGTGTGTGTGTGTGTGTGTGTGTGTGTGTGTGTGTGCGTGTGTGTGTGCGTGTGTGTGTGTGTGTGTGTGCGTGTGTGTGTGTGTGTGTGTGCGTGTGTGTGTGTGTGTAGGTGTGTGTGTGTGTGTGTGTGTGTGTGTGTGTGTATGTACGTGTGTGTGTGTGTGTGTGTGTGTGTGTGTGTGTGTGTGTGTGTGTGTGTGTGTGATACATTTGTATTGGAGTGTGCGTGTTGTAAGTACATGGCTAGCTACAAGTGTACCAGAGCCTCCTTATCTACAAGGGTGTTGATGCACACCACAAGGGTGTTCATTGGCGATAGATTCCAGCCCTGTAAACTCATCCCTTACCAGGCTTTAGTGGTATCACCTCAAATGCCTGTGGTGTGACACCACCCCTGGTTAATAGGATAAAGACACACAAAAATGGCAATATCTAATTTAACAGTTTGCAGAGGAGAAATCTCTCAAATGGAAGCCATTTGAAAACCCTGTGAATGTCCTGTGTGTACCGTGTGTACTGTATGTACTGTGTGTACTGTGTGTAATGTGTGTACTGTATGTACTGTATGTACTGTGTGTACTGTATGTACTGTGTGTACTGTATGTACTGTATGTACTGTATGTACTGTATGTACTGTATGTACTATGTGTACTGTATGCACTGTGTGTAATATTAATGTATGTGATGAATTTGCTTCACAAGTAATGTGTGGGAGTAGTACACTGCCACAGTTCAAATAATTCTGATCTCATTATAATTTTGTCCATTGAGTGATTCATTAATCCGTTTCCCTATTATAGAGAAATGGAAGATTTAAACCTGGCTGCAATGATTACGTCAGATGAGCTGAAGAGAGAGGAGGAATTGAAAAAAAGAGAGGTGAATAAATTTCAGTGGGTGTGGTGTAGTATGACGTCACTTCCGGTTTTTATATGATACGTTATTTCCTTTTGCCTTTTTCAATGTTACTTTTTAGGAACAGGATTTGGAAACAGCTGCTTTGTTACAGGACGAAGTGAGTGCTCAGCTGTACAATCTGACCTGTGTGAAATGTGTCAACTGTACAATTTGACGTGACATTTGTACAAGTGACAAGTGGACACTGTGACATTGTTGTAATGTGAGAGGTGTGCAGTAAGACCTTTGTATACTGTGGCAAGTGTGTGGTATGACATTTTTGAACATACCCTGTTTACAAATGTGATTTATGTCAACATACCCTGTTTACAAATGTGATTTATGTAAACATACGTACCCTGTTTACAAATGTGGTTTATGTCAACATACCCTGTTTACAAGTCTGGCTTATGTCAACATACCCTGTTTACAAATGTGATTTATGTAAACATACTTACCCTGTTTACAAATGTGGTTTATGTCAACATACCCTGTTTACAAGTGTGGCTTATGTCAACATACCCTGTTTACAAATGTGGTTTATGTTGACATGACCTGTTTACAAATGTGGTTTTCATGTCAACATGACCTGTTTACAATGTGACGTTGTACAAGGATGTTAACAGTCTCGGCTTATTGTGTAGGAGATAGCGTGGAAGATCCAACAGAAGGAGGATGCGAGGTTGGCCAAAATGAAGCAGTTGAAAGCGGAACAGGAGAGGAGAGATGCTGAGCTGGGTGAGGGCTTGCTCTGATGGCATGACTGTGTGTACGGTTCCACTAGTTTGAAAACTAGAATAGCTATACGCATGGGTAGTTACCAGTTGTGGTGCCTGAATGGAACTTGGAGGGTCATTAATCATAGGAGTGTACTACTCTAGACTACAGCTGTGTGCACATTGCCACTAATTAGAAGACAGGGTTCTATGGAGATGTTCCACACACACACACGCGCGCGTACACACACGTACACACACACGTGCACACATGCACACACAAACGCAAATACACACACACACACACACACACACTCACATACACACACACACACACACACACACACACACACACACACGCACACGCACACACACTGTGATGCTGTTTACTTCACGATAATTCTACATACTCATGTACATACGTACACAGCTCGCATTGCCTCACTTGATGAAGAAACAGAACAACTGTCTCTTGAGGAGAAGCGCAGGGCTGAGGAAGAAGCATCACTGAAGGTGATTCAAATGATGCAAGAAGAGGAGAAAAGAAAGAAGAGAGAAGAGGAAGAACTCTCCTTGAGAGAAATTGAGAGACTCAAAGCTGTTCATGACCGAAGAAAGCAAGAGGAAGAGATGTCAAAGAGAGCCATCCAACAAATGCAGAATGGATCCATGAAGGAAGGGACAGACCGTCCTCCTCCACCATCCTACGATGAGCTACAACTCAAGCAAGATAGGGTACGGAGTTTAACAGGATTTTTATAGACTGTACTGAGTGAACCTCTATAATCCACCCACATGTCGAGATCTCCCAATCATTGTAGACTGTACTGAGTGAACCTCTATAATCTACCCACATGTTGAGATCTCCCAATCATTGTAGACTGTACTGAGTGAACCTCTATAATCCACCCACATGTTGAGATCTCCCAATCATTGTAGATTGTACTGAGTGAACTTCTATAATCTACCCACATGTTGAGATCTCCCCATCACTGTAGACTGTACTAAGTGAACCTCTGTAATCCACCCACATGTTGAGATCTTCCCATCATTGTAGACTGTACTGAGTGAACCTCTATAATCTACCCACATGTTGAGATCCCCCCATCATTGTAGACTATACTGAGTGAACCTCTATAATCCACCCACATGTTGAGATCTTCCCATCATTGTAGACTGTACTGAGTGAACCTCTATAATCTACCCACATGTTGAGATCTCCCAATCATTGTAGACTGTACTGAGTGAACCTCTATAATCCACCCACATGTTGAGATCTCCCAATCATTGTAGACTATACTGAGTGAACTTCTATAATCTACCCACATGTTGAGATCCCCCCATCATTGTAGACTATACTGAGTGAACCTCTATAATCCACCCACATGTTGAGATCTTCCCATCATTGTAGACTATACTGAGTGAACCTCTATAATCTACCCACATGTTGAGATCTCCCCATCATTGTAGACTGTACTGAATGAATCCAGACACAGGTTGACGTCTCTTTATTTCATATGTTGTACTCCAACATTGGTCTATGGTGTACATACAGGCATAGTACATAATGCTATATACATGTGTATATAGCATTATGTGTGTATTATATGTACTGTACATAGTAGTAAATGGATATGAGCAGGTACTATCTGAAGCAACACTGTCAAGCCCTATGGGCCTCAGTTCATTTCATGTCGACTGGAACTATCCATTTCACAGGAAATAGCACGTAAAATGCAGAAGGAAGAAGTGATGAAAGCTAACGAGATGAAGAAACGTGCAACACAAAACAGAGGACATCCGGATGAGGTGAGGTTTATGTGGAGTACAGTAACTACTTACATATGTGATAGGTCATGTGACTAGGATGAGGTTGCTATGGTGATAAGTCATGTGATTAGGATTAGGTTGCTATGGCGATAGGTCATGTGATTAGGAATAGATTGCTATGGTGATAGGTCATGTGATTAGGATCACGTGGCTATAGTAATATGTCATGTGATTAGAATGGGATTATGGTGAAAGGTTCTATGATGGGGATGGGGCTGTTATGAGAGGTGCGGTAACTATGATGAGACATCACTTCAAGGCTTGACAGTGGAGAATTCTCTGGTCTAAGGGGAGGGTCATTGAGTCTCCTCCCTCTACTCCTGTTCCACCAGGTGTCTCCTTATATGGACCAGGACTTTGGTCGCTCGAAGCAGAGAACAGTTGCCTCACCAACGAAAGGAAATGGGAAGAAACTGGGAGCGGATGTGTTGGATGCCTACCCAAGAGCCGTGCCTGTTCAGGGGAAAAGGGATCACCAACAGGTCAGTACAATTGAGGTGCACATGCACACATTTGTAGTGGGACCGCGATAGCCTGATTCAGCTAGGACGTGATGTTGCTCACAGTCTGACCACGTTCTGAGGAGTGCCCATTATTACAAGCAGTGCATATCCTGTGAACTCGTCCATAATCTTTCACGTTGTTCGTTGCACAGTGAATGTTGCATTACCAAGGTCCTGTTTGTACATGTACATCACGTTACCGTATAGTGGGAAATTTTTCCCGGGACAAAATTTTCACAGATTTCACAGTTGGCCTAACATCTGTGAAAATAAAATCTGCGAATTAGGCATTTTTGTTGCTCTATCATATGACTGTGGCCAGCATCTGCGAATTAGGCATTTTTGTTGCTCTATCATATGACTGTGGCCAGCATCTGCGAATTTTCATTTTTGAGGCCATCTGCAAAAATTTTGTCTCAGGAAAATTTCCCGCTATACAATATATCACGTTCAGGAAAGATACACAGGAAATAGATCCTTTGCATGAGATATTGAGGGCTAAGCCTGAGGTATGCCATGAAAGGATCTTCCTGTGTTTACTTTCTTAATGGACATGTACCCTGAGTCACATGCTCCTTGTGGTAGCTATCAATTGTCTATCAATTAGCTATCAATCAATTGTCACATCTGGGGATCTCAAGGATACATGTTGGTCCATGTTAAGATGTTGCCATCGATCAGCAATGCAGTCTTTGTGGTTCATTCAGTGTCATCCTGGCTTGTACTTAGCCAGTACCGACTACTTCTCAGGGAAAAATAGAAAACTGTTTTGTGACCAACAGGGTCAAAATGTCTTGTGAATTATTCTTTAATGATTGCTACAGTTTCTGCTCATAATATTCCTATTTTAAACACTTCTGAGGGACACCAGCTAGTTTTAGCCGGTTCGCCTTTTCTTAGCAATAACCAGTGTTGTTTTGCTGCTTTCAAATGTTTCATATCGTCCTGAAGCCTTTGCTTCATGGATGATACTTTGAAGACAGCTAGATTATTCAGTTTCTTTTTAAATTGATGGATGGTGCTAGAATTATTTTGTTTTATGCCCATTCTCCAGGTAATCCCTGGTAGTGACATCACATATGGAGTGGATCCTCCCCCACTTGTAGCTGAGCCTAAGGGAAAGAAGAAGTCAAAAGAGAAGAAACAGAAAAAATGACTTTTGGAATGACAGGAGAGGCAGTTAACCGTTTTTTTTTTTTCCAGAAATTATATATTTTGTACAATGTGTTTGTATTCTTGTTGTGTTTCTGTACCATTATATATGAAACGTGTTTTTGACACGCGAGATTTATTTGCTGTAGCCTATTATAATAGTTTTAGGTGCACATGTATTGTTTTTATCTTTGGATGTTATACGGAAAGATGTAACGCACTTATCCGACCGGTGCTTCTTTTGACAGCTTGAGTATCCGGTAGAAAATACGACAGTATACAGTCAGACTAAGAAGATATCCGAAGTTTGTTTTTTTCTCCATTGACTAGTTTTCCTGGTCGGATCGCTTTAGTGAACCACCTTCAACCAGATCGCCATGGATCAAACGAGAAGGTAGATTTTTATGATTACATCTTCAAAAATCTTAAAGATATTAATGCTTGACTTCATGTCCCACCATTTTTACCGGAGTAAATCTTACTTTTACGTGTGAAGAGTGATCTACTTTGTACGTACGGCTCTTTGTTGACAGGTGGTTTCATAACAATATCTCTGGAAAAGACGCCGAATCTCTCCTTCTGACCAAAGGAAAGGATGGCAGTTTCCTGGTTCGACCCAGTCAGGCCAATCCCGGGGATTTCAGTTTGTCAGTGAGGTAAGTTCAGCCGAATACGATACCCGAGTAGCATCCACTGTGAATTGAGCGACATTGAACGAACAGTAGCCTTAAAGCTTACGAAAACCTTGGAAAATAGTGAACGTAGGCTTCGTCTCTACGATATCAAGTGAACACGCCAGTGTTTAAGGTACTTATGGTCATGTTACAAATGATAATGTAAGGCATTGGGATTCGAATCAAGAGTGGAGTGTGGTTACTGGAACATGTGTCCTCTAGATTCTTATGAGGTATGTTAGGGTTCCACGGAGCCACGCATTGTCCTGTTACCATCTTGAAAATGTTCCTGTGTACTAATAACGGCCTATACACCAAAACTGTGCTTGATTCAGTTCAAAAGTGGTCGTACCTACCTAGCAGAGACACTTGGTAACTTCTCAACACTTTCCCGTGCTAATGGCAAGGAGAAAATGTCCTCCAAAGAGGCCTTCCAGCACAGTGGTAGAGAAATGAACGTTATGGTCTGTTACGGAGGTTAGTTTCTCGAATATCGTTCCCGGTCTTTTTAGTTTCTCTCAACACTATCCCCATAAGCCCATGGGTGATTGGATCCTTTACTCTCAACAGTAACAATGTTTTAAGCAACCCATTTCAAGTGACCCTCCCCCCCATTCCAAGGTATCCCGGTATTCCTTAGTCGTGGTACTGGCTACAGTATTTCCTTATCAATATGAAAATCACCAGATTTGTAAGTACTGATGGTTGAAAATTGTTGTGTGTGTGACATGTGCTTGTGTGTACTTGGCACAATCCATGAGGATATTGTTGTTCTGTTACCATGGTAACTCATACTGTATATGCAAGTAGGAACATCTGTCACCTACACCTTCATGGCTTCTGGTCATAAACCAACCTGTGACTGTATCCTGCAGAATTGCACCCCTTGTCAGGAAGTACAGATTTGGGTGCTCATTGCAGCATGTGTGTACACATCCATATATTACTGTATGGAAGACAACCTGCTTTGAGAGAAAGGAGAAAAGAGAAGAAAACGGAAACAGCTTCTTCTTTCTCTCCAATCAGGTTGTCTTCCATACAGTAATATACGTCAATATCACCAACACACCTGCTTCTATATACATACATACCTGTAGTATATAATATGTGTGTACATACACACCAAGCAAGCTGGACTGTGCTACAATCCTGCTGTCCTCTGCCACCCCCACCTTTGCGTGGAATCCTGTTCATGTACGTTGCATGAGGCAGAGGGGCTCGTGTGGGCTCCTGTGTTATTGTCTATACAAAACTACAAATGAGGTGGGCAATGCAAATTGGTCAATTGCCCGACCCAACAATAAAAGAAGGGAGTTTTAACCAAGTGAATCCAATTCAATTGTTCTATCCACTAGCCCCCACGAAAGTGGGTTGAGCGAGTGACGTACGTCCATGACTCCACCTATTTGGCTGGTTGTGACTAAAGTTAAACTTGAGAGTAAAAATTGCTGCTAATGGCAAGATATACGTACGTACTTGCTTGCTTGCAATGATTAGAAGTTGCAATCAGGTTCAAGGTGCCAAACATTTGCTGGGAACTGTGGGTAGGAGAAACGTTTCGATTTCATTCAAACATAGCCATTTTTGCATTTTCAATTCATGACTTTGAGGTCATCATATTGTAGTGCCACTCATGGTAGTGGCTTTGGGCTGCTCTGACATTTCACAAATTCAGCCGTGACATTGAAAGAACATGGAAATACGTATAACCTTGTAAGAACTTCACCACTATACTTATGTGGAGGGGTAGAGTCCCCTGCCACACCCCTTGTGGGTGGAGATGTGGAATCACCTGCCACACCCCTTGCGGGTGGAGAGGTGGAGTCACCTGCCACACCCCTTGTGGATAGTGAGGTGGAATCACCTGCCACACCCCTTGCGGATGATGAGGTGGAGTCACCTACCACACCCCTTGTGAGTGGAGATGTGGAGTCACCTGCCACACCCCTTGCGGTGGAGAGGTGGAGTCACCTGCCACGCCCCTTGCGGTGGAGAGGTGGAGTCACCTGCCACACCCCTTGTTACACTGTGTTGTTTTCCCTCAATTCACAGAGGAGAGTGTGTTTGTATGGAATAAACATCTAATACAGTTAGCACTAGCTCAACACAGCATTCTTCATTGTTTTGGGTTTTAGAGGAAATGTTTGTTGTCGCGCATACCTTTGATCACAAATTTACATGTTTGTATGTGTGTGTGTATACATACACACTTGTTCAGCTAATTCAGCGAAGTCACATGCATACATTGTGCACGTATTTGCATGTTGTATTCTAATATACGTACGTACGTACATATGACTGAATGGTACATACGTATGTACATATGCACAGTGTGTGTTTGCCCAAATTTGTTAAGTACTGATTGGCTGGTAGGATAAGCAAAGAAGCCAGAGAATTAATGAGTGTATCGTTACATGTGAAAATGTCCATTATCGATCTTTTACTTTCAATGGGATGTTGAGAGGAGAGATAGAGGTTTCTAAGTGTAACCAAACGTGGAAAAACTGCACGTAGTGTTGTTTGTTTGTTTTTGTTGTGTTCAATTCATAATTATACCCAAATGTAATCAATATGCTTTTCAGTGAAAGTGTTGTGGAACATTCTCTACCCCACTCCGTAGTAGAGGTGTTAGTATTGTTGAACATTCTCTACCCCATCCCGTAGTAGAGGTGTTAGTGTTGTCTAGCTTTCTCTACCCCACCCCGTAGTAGGGGTGTTAGTGTTGTCTAGCATTCTCTACCCCACCCCGTAGTAGAGGTGTTAGTATTGTTGAACATTCTCTACCTCACCCCGTAGTAGAGGTATTAGTGTTGTCTAGTATTCTCTACCTCACCCCGTAGTAGAGGTGTTAGTGTTGTCTAGCATTCTCTACCCCACCCCGTAGTAGAGGTGTTAGTATTGTTGAACATTCTCTACCTCACCCCGTAGTAGAGGTGTTAGTGTTGTCTAGCATTCTCTACCCCACCCCGTAGTAGAGGTGTTAGTATTGTTGAACATTCTCTACCCCACCCCGTAGTAGAGGTGTTAGTATTGTTGAACATTCTCTACCTCACCCCGTAGTAGAGGTGTTGGTGTTGTCTAGCTTTCTCTACCCCACCCCGTAGTAGAGGTGTTAGTGTTGTCTAGCATTCTCTACCCCACCCCGTAGTAGAGGTGTTAGTGTTGTCTAGCATTCTCTACCCCACCCCGTAGTAGAGGTGTAAGTGTTGTCTAGCATTCTCTACCCCACCCCGTAGTAGAGGTGTTGGTGTTGTCTAGTATTCTCTACCCCACCCTGTAGTAGAGGTGTTAGTGTTGTCTAGCATTCTCTACCCCACCCTGTAGTAGAGGTGTTAGTATTGTTGAAAATTCTCTACCCCACCCCGTAGTAGAGGTGTTGGTGTTGTCTAGTATTCTCTACCCCACCCCGTAGTAGAGGTGTTAGTATTGTTGAAAATTCTCTACCCCACCCTGTAGTAGAGGTGTTAGTGTTGTCTAGCATTCTCTACCCCACCCCGTAGTAGAGGTGTTAGTATTGTTGAAAATTCTCTACCCCACCCCGTAGTAGAGGTGTTAGTGTTGTCTAGCATTCTCTACCCCACCCCGTAGTAGAGGTGTTAGTATTGTTGAAAATTCTCTACCCCACCCCATAGTAGAGGTGTTAGTGTTGTCTAGTATTCTCCACCCCACCCTGTAGTAAAGGTGTTGGTGTTGTCTAGTATTCTCTACCCCACCCCGTAGTAGAGGTGTAAGTGTTGTCTAGCATTCTCTACCCCACCCTGTACTAGAGGTGTTAGTGTTGTTGAACATTCTCTACCCCACCCCATAGTAGAGGTGTTAGTGTCGTCTGACATTCTCTACCCCACCCCATAGTAGAGGTGTTGGTGTTGTCTAGCTTTCTCCACCCCACCCCGTAGTAAAGGTGTTAGTGTTGTCTAGCGTTTTCTCCCCCACTCCGTAGTAGAGGAGTTAGTGTTGTTGAACATTCTCCACCCCATCCACCCCCCGTAGGAGAGGATTTAGCATTGTTCACATTCGCATTCAAGGAACAGAGGAGTTCTATGACCTCTATGGAGGAGAGAAGTTTGCCACTCTGGCTGAGCTGATTGAGTACTACACGGACAACCCCAACACACTGAAGGAGACCAATAAACAGGTGATTAACATAAAGGAACCTGTATTCACGGAGCAAGTGACACTTCAAAGGTTTGTGCTCATGGCTAGTTTCTCTTTTGATTTCTTCTGATCTTCTGGTTTCTGTTTGAATCATTAATTTGTTGTGATTTCACTTAATAATCTCTTAATCGTTACACCTCACACAGCAATGAAACCTTACAAGTTTCTCTTTGTTATTGTTGTGTGTACAACCATGCAACTGACTGGCTAATCGAAAGATAGTTTTCATGGATACATGATGGTGTATCTGCAATAATCTCTTTGTGTGCGGACAGCATGCACGCATGTTTGCATGTAAAAACGTGTGTTTGTCTGTATGGTACGGTCCATAAAATAGGCAGCGGTAACGGATAAAAGTTACCAGTTAAACTGATAACTGTTGACTTTTTCGAAGAAACATTGCCCAAAGAATGTTAACTTTCTCCAAGAAATGTTACCCGAAATCATATACGTACGTACGTACATATGTATGTTCAAATACGTACGTATATACATCACAGCATAGCAAAAGTGCTTAATCAAAGTGTGATTTCAACGACTCGGAAAGAATGGTTCTTGGAGCGAAAGAATGGAATCTGCTTGGGTGAGAGTGTACCTAGCTTCTTCCGTTAGTAAGTACAACGATCTTGCCTCAATAGAACTCGCACTTTGTGATCAAATCACGTGCTTACGTCATGGAAATGCGCTTGCGTAATGCATTAACAGTTTGCAGTTAACGGTTTACGGCTAACTGTGCACTGATAAAGGTTGTCATTCATCCGTTATCCAAAAACCATCAAACGAAATTATCGTTACCTTTTTATGGACCGTACCGTAGCTCGTGTGGTGAAGTGTCCTCTCTGCTTCCCTGTGTAGGTGGTACCACAGTGGAGTCACTGGTAAAGAAGCAGAGGTGATGTTGAAGGACAAAGGTCACACGGGGAGTTTCCTGGTGCGGCCATCTTACCACAGCCCTGGAGACTTTGTACTGTCTACCAGGTTGGTTGCTGTCTGGTTAGCTAGACTAAATCTCTCTTGTTTGTCATCCAAGTGTTGACAGTCAATTAAATGTCAATTTTCTGGTTTTTGGAGTTGTTTATGTAGGAATCTGGGTCATGATAGGAATCCAGTTTTCCATTTGGTTTGTGTTGTTTGTTCACGTTGGTCTATTGAGCCAGACACACTTGCTGCTTGATCAGAATGTGAACATGTTTGTTGATACTTGGAACACTGTACTTATCCTGTGATATTGACAGCTCTACGTACATGCATGTACATGCATGCATATACGTACGTACGTACGTACATGTACCTTTGCATGCTTGTATGTATGTATATACATGTACAGTTTGTACTTGTACATGCATGTACATTTGTATGTGCCTTTACATGCATGTACGTTTGTACACCTGTCTCAATGTAGGTATGACGAGGAAACCATACTTCACATCAAGATCAACTGCAAAGTTTGTAATAGTGTATGTATCTATGTACATATTTATATATGTACGTATGCATGCGTCCATACGTATGTATGTACATATGTGTGTTTGTTATGTCACTTTAGGGAGGATAACGGGAATGGATCCTTTGTTTGGGATACTGACAGCTGGCCTGAGGTGTTCCATCAAGGGATCCATTCTGTGTTTCTTCCTGGAGGTGATATACGTACATAGATAACATGTATCCCCATTGGAAAAAATTGAATGCAATTCTCGAGCCAAATGATTATTCACTGAAACATTTCGACATCTTTTCCCATGATGAGACCTAGCAGACCAACCATTTTTCCATGTATCCTGATTGGCCAATTGGTGACCTTTGGTAGCTAATTGATTAATCAATTGTCACATCTGGGGATCTCAGGGATACATGGGATATGTACCCTCGTTGGTCTCTGTGATGTTGCCACCATTCAGGATACATGCTTGTTTGTACATACGTATGTATATGCAGGAATACACAATGTGTGTGTGCATAATATAAAATAACGTAACTGGTCACGTGATCAATCAATTACCATTTGGTCAGTCGGTCGTTCGGTCAACGCCCGTACACTGGACGTTTTTCTACGAAATGTACCGTACTTTTGTACATGCCATGTTGTGTATGGATTGTATATATGCATTCATACTAACTTCATGCCAATGTGTATGTACATACGTATGTATGTTATGAGTTTGTTGTCTGCCTTGCATATTGATGGTGTATTCTTGTTTTTTGACTTGTTAAGAACGAGATGTTTGATGTGGGGGCGGGTCCGCCCTTCAATACACTGGAGGAGCTGGTGGACTACTACAGACAAACCCCCATCATCGACAAGAGCAGCAAAGTTGTTCGCCTCAAGCAGCCCATCAATGCTACAAAGATTGTCTCCGCTAACATCCATGAACGGATCCAGGATCTCTCGAAAAAATCCCCCGGGGGAGCAATTGCGGGAAAGGGGGGATTTTGGGAGGAATTCGAACAATTGCAACAAAACGAGTGCAAGCATCTCTTCGGCCGCAAGGAAGGAGCCAAACAAGAGAACAGGTCCAAGAATAGGTTTAAGAATATTCTACCTTGTGAGTGTGTGTGAGTGTGAGAGAGATTGTGTACACTCTATGTACGTATGTACTTTATGCATGAACATGCACACATATGTATTTTCCCATACACACACCCACACCTATGGACCATATACACATGTATCTATTATCAATGCACACAACCCTCACCCTGAGAAACACACATGCACACACCCTCGCGCGCACACACACACACACACACACACACACACACACACACACACACACACACTTGTCTGTCATGGGTAGTTCAGATCTGATGGTGGTAATCTGCCATGTAAAGACACTCTTCTCTTCTTCCTCTCAGTTGACCACACTCGTGTTGTGCTGAAGGATGGGGATGGCTCAGATTACATCAATGCCAACTATATCAGGGTTTGTGAATGGACTGCATGTGTGTGTGTGTGTGTGTGTGTGTGTGTGTGTGTGTGTGTGTGCATGTGCGTGTGTGTGTGTATGTATGTACATTGGTGTGTTAATTACTTAATTGAGTATCACAATCATGTAATAATATATCTTTATATCACATTGGGTACTCTCGAGTGGGTGTGTCTATTGGGTGTGTCTGGTGAGTGATTTCCCATCCCTATCCCTCCATCGCACAGAGGAGACAGGACAGTGAGGAAGCCGACTACATTGCCACCCAGGGAGCGCTGCCGGCCACCGTGGTCGACTTCTGGAGGATGATATTCCAGGAGAATACGCGTATCATTGTCATGACAACCAACGAGATTGAGCGAGGCAGGGTAAGCTAGTTGACGTTTGTATTGTTATGTCTATTGGGTGCGCCTAATGGGTGTGTATAGTGGGTGTGTCTAGTATTTATATCCACCAGGAGAGCCCAGTGTTACGTAGGTGCATCTATGTACATGAGTATATTTATGGATAGATCTAGTGGGTGTGTCTAGTGGGCGTGTCTGCTCATTCTCATGACATCACGTGCATATTCACACAGGTGAAGTGTCATGCGTACTGGCCGGCTCTCCAGAAAGAGCAAACATTTGGTCGCATCACAGTCAAGAACCTCAACGAATACACTCTTCCTCACTACATATTACGAGAATTGCTTGTCCAGAAAGCACCGAAGGAAGATGAGATGGTGTGTGTGTGTGTGTGTGTGTGTGTGTGTGTGTGTGTGTGTGTGTGTGTGTGTGTGTGTGTGTGTCTGTTTGTGTGTGTGTGTGTGTGTGTGTGTGTGTGTGTGTGTGTGTGTGTGTGTGTGTTTGTGTGTGTGTGTGTGTGTGTGTGTGTGTGTGTGTGTGTGTGTGTGTGCGTGTGTGTGTGTGTGTGTGTACATATGTGAGTGTGTGTATAACCTATGCACATACATACGTACATATACATATGTACGTATGTGAGAGAATGTGGCTTTTTCCAGTACACACGTCACATTGAACATGTGTATCACCACCTCCTCCATAGCCCCTCCCTCCACGCACTGTGTTCCACTACCACTTCAAGGCGTGGCCTGATCACGGGGTGCCTCAGGATACCGTCCAGGTACTCGGCTTCCTGAAGGATGTCAACAAGAGACAAGCGGAGATGGAGGACACCAAGGAGAACCCGGGGCCCATCACCGTCCACTGCAGTGCTGGTATTGGGAGGACGGGCACCTTCATCATCATCGACATGCTGCTGAGGAAGATTGAGGAAGAAGGGACGGACACAGCTATCGACATTCAGCAGCAGATTCTGCAACTGCGGAAACAGAGATCTGGGATGGTGCAGACTGAGGTGAGGTAGCCAGTCTGGTGGAACTGACCTCCTAGCTGGTATCGATGTACGTATGTATATCAGCATTACTGTATACATTCACCACTGTCAGTGTTAAACACACTCACCACTATCAGTGCTACAACACACTGACCACTATCAGTGTTACAACACACTCACCACCATCAGTGCTACAACACACTCACCAATATCAGTGTTACAGTACACTCACCAATATCGGTGTTACAGTACACTCACCACTATCAGTCTTGCAGCACACTCACCACTATCAGTGTTAAACACATCCACATCACCATCAGTGTTACTATTGCCATCTCTGTTCTACTTGACATATCCAGGCGCAGTACAAGTTCATCTACATGGCCCTGTCCAGTGAGATCTCTCCGAAGCCAGGTCTTCCCAACTCCTCTGTGAGTGGCACCCATGGGGGCTAGTTTGTGTGTTGTACCAGTGTTCCATATTGTGTACCTAGGTATTCACTGCTATGGGCTCTTACAGTATGTGAAGCATGCAAACATTACAGCCCTGGGCTTTTATGTCAATGTAGTATAAGCCCTTTATGAAATACGTACATGCATACAAGCCTCCGGGCTTTTAAAAAAGACCTGCTTGTTTGTGCTCATGGGCAGAATGCATGTATGTATTAGATTTGTGAGGTGATTTTAGGCGAATTTTTTTGTTACTCACTGTGGATCGATCATAAATTAGGGCAATGTGGGTGGGACCATTCACTGCGACTGCCCCTGTGACCTGTGTACCCAAACTGTGTATTGTGTTCTCATGGTCTTCATGACGTGTGTTGTGTGTCCAGTCTCCAGTGAACCCCTCCCTTGAGCCTCCAACCGCTTCAATGAAGAAAGTGGCGGTGTCCAGTCATCCCGGAGTGCAAGTTCAGCAAGAAGCAGCTTACGCTAATCTCTCTCTTCTCAAGGATAACCCACAGGTGAGGTGGAGGTACCTGGTGTGTGTGTGTGTGTGTGTGTGTGTGTGTGTGTGTGTGTGTGTGTGTGTGTGTGTGTGTGTACAGTACTTTATACCTTGTCAGTGTGTTTGTGATATGAGGGTACATACGTAAAAGGATGTGCACTTACATTTCTATTTCCTTTTTACAGAACGGAAATGGGGACATTCCTCCTCCCTTGCCTAACAGGCGGCACTGAGATACAAATGTACTTCTGCAGTACATTTGTCTTCTTATATTTTTGTTTGAATTTGAATTGAGTATTGCATAAACATACCTTATTCAATTATTGATATTTTGTGTTTTGTTATTATATACGTACATACATACTATAATATTAATGTGTATTTAATTAATTTCATATTGTATAGAGTATTTTTGTTATTGACATTAATTGGGTCACTTCTAAATAGTTGATTAATTATTTAAATTGAATTTTGCATTGTATTGTCAATAATTGGAAGAATATGTGAGTGATACCAATATTGATTAAATACACATTAATTATGCATGAGATAAAATGAAAAGATAGTATAGTACTTGATTACACAGTAATTACTACTGATTTAAGTGACGCTCACGGTTGATTATTATTGTACTGTATATTATTCTATTATATGAAATGTTCATAATATACACAAGTATAATTGGTTGAGAACATACATAATACCAGTAATTGTACATGAAACTAGCTATCGTGTGTGTGTGTGTGTGTGTGTGTGTGTGTGTGTGTGTGTGTGTGTGTGTGTGTGTGTGCGAGAGCGCGTGTGTGTGTTAGCACATGCATTTTGATCAAATTCAGACATAACACTGTCTTCTTTAGTACACAAAATATACACTGTGTGTGCTGTAGTTGATTTTGAATCTTGCTAAATCTTGATATATCGCAAAGCTTCAGGAGAGCCTTCCAGGAGTAGCTTCCCGGGCTGGGTGATCAAGTCGACAACGTACTTACGCTGCACAGGACAGCTGTCATCGCCCACCACCACCGTCTCATTCCAGTAGCGGTTGTATTCCCCACGAATCAGTGTACATCCCAGAGCCAGCTGATCACACAGCACCTGTAGGTACAGAGCACATATTATTACAGTAACACAGTGTGTACTAGTCACTACAAACATACTTGGCTTTCATATTAAGCACTGTATTCATTGTCTGAGAAGCAAATGCAATGAATAATGTTCGGTGCACAACATGATAGCTTTGTAGTAACTATTCCATGGCTTAGAGTAATGACATTTGCGGACAACGAAGGGATATGCTTCCACTTTGTTGATGTCCAAGGAAAGAACTCACAAAAGTTGCCTTTCAAGTGGTCCAATCCCTTACATTCGTATTGATGGTCAAAAGCATAAAATTTTCCAACAGTGGCATAGGCATGTAGATTGAAAGACGCCCACTGTTCATGTAGTTGTAAACCAAAGTGAATTCTCATTAATCTGCATCCTCTTCATCCACCAAACCTTTTCATCCACCACAATTCCCCATCACCAAGATATATGTACTGATGAATGGCCAGTTAATCAACCATATAATATTTTTTGAAAACGATCTGCAGCGTATCAACGAGAATTCCCTGTATGCAGAGGTCGCGTCACCACACACACAAACCTTGAACAGCAGCGCTCGGTGTCGGTGAACTCCTTTCTTCACAGCTCCGAGCGGAATGAGATTACTCTTCATGTCGTGCTGTACTTCTCCGATGGACAGTTCGTAGTGGAAGGCGGAGACATTCTCAATGGGACCACCCATCACTGCACACACATAGCTGGATACAACAACAACATCATGTACATGTATGTACATACATGTGTACTGCTTGAAAGGGGATACATATGCATAGTATTGTACAGTGAAACCTCTCTAATCCGACACTCAATGGGACCTGAGAATAATGTTGAATTACATAGGAGTTTGTTGGATTAAGGAGTGCCTCTTACCATACTTATGTATGGTGACTGTACCTCATATAATGGTTGGATTACAGAGGTGTCGGGTTAGCGAGGTTTCACAGTACATGCATTCTGTGTGTACATGTGTGGTAGAAACCTGTTAAGACAAACTACAAGGGACCCACAAAATCAGTTCTTGTTATCAGATGTCCTCATCAGGATTTGCTTACTACATGCACAACAAACCAGATAAAGCTTAAAAATGGGTTTGTCAAGAGCATCAATTTTTTCTTCTATGGATTTACTGAGCTTAGCATAGCATTGAATTGTCTATCAATCTTGGACGTTTTGGTCACAAAGACCTTCGTCAGCAATAAATACGTAGATAAGAATGCATGTTACAGCTGGTGAATGGAGTGTATTATGTGGTAGGTGAGAACCGAAATTTGTCTACAGAGTGTTTGTTTCAGCAAGTTTCCACCCTACGTACGTACGTATGTATGTACTGTACATGTTTGTTTGTTTTGTCATGCTTTGTCTGTTGCTTTATTGCTTTGTTTTGTTGCTTTGTTGTTGTTTTGTTGTTTTTTGTTTGTTTTGTCATGCTTGTTTGTACTGTACATGTTTGTTTGTTTCAGCAAGTTTCCACCCTACATACATACGTACGTATATACTGTACTGTACATGTGTGTGTGTTGTATGCATAGTGTACAGACACATGTCAAACACACACAGACACTGACATGGCCAATTTCTCCAGTTGCTCTCTAGTGGTGGAAGCAGCCTGCACCTCAGTCCTGGCATACTGGAGATGAGCCCACATGTTGGGGTCGCAGGGCAAGGTCCCCTCACCCAGCGATGTGGTGCTGGGATGGTCTTCCATCAGCTTGTCCTCCTTCTCTGGCTCACTGCCACTACCGCGGGTCTTCTTCCTGACAGAACACAACAGGCACATTTACACATTATAAAGATTAGGGGGGGTGTACACACATTCAACAGTACATACACATACATTTATCAGAAGGTGTATATTTTGTATATACATGTATATACGTACACACACTACAACTGTACGTATGTACAAATATAAATAGGGTGTACTGTGCACGGATACCCTTTGATCTCTTTTCCTTTCTCCAGTTTGTCTGTTCTAGAGCGGGTCCGTTTCCCTCCTCCCAAAGACACCTCAGAGGACCCCTCCTCCTCAGCCTTCTTAGGGGGTGGGGGCTGGACGGTACTGATGTAGAACACAGGCTGGTTCATCTTGAGAGGGCGATCTGAGAGTTCCTTGACCGAGAGAAACTTGTCTTCTGGACCATGAGCCTTCACCAAGAGAGTGGAGGAGTGTGTGTGTGTGTGTGTGTGTGTGTGTGTGTGTGTGTGTGTGTGTGTGTGTGTGTGTGTGTGTGTGTGTGTGTGTGTGTGTACATAGCATATCACTGTACAAAAAAGTTACAAACACAGCGATATCCGTAAGCACGCCTAACACAGTACATACATATACACATGCATAAGGACAGCAACCTACAGGCCCCATGTCGTAGAACCCATGAGGTACTACATCAGTGGAGTCAAGTCTTCCTATGATCCTGTACTTGGCAGAGAGGTTGCTGGAGAGGAGCTGATGGAGAGCAGTGTTACAGGCCGTGGAGCTTCGGGACGAGGACTGGCTCATCTCATTCAGTGTATTGAGTGCACTGGGTGGGGGTGACATACAGCATACATTGACACACGTACGTACATACGTATTACAGTGAATGTGTGAAATGCAAAAATGACAGGGCAGGTTGATTATAGAGGTTCACTCAGTGCAGTCTACAATGATGGGGAGATCTCAACATGTGGGTAGATTATAGAGGTTCACTCAGTGCAGTCTACAATGATGGGGAGATCTCAACATGTAGGTAGATTATAGAGGTTCACTCAGTACAGTCTACAGTGATGGGGAGATCACAAAATGTGGGTAGATTATAGAGGTTCACTCAGTACAGTCTACAATGATGGGGAGATCTCAACATGTGGGTAGATTATAGCGGTTCACTCAGTACAGTCTACAACGATAGGGAGATCTCAACACGTGGGTAGATTATAGAGGTTCACTCAGTACAGTCTACAATGACGGGGAGATCTCAACATGTGGGGAGATTATAGAGGTTCACTCAGTGCAGTCTACAGTACAATCCAGTACAGTCTACAGTGAAGGGGTGATCTCTAGTTACACATATACGTACGTACATATGTAAATTGGTGTGCTTCAAACCACTCTGTGAAAAATACGTAATAAGTGTGATATGCACACCATCATTCAGTTAGCCTACCCTTGCTGTATGGCGGCTGTGGCCACCTCCATGTCCCGAGCGCACAAGGACAGAGCATCACACGCACTCCTCCGTACCTCCTGTCTCTCATGGGTCAGCAGGGGGAGAATGTGCTTCACACCTTCATTCTTTGAAAACTGAACCAATGAAAACAGGAACAGGAATAGGAATGGAAACAGGGATAGAGGTCTAGGACATTAACAGGATAGTGTGAATTGACAACATGAGTACATACTGTAGGTAAGCACATACAGAACCAGATAGGGATGTTGGGACTACAAAATGTTGATAGCACTGCATGTATACATACATATGTATGTACCTGTATTGTAATTGTACTATGTACAGTTTTAGATAGGCAGTACAATATGTATGTACATATGTACGTTCTACAGACCGGTATACACACTGTGGTGGATGTACAGATGGAAGAAGCTACAATACAGTCAGTACCATTTGTCTGGCCTGGCTATCACAGGCTAAGCCCGATATGGCCTCCGTACAAGCACACAACACGCCGACGTCCCTGTGGATGGGGGAGATGGGGCTGTCAACTGTGTGTGATGGAACATGATGTGAATACGTACATATGCGTACAAAAATACTATCTATGTACAGTGAGTACAATTGGATCATTGAGCAAACACAAGTACACACACACGCACGCACGTACATACACACACACACACACACACACACACACACACACACACACACACACACACACACACACACACACACACACACACACACACACACACACACACACACACACACACACACACACACACACACACACACACACACACTTGTGTATTATTAGGTACGTACATACGTATATACAGATGTACATGTGTACACGCTGTACAATAGTACTCTTTGTTCATGAACACACAGCATGTTCTGAATGTACCACAGTACACAGCTCTGGCAGGGTACACATCAATTCTCCAATGTACTGTGTACACATGTCCTCAGCCCCATTGCTATGCCGAATATCACTACCACATACGTACGTACACACCACAGTGTTGACTTACACGTGAGTCAACTTGTTGACTAATTTACTCATCACCGCGTGTTCGAGACACTGCATCCTCAGAGACCCTGCAGTGAACAGAGCTGTATATCATCACAGAATGGTGGAATGTACTCAGTCTGTACTCCCCTCACTGAACAGAGAAATGTACCCAGTCTGTACTCCCCTCACAGAGTGGAGGAATGTACCCAGCCTGTACTCCCCTCACTGAACAGAGAAATGTACCCAGTCTGTACTCCCCTCACAGAGTGGAGGAATGTACCCAGCCTGTACTCCCCTCATAGACACTGCAGGGTAGATGCAAGAACACACTCCCAGGCAGTCTGGCTTGCTAGACTAACCGTCTATGCTCATGGTGGACACACACTGTGCTGCAAACGTGATGCAGTTCGCGTTGACCTCATCCAGGAGGAGTGAGAGGGCTTCCACACCAGGGCCCTCTGATATCAGTCTGCACACAAACAATGAATGCAATTAACAAAAGGAAAGACTATGTACACATGCAGTTGACATACAGTTGACATGCATTTGACATGCAGTTGAGAGGACTTACATTCAGTCGACATGCAGTTGACATGCAGTAGACATGCAGTGGAGAGGACTTACATGCAGTTGGTTGGAACTTCTGTGATGACACAGGAGAGAGCTTTGGCACCAGAAGCTCTTGTTTCTGGCTCTTCTCTACTCAACAAGGACACTAGCCTGGGCACCCCATCTGCAGGTATGTATGTATGAACAGTCAGAGCCCCATATCATCAGTGGTAGTGCCTCTGAGTGTACATCATAAACTACAATTCAAACCAAATCTACATACATACAGGTAGGTACTAAATGCACATACAGCTATGTATGTATGTACATACACCTGTGTATGTACTGAAGGTGTACACCAGGTGTATTGTACACTGGGTGTAGAGTAATAGATGTACACCAGGTGTATACATACGATGTGTACAGTAATGAATGTAGGTGTGTGGACCTGGTGGTATGTATGCACACATTGTACGTACCATTCTGCCCAACCCTCTGTCGAGAGCTCATTAGTTTTGCCATTGCAGCCAAACCTTCAGCCCCTGCTCCTGCTACACCGTCATTCTACGAGCACGGCAGGAGGAACATAAGAGGATGTGGGGCAAGAATGCACACTGTGGGTGGGGGTACACACACACGCACATGTACACACACACACACACACACACACACACACACACACACACACACACACACACACACACACACACACACACACACACACACACACACACACACACACACACACACACACACACACACACACACACACACACACACACACACACACACACACACACACACACACACACACACACACACACACACACACACACACACACAAATCTGCACCTCATGAGTTAGGAGATCCAGAAGTACCATTTCCACTTCCTGCTCATGTAATATCTTACAATTCAAGTCTGAAAGAAACAGACAGCAATAATGCAGTAAACAAACAATACACACAATCTAGTATAACCAAATCTGTACCATTCCTAGCTGCTCTGCTCAGTGACAGTGCCTGTGGAAACCAGGAGTGGGAGCACATGAAGGGCCAGTACTCCGTGTGTGTGTGTGTGTGTGTGTGTGTGTGTGTTGTGTGTGTGACGTGTGTGTGTGTGTGTGTGTGTGTGTGTTTGTGTGTGTGTGTGTGTGTGTGTGTGTGTGTGTGTGTGTGTGTGTGTGTGTGTGTGTGTGCTTGTGTGTGTGTTAAAGTGAACACAGAGACACTCACAGCATTCTTCTTCAATTCAGCTAAGGTTGATTCTTTGACGTACTCCAGTAGCTTCCCCAAGCATCCAGAGCTCTGGAGCGACTGCATGTTCTCTGTGTCCTCCAGACATCGGGACAGCACACTCAGGGCAACGACGTGGAGATCAGCATAGTCCTGCGCAGACAAGTGCAGCTATAACTCAGTATGAATCGACCCTGTTAACCAACCAGTCAATCCCAATGTATGCGCTGGTTGGATTTGTCATTTGACAGATAGAGCCAATCTACTGACTTGTATTCAAACCAAAGACACAGCTGATCTTTCCTCCCTGGTACTCATTACTACTTTATTCACATGCTCAATTGTGTTCCTTCATTCTCATTCATATACCGCACAACAAAAGTACATATACGTACCTTGTTCCCAACAAACTCCACTATCTTCTCCAGCCCCCCAATCTCCCTGAACACCGCTCGGCACCTCACGTCCAGCATACAGTTGTCAATGGTCCTCAAACCAAGCTCTTGAATGACGGCATATTCCGACGACAGGAGGTCCAGCATAGCCGGCAGACCTACAGGACCAGACACAGAACTCGTGGAGAGTTGATGTGAAGTGCACAGGAAGTAGCTTAAACCGTGCATACACACAAGCTAACATGTATGTATACGTATATGTGTGTATATGTACTGGACATGAAGGTAGTACATGCATACTGTATATACATGTAGATGTCTGTGTACTACACATAGAGGTATATACTTGTGTATGTGTATGTACATATGTATGTGTGTGTTCGTGTGTACCTATGCAAGTGTCATTGAAACATCATTTAACAGTCTCCCCACACTCACCCTCTGCCTCCACCAGAGATGTCCGGCACTGGTAGTGCTGGGTGAGGAGTTGTAAGGCTTTGGCACTGTTTGATCGTGTCTCCGGAGTCGGGGAGTGGAGGAGACGCAGGAGGGACTTCACAGCATCTTCCTTGTTCAGCTCAATCTTCAAGGAGAACTCTTCAGCCAAATTGCTGACAGTGAAAGTAGCTCTCTCATGAATTATAGCTTCTTCTGCAGAAACATAAAAAACACGACCAGCACAAAGGAAAGTAATCATGGTTTAATTCACTGTTTGAAGCAAGCTAAACAAGAACAACATTTGTACCAAACACACACATAAAAATTAATGTATTAATAATTATTATAGTGTATGTATATGTATTGCATACTAATATACGTATACATGTAAATACATGTATGTACGTACATAGCCACAGGAGGCTGATGTGTGTGTGTGTGTGTGTGTGTGTGTGTGTGTGTGTGTGTGTGTGTGTGTGTGTGTGTGTGTGTGTGTGTGTGTGTGTGCGTGCATGTGTGTGTGCGTGTGTGTGTGCGTGTGTGTGTGCGCACGCGTGTGTGTGTGTGCGCATGTGTGTGTGCATGCATGTGTGTGTACTGCAAGTACAGATGTGCTCACCATCAGGTTCAAGTAGCTTCAAGAGACTGGACACTCCCTGCAGCTTCCTCACTTGGAGTCTTGTGTCAGCTGAGGGGCAGGACGGTACATGGTCGAGGGTGTCTATTCTTTAAGAGCTCTTGAACGAACATGACAAACTATCCCAAGTGGTATGCACTAGACATTCCAACGGGTTACAGTGATTCCTGATATACTGTAGTGTAGCTGGTGGTACTTAGTCTTGCATAGCCAGACCCAACCATGGTAACCATTTAAAAACAAAAGATCCAGGGTGTTGGTACGGCTATGCAAGACCAGTTGTCAGTGTCCACCAAACTTCACTATAAAATATGATACTCCAGGTACTTCAATACACACAGACGTACACACTTACGTAGATGGTCGGTCTATTATGGTGAAGGACAGCACATACCACAGATGCACTGTAGACACGGAGCATACACGCAAAGGAATGCACATCAGCATAGGCTCACATAAGGATACTGCTGCTGCCAGGCACATGACTGCATACGCCCTCAATCCTTTCTCCTGTGAAAGAAGGAGCTTTATCAACCTTGGCAAGAACCCATACCCCATCAGTTCCTTGATGTTGTTCTCAGCTACAAGTGAGAGACACAAGATGGGACTGGAAGGACACATATGATGACGGGGATAGGTCTAGTTACGTGAGACCATGGTATACGCTGATGTGCTGTACATCGCAGAGTGGACCACACCACAAGACGTCCGTAACGAGTACCGTACATTGCTGCATGTACTTGAGTAGCGATTCACAGGCCTTGGCTTGCACCACTCCTTCTGGAGAGTCCAGCATTAAGACGACGGTTCTCGGGTCGGTGCTTACGATGTCCACCTGGCCGAAGGTCTGCATGTAAGGAGGAAATAGCGCGCCCGTTTACTAGCAAACTAAATCTTCAAAAATGTACGAGTTAACCTCATTTTGGCTCGTGACAGGTTCTTTTTTTCCTTTCGGCATTTTACAAGCAAACACTACAGCTAGTACAGCAGGAGCAGGATAGAAGTACCGGCAGTCACCATGGAAACCGACAAATCCCGTTTTCAATCATAAAAAATTGAAACGAGGACGTTAGAAAACTTATCATTTTGCGTACTATAATATATATACACTAGTGTAATGCAAGTACTGCAGGCCTTTACCCCTCTCTCTCTCTCCATATATATACGCGAAATTTATATACATTAGACGTCTTTTTGCTCATAATTAACAGTAAAGCAATACAAAAAATTGGTAGCAGATGTAGAGTGGACAATATACATCACATGCATATGTGTTCGGACCCTGTACCAAGTACTGTGACTATGAGAACACTTGTGTCACCACTTGTTGTTCCACCTCTTCATCTGAGGATGCTGGGAGATAGCGTTCTTCGAAATCATCAAAGTCTCTTCCAACAATAAGTAAAGCATTCCTACACACACAGTACATATACATACATAAAATGTGTGTTACTACAGTATACTAGGACATCGTGAATTCACACAAGGCAGCATGTGACGTACACACGAGAGCTCACAGATGGACTTCACTAGTGGGTGCACACAACCAAGCAACAGTGTGATGTGCAAGATATTTATCATACATAGATTCCTGCACATGCACACATGCACACATGCACACATGTACACATATACACAGACACACATATACATGCACACAAGCACATGTACACACAGTGAGTTCAGTGAACGCATAAACACATATCTGCCAGAGTAGCACATACTAGCAGTGGCACACAAGCGAGCAATAGTGCAAGTGAAGTTATGTGCAGAACTATGTATGCACACACAGCAGCAGTCCAGTGAATACTGTACATGTAGACACATGTACACACACACACACACATATACGTATATATATATATATATATAATATATATATACATGTACATGTAGACTTGCTGGTGGTGGTACATGGGTAGGTGAGCCATAGCATGGTGTAGGGCTACACACATGTAATACACAATACACACAGTGAGTCAAACTGTGTTAACAGACACTGCAGAGAAGAACTGGTACTCTCCGGAGTAAATCTACCTTAGTTTGGACGCCTTCTGAGACCAGGCCATGAGAAGCTTCGACTGTTTCAATAAACCGGCACTGTTTTCTCGGAGACTTAGTTTTTTCACGTTAACTTGTTCCATCCATCGGCTCATCTGCAGTTTGAGATCGTTGGTCAGCATTCCATGATATGAAGTCTTTGATTCATTTACATGTTTCTTCATCTTCTCGGAAACATGTGCCTTGAACTGAATAAGAGAACTACCATCATTGTGTGTGTGTGTGTGTGTGCGTGTGTGTGTGTGTGTGTGTGTGTGTGTGTGTGTGTGTGTGTGTGTGTGTGTGTGTGTATGTGCATGCGTGTTAGCAAATACAGCTTAGAGGTATCACATACGTACTTGATCCTTAAAGGATCTTTCTTTTGCACTATCAGTCCAAGTTAGTCTCTCGTAGCCATACAACAGTCCAAACACAATACCAACACTGAGTACAACTTCCCATGTTACCAATCTTGAAATCTAAATTAGAATTGGGAATGGTTGTTATAAGAACATGAGCAGGAATGACAAAAGAAGCAAACAAGAGGGGAAATTCCCTACAGGAAACTCACCAAATATCCAAAACCCAGGGCTCCCCCTAGCAACAGGTATTGGTTGGTTGTCACTGAATTGATGGCACCAACAAATGATGGAGCGACATTCCATTTATCCTGAAGAAATGAGAAAAAACACCAACTAATTATCCACCATATCAAGGAGATGGTGAAGGTTCCAACAAGATTCAATACAGAGAGTGTCACACACACACACACACACACACACACACACACACACACACACACACTGTACACACACACTGTACACACACACACACACACACACACACACACACACACACACACACACACACACACACACACTACTAGTTGAACTACTACCATGAGTATTGAATATTGTATCCATACAACTTCACCAAGAGGGTGAAGAAGAATGACTGCTGGGTTTGATGTACTCTTCTCACCAGTAAAGATGTCAGTCCAAGAGAGAAGTGGAAGGAGAGGTCTGGAGAGAAGTCTTTGCACACCTCAACACATGAAGGGAAGAAGGTGATTCCAGAGAAACTGTGGTCAAGACAACAATACCATCAACACCTCACATCACATGTAGAACATACAGCTCTGATGACTGCATACAGGGACAACTGGACTCACTTCGTGGATGCCACCAATCTCTTTATCTCTTCCTTGGACAAACCAAGAGCTTTCTGAAAGTCACCTAAGTCACCAGAAGGAGACAAGCAAGATAGCGATGCCTTCTCCCACTGGGGCTGGTTCACTCAAACTGGGGAATGTCAACTGATTGTGTCTTGTGTGTACAGGCATTTCTCAACTCACTAAATCCTCTCAGCCCATGCACATACAACTACAGGTCAATTTGAAGACCTTCATACCCGAGAGTGCAAACATTGGCCACACCCAGGTGTGCACAAACATTGGCCAGACCCAGGTGTGTACAAACATCGGCCAAACCCAGATGCGTACAAACACCAACCAGACACAGGTGCGTACAACATCGGCTCTACCTGCCATCTCCACAGAGACTTTAGACTGCAGTTCTGTCAACTCCTTGATGTACTTTTTGGACCCTTCGTTAAAGACCTCGGAGTCCACACTGATGCAGAGAGCCTGCAGGTAGGGCTCTATGTGGGCTGGGTTGAACACCTCTCCGTATCCCTTAACAATGGCTGACAGCTGAAGATTTGTGTCATTAACAACAGCAGCAATCTGAGTGGGATAGCAATAGTACAGGAAGTACTAGTTTACTAAAAAGCACTAAGAATACTATGTTATACTAAGAATACTATGTTATACAAAATTATGCAACATCAAAGACAAGATTACTGAAATACATGAGAAAGACCATTGTGCTCAATTGACCTTAATCACTATTGTGTTGGCAGTAAGAATACAAAGATATACAAATTTATGCAGTAAGAATACAAAGATATACAAAGTTATGTACTATCAAAGACGAGATTACTAAATACACAGGCACAGTGATATACAAAGACTCTCCATTCACCCTCCTGTCCAGAACAGTTTCAGCTTCAGCTATTCTTAGTTGAGTGTCTTTCTCCAGCCTCTTCTCTTCCTCCTTGATCTTCCTCTCACTCTGATCCACTTCCTGTAATTTGTCATTTACTTCGTTACTGACAAAGAAGAAAAGCAGTCGATTGGAAAGATTTGCACACACACAAACACACACACACACACACGTATACACACACACACACACACACACACACACGTACACACACACACACACACACACACACACACCACACACACACACATCACACAACACACACAAACACACACACACACACACACACACACACACACACACACACACACACACACACACACACACCACACACACACACATCACACAACACACACACACACAAACACACACACACACACACACACACACACACACACACACACACACACACACACACACACACACACACAGCTGGCATACTTTCTTGTCACACACTCTTCTTCTGCTTGCTTCATGGTGTCTTGTAGGGCCTTCAGAGCCCTCTGTCCTTCCTGGTGGTGCTTCTCAAACTTGGTGTGGATGGCAGCACTGGACAGGCACTCCTGTTGACAGCACGAGAGACACAGGCATATGGATAGTAATAATTTGTATTGTTTGTAAAAACATACTGCATAATGTATTAAACGACAATAATGTATGGAATATAATAGTTATAATGTACTGTATAATATGACTTACATACATACAATACACAATAATTACGTAGAAAAAAATATAAATACCACATAATGAAAAATTTCAAAGCACCATTTTTACATTTTTCAGAGATGAGATTTCAGCTCAAAATTTACAATCCATAAAAAGTTTAGTGTGTTGTAGATCATGTTGTATACGTAAGACAAATGAAGAAGGATATAGTCTGTGGGAAATTCAATGTTATACAGTACATGTGTACTGTACAGACTCTTCCTCGGATACACACATTCGTACATGCACACACTGAAACACCTTCGTGTGCTTCACAAACCTTCAATTTTCTCTCAAAAGTATCGAAATCCACTAGTCTCTGTTGCCAGTTGTTGGCCAGGAGGAGACCTGTGATGAGAAGAGAGCCAGACATCAGCAGGTTATCACACAGTGCACCTACCTGTTGACAAGGAGAGTACTAAGCTAAGCACTGTACCGTCTGTTGGTCTTCCTTTTGCTTTAGCTTCGCGAAGGGACAGGACCTCTTTGGCTGACACAAAGAACACGCGATCTTTGCATGTGGTGTCGTTGGCCACTTTCAAGCCATTCACAAGGAAGTCTGAAGCGAACCTGAGATGCTGGGACTTCACCTTCTCCACCATTTCTCTGTCTGTGTCGGACTCAGACATATCCCAGCGATTGTTTAGGATGAAGATGTTTGGCTTGGACAGTCGCTCACTCACACGGTGGAAGAACTTCTTCTCCTACGTAAGTACACGCACACACACAGAGGTATTAAAATTGTGTGCATGTGTAAAAGTACAGTGAATTCTTGTTAATCCACCACTGCTTTATCCACCAAGCCTTTTAATCTGCCGCAATTCCCAGTACCAATATAATGTACAAGTACCAATGAATATTCAGTTAATCCACCAAACTCATTAATCCACCATATTCTTTGAAAACGAATTGCGGCAGATTAACGAGTATTCAGTGTACATACCATTTGTGTGTATGTCTGTACATGTACAAATAACTTGCTAGACTCACAGATTGCATGAGTGTTGACTCGGCATTTGACACCAGTACAAACACGTCTGCGTCCAGACAATGTGTGTTGATCCACTTGTCAATGTCTGGGTCCATGTCAATGCCAGGACTGGGAAAACAATAGAAAGGAAATATAATACAGAATGTACAGTAGGGTGGATAACAAAGCATTAGGACCATAATACACACCTGTCTATTAGGATCATCATACACACCTGTCTATTAGGGCCACTGTATACACACCTGTCTACAAGGACCACTGTACACACACCTGTATACTAGGACCACTGTACACATCTGTCTACTAGGACCACAGTACACACACCTGTATACTAGGACCACTGTACACACCCGTCTACTAGGACCACTGTACACATACCTGTCTACTAGGACCACTGTACACACCTATCTACAAGGACCACTGTACACATACCTGTCTACTAGGACCACTGTACATACCTGTCTATTAGGACCACTGTACACATACCTGTCTACTAGGACCACTGTACACATACCTGTCTACTAGGACCACTGTACACATACCTGTCTACTGGGACCACTGTACACATACCTGTCTACTAAGACCACTGTATACATACCTGTCTATGAGGCCCATCATACATACCTGTCTACTAGGACCACTGTACACATACCTGTCTACTAGGACCACTGTACATACCTGTCTACTAGGACCACTGTACATATACCTGTCTACTAGGACCACTGTACACATACCTGTCTACTAGGACCACTGTACATATACCTGTCTACTAGGACCACTGTACACATACCTGTCTATTAGGACCACTGTACACATACCTGTCTACTAGGGCCACTGTACACATACCTGTCTACTAGGACCACTGTACACATACCTTTCTACTAGGACCACTGTACATACCTGTCTACTAGGACCACGTCCTCACTCAGAAGGTCACACTTGTCCTTTGGCCAGTAAACGGAGACTAGAGAACTTGAGTCCAATTGGTCAGCACTCAAGCTATGGGCGAGTTGCCGTACTGACTGTGTGTGTGTGTGTGTGTGTGTGTGTGTGTGTATGTGTGTGTGTGTGTGTGTGTGTGTGTGTGTGTGTGTGTGTGTGTGTGTGTGTGTGTGTGTGTGTGTGTGTGTGTGTGTGTGTGTGTGTGTGTGTGTGTGTGTGTGTGTGTGTGTGTGCACGTGTGCATATAAGCATATGACAGAGAGTCACAGAAAGACCATGAATCATTTTGAGGGCTGAATATATACAGCTATATGTCAGTTCTGGCCTCGTAGGACTATGTAATAATGCATACTTATACACCTTAGCATGTCACACCACTCACACACCTCCACTGACCGCCTACAACCATACACACACCATAACACACCTCCACTGACTGCTTCTCCTCCGAATCTGACAGGAGAAGGTAGCCTTCCTTGGCGTCTGTACCGACAACGCTACAGAAACAGTTTGTGGTGTGTCCTATTCCTGTTGGAAGAACCTTGTCGTGGAGGAGGGCGTTAATGGCCGTGCTCTTCCCGTTACTGGTCCTCCCAAAGAACACGACCTTCATGTGGTCTCGGACGAGAATGTCTTGGATTCCTTTTACCTTCAGTTGTAGCTGTCCGGCATCATCAAACCTAGGACTGTTTATTTCGCCGAGAAATGTCTTACTTTCATTGAGCTGTTCGGCAAGACGTCGAAATGCTTTGGATATCTTCTCCTTTGCTTGTCCAAACTTCTTCAGTGGCGACCAAGAGGTTTCCCCGCCAGAGAATCTCCTGTCTCCCGGTGAGAAATATTGGGTACCAGCATGTGGAGGTACACTAGGCTGTTTGTGGAAGGAAGCTCTCTTCTTATCGGAGGATACTGTGTTTGAGGGATTGAACGAACTAGCTCTTGCATCCGCCATTTTGTCTAGATTATGTAATCAACTCGTGGATAAGCTGTTGTCCATTACTTTCACATTCATCACATACATCTTTTTACATTTGCGTGTTACGTGTAATTATCATTCTCGCAATTTATCATATGCATTATGTTATCATCAATATCTACAGAAATGCTCAAATAGCTATGATAGGTTATAAAGTAACTGCAAACCTATTGTAAAGTACTGGGGGCCTTGGCAATAGCCAGTTGGGCTAGTGGCCTCACCAGGATAATAATGATACCATACCAACTACAAACATGTTGTTGAATAACTACAAGCCATCACTTGTAGCATCACAAGTTGATTCTTGAAGAAACTCCCTGTCGAAACTTTCAAATCTTTCCTTAACATGGTACAGCTCTGACCTACAAATTGTGAAAGAAAAGGAGAAGGTGTGTAGATTTTGAAGTAGCTAATTCAAAATAATAAATTGTACGTAGATTCCAGAGTAGTGGATATGTGGGTTTTGAAGAAGCTAAGAGGCAAATGGAGATATGCATGACTTAGTTTATCTCAAAATAGTACATACCAAAGCGTGTTGTACAATGCACACACACAACACACATGCATACATGTACATTATGAGCACATATTCATGCACACAAACACACACACACACACACACACACACCTCCTCACATGAAGACACACACGAAAAAGAGTGAATCTGTCAGCACTTGGTCGATAGTACAACATAAAATAGTGTAACTATATTGCTTGTTGAGGGGATGTCAAGAGGCTAGAAGCAGCTAGACGCATAATAATGCATTATTAGTACATACTAAATTGTGTTGTGTGATGCATGCACACATGCATAAATTTATATTATGAACACACATTCATGCACAAAAAATACGTACACACCCATGTACACACATGTACACACACCCACACTTTCACACACACCAACACCCACCTAAACACACACACACACACACCTACGTCACATAAAGACACACACAAATACATTGAATCTGACAGCACTTGGTCGATAGTACAACATTATAATAGTGTAACAATGCTTGTTGAGGGGATGTGAAGGGGCTAGAAGCACAATGATGCAGAATGGTGGGGAAAACTGAAGTGTGTCATACAAGTAAATGCTGTGATAACAAAATAAGAGATTATTGAGAAAAGCAAGAAGTTCTAATTGGGTACCATGCAGTGTTTACAGAGAACTGCCATCACTGATGCATGCAATGATAGACAAAGCAGCAGTAGAAGATCTGTTACCTGGCAGTGGTCAAGTTGCTTTCAAGTTCTTTCAAATCATCCAGGTGCCTCTGGTTAGTTCTGATTAAGTCATCTTTGAACTGCTTAGCATCCACAAATTCTTTCAAAAAATACTTATATGCCTCTTTCAGACTAGTATCCTCAAATTTGGAGATGCAATCTCTTTGGAGAGTTTCAACTCTCTTATGTAATCCTAGCTTCAGTGTTCGAATGATCTAGCATGTGAAGAGTAAGGGTCATGGTACAATGTCATGAAAACAACATTTTCATAGTCTGCATGTACTGCTTGCTTGAGTGCATGTGATATCCAAATTGTATTATACTCTACATACCACGCACACACACACACACACACACACACACACACACACACACACACACACACACACACACACACACACACACACGCAGACACACACACACACGCAGACACACACACACACACACACACACACACACACACACACACACACACACACACACACACACACACACACACACACACACACACACACTGTACACATATCACAAACATCATTATAAAGTCACATACTGTACAATTACACCTAGGAAGTACATATTGCCACACAGAACATTGCACTGAGTATCCATATGTACATTTCCATTGATGCCTCTTCTCCAATCGTCAGAAATGTGCCATGTAGCAGTTTTGTAAGCACTATAGACACCTGCAACTCCTGCAGCTATTGGAACAGTACATGGGAATATTATAGCAGTCATGACAAGTCCTGCCTGTAGTAGCAGAAAGAAGTGAATGTATGAGACAAATGTAAACTTATATGTACATTGTGTGTGTGTGAGTGTGTGTGTGTGTGTGTGTGTGTGTGTGTGTGTGTGTGTGTGTGTGTGTGTGTGTGTGTGTGTGTGTGTGTGTGTGTGTGTGTGTGTGTGTACATGTAGGGTGTGTGTGCATGTGTGTGTATGTGCGTGTGTGTGTGTGGTGTGTGTGTGTGCAAGTGTGGCTGAGTGTAAGTAGGCACACAAAAATCAACATAGTACTTACACCTGTTAAGCTAGTCTCTCCCTGAATAGAAAAACATGAAAAACCAATGTAGACATTATTTATTTGGTTAAATATACTTATGTATGTGAATTAGGGCACAGTGTTTGTATACAAGAAGCTATAGCATGTTTATCAGTGACAAAAACAACATACGTACATCAACAACAACATAGCATGCATTTGTACAGGTACGATAACAAGCAACGTGATTCTCACGTCACAGTACCAACTACACAACACTTACATAAGATTTGGGAACCAAATGTTCATGAAAACCAAAGGATGGGACATAGTCTCCAACCAATGTCTTACAGTCTGGGATAGGGGGTAACCCACTAATACTGTGTGAAGGACAAGATGGAGGACATTGTTAGTAGGTCCTATGTACATGTAAACATACAACATATCAACAACTCTACCTCTCCTCCACTTCAGGTGAATGTTTTATATGCTTTTGGAACACACCTGGGAACATCAACATATGTATGAAACCAGTGTACAACAAAATGGATAAATATCTCCTGTTACTGTATTTCCCACCTTTCAGGTCCACAACAAAGCTTTTGTATTTTTCTTTCAGTTTCTCGTGGAGAGACACTGTGACTTCATCCACTTTAGGCTGGATCATCGAACATAATTGTTCCAGATACTTTCTGGTTTCCTTGCTATCAATTTCCATGGCACTGTCATTTATTTCTTTGTCAAACACAGACTTTGTATCGTCAACTGCCTTCTTTACCTAACAGAGATCACTTAACATGTAGTCATACAGCACAAGTGATAGGACCGTTAATTCTCCTACCAAGGATTTCACATCGGCCTCCATGCTCCGTGTCATCTCTCCATACTTAGCAGCTAATTCACTTTCACCTTCTTCCAAATCTTTTATTTCTTTTCTCAGCTGGATTATTTCCTTCTCATGCTTTTCTCTATGAACATGGCCAATAACAATAGTAGCAACTCTGGGTTGCCCACATTAGGACCAGTCTGACTTGCTAACCAGGGTCTTGATATACTTTACGGCTACAAATTTCAGCTTTTTAGGGGCTGCGCGCCCATGGTTTCATTTTGACTTCCGGTATGCAACGCTGGTCCGATATACTATATTATATATAAGTTCCTACGCATAACCTCAATAATGAAATTCTATTATAATTTATATTGCGCGGATGGCCGATTTCGAACGCCGACAATTCGTGCGCAAAAGCTCCGCTGAACGTAATAAATTCAGCGAAGGTTCTTCTGAATCTACGAAAGACACCCAAGTAATTCGAGTGCGGGGGGCGGCAACCCCACGAGTATTTGAACTCGAATTACTCGTTCAGTGTCAGTCAACATTTAGCGGGTATAAATTTTAGCGATTTGTACATTTCTTTTGGCGCCAATGGTATTATTATCATTAGCGATTTCAGAAGTACCTTAGTAACGTTTTACGTCTGAAATTTCAGCAATAACTATAATTACATCTAGCGATATTACTTACAAATAAAGTGAAAGGATTAGCAGGAGAACGGTTTGAACAAGTAAATCGAGTTGAAAACTGTCTCGAATTACTTGGACGTCTATTTTAGATTCAAAAAGAGCCTGCGCTGAAGAAATAACACTCGATGAATCCGTTGCATTCGAATTCCAGAGGGTTAAAATGTTTAGCGGATTTGAAGCTACTCGCTAAATTCACTAACGTTGGTACCCGCTAAAAATTTGTAGCCTTAAGGTACCTCCTAATTGAATGTGATCACATGCACCTTTTCACCAGTGGATAGATTTCAGTGGATAGAGATCAAACTGACAAGACAGAAATTGTTCTCACCGATGAAACACTATTTAGACTACCGTAACAATCAATAGCAGTACAAAGTAATTAAATCAGGAACATTTGATGTGTGATAAATGGGTGTGGCCATATTAAATCAACATAATACTCATCTCCAATTCCCTGTCCCACCTCTTATGATTGATGTCCGTCATGATGCCTGGACAGTGCTTAACCATTATGATAGCTGTTTCCATGCATTTCTGACATTCTTTACAATGTCTCCCAAACTTTGTTTTGACAGCAGATTTAGTGAGACAATCCTAAAACCAAAAAAATACACTGTAAAGATAACATTGCTGAATTATCATGACCAGAATTGACCTTCAGTCTCTCTTTAAATCTTTCAAAGTCTTCCTCTCTTTCCTCCCACTCATCTTCTACACGGATTTGACCTCTGTAATCTAAGGGCAATGTTTAGACTATTGTTACAGTGGTCCAAGAATATAATATCCACAGTCATACTGAGTACTTCATGGTCTATAGCATGTCATCCCCAAGGAATAATACTGGATCATTAAGGGTATCAATAATTTAGTGTTTTTCTCTTCACAATGTTGCTTGTTACTGTTATACATAATTGATATTAGTTTCATCTAGGTGATGTAGGATTGTCTTGTACCTCTTCTGGCTATTTCTGGTGGAGCTCCCTGGATGGTGGTTATCTCTCGAGCAGATACAAAAAATACACGCTCTTCGGGACTTGTCTCCTCGGTAACGTGCAATTCTTTCCTCAAAAAACTACAAGATACCTTGAGGTGTTGGTCCTTGACGGATTCAACTTCATCATCATTCTCACTATTCCTCACAACATTGTCCCAATGGTTGATTAAAATGAACAGGTTACTGGGCTTGGATAGATACTTGCTAACTCCCAATAGAAAGTCCAATTCCTAATTCAGAAAAAAAGGTGATCAATGTACGTACCAGTAGACAATATCTAATAATTCAAGTGTGCATGAGTATAGAAAATAGCTTCTTAGGTTTCAATGTGAGTAGGAAATAGTTTCTTAGGTTTCTATGTACTGAATAAAAGGTGATCAACATACCAGTATAAATAATAGCTAATAATTCAACTGAAGTAGGAAATATACACTGCACTGGTGGAAATATTCCACCATTATTGGTGGATTTGATGGATATGTCCTCACCTTCTCAAATATTTCGTTATTGCATGGTTGTTATTGGTGATGAGACAAAATGAATGCAACAAAGTATAGCATGGCAAGAATGTACATACTTTGTGTGTTGGGGAGGTGGTGTTGTGCGGCTGGTCTACAAATGTGCATGTACGTATACAAACAAACATATACATACACACTGCCTACCACAACAATTCTTGACAATGTGGTGATACATGCATACAATTCATCTAGATCTAATCCACCAATAATGGTGGAATATTTCCACCAGTGTTTTACAGTGAGTTTCTTTGTAACAGGTATTGAATTATTGAGCACATATAGCTGCACAAAATGGAGACATTTTCACTTATTAATCTAATAGTATCATATTGTATGGTAAATCATGGACATTTGTTGGACATTTTATGAAACCACAATGTCTTCCTGGTAGAGAATTAAGAGACTCACTGAACGTTTAAGGGTAGCAATTCCATTGCAAACATATACAAAAATATCTGCATCTCTGCAATTTTGATCAATCAGGTGGTCTCTGTTGTGGTCAATACCTATTCCAGGGCTACATGTGAGAGTATAGAGACATGCACAAATCAGAGGATATAAGTATCCCATCTACACACATAGACTGTACATGTTCACTGTATATTATAATGCTTCGAAATCCAAATTGGGATACATATGTGATAGCAAAAGGGTCTGTTACAATGCATGCAGCACTGTCTATATACACGGTTGGACTACACACATTCACATAGTGGCATCCTCCATACCTACCTATCAACCAGAACAACATCTGCCTCCAAGAGAGTGCACTTCTGAGCTGGCCAGTAAATCTTAAGCAACTGATCAGTGTCTAGGTGTTCCTTGCTCAAATGATTAGCCAGGCTTCTTGCTGACTACATGCACAATTACAATAATGGTGGACAATAAGTTAAAAATGAAATTCAAACATCTCACCATCTATAGGTCTCACTACAATGAGCAACTCATCATCATTATCATATTGTATATACGTACATGTACACGTAGACAACGTCAGTATAACCAATCAATATTATACGTACGTCTAGATCATGGTATTCTTTTTCTCCTATTTTGGCCATTCCTTTGTGAAAAGTTGTGTTGTCCTCATTAGGTCTCTTCTGTATTGTGCAGAAACAACTCGATACCGATCCACAAGCAGAGGGGAGTACTTTGGCACCAAGGAGGGCGTTGATTACAGTACTTTTGCCATTACTAGTTTCCCCAAAGAACGCTACTTTCATTTGACTTCGATCGACGATCTTCTGGATGCCTCCAAGTTTGTCCGTCATTTCCTTCAGTGGGACATGTTGCTCGCTCCCTAGCTTTTCGGCAATGCTGTGAATTTCCATTGTAGCTTCCAGAAAACTACCAACATCTTCGCTAATGTGCTCCTTCGCTTTATCGAACTTCTCGTCCCAGCGTGCCATTTTGTAATTATAAGCCAGTAGATCCCAAAATCACAGGGTGAGCGACGATCAAATTTTTAGAATCAGCTGCGGGCGCTGGCTCAAATTGTATTCTCCCATCCGTACCTAAATCATATTGAATATGAAACATGTTATGAAATATGTATGTTATTAAATTCTGTTTCAACAGTCCTTAACTATTTACTGTTTCACTGTATTTTCATGTACTAAACTGTTTTGAAAATTAACAGTATTATATTTTAAACACACAATTCTTGGGTATGCATAAAAACCCAAATTTGGGCTATTGTTACAGACACAAAACAAGCAGCATTTATGTAGGATCAGAAGATTCTCTTGGATTATGTGGGACCCAAGCTGACTAAGTTCATAAACAGGTTGTTATTCAGATAGTTATATATAGCAACTGGAACTTATTCAAAACATAGCTACCTGAACATAATTGTTACCTCCCTAAGTTTTGGTTGTTTCAAGGAATTATTAATTTTGCCAATGGATAAATGCCCTGAGAATTGACAGATTTCAACAGTAAACATGTATGTTTACTGTTGAAACCAGATAAATGTAATGAAACAGCTGAATATTCAGGTTGAGGCTTAATCAGAATTTAACCATTACATTTTAGTTTAGAACAAGTTATGATCAACACTGGCCTATAGACTAGTATAACTCTTGTTATACAGGTTCCCAATGGTCCAGTCCTATTATTATTGGCAGAGCTGTATGTATAGGTTATAATTTTCTTACCAAATACACACTAAAGTCTCAACTTGAGTCCAACTGGTCAGCACTCAAGCTATGGGCGAGTTGCTGTACTGACTGTGTGTGTGTGTGTGTGTGTGTGTGTGTGTGTGTGTGTGTGTGTGTGCGTGTGTGTGTGTGTATGCGTGTGTGTGTGTGTGTGTTTGTGTGTGTGTGTGTGTGTGTGTGTGTGTGTGTGTGTGTGTGTGTGTGTGTGTATGTGTGTGCACGTGTGCATATAAGCATATGACAGAGAGTCACAGGAAGACAGTGATGCCATGAATTATTTCGAGGGCTGAATATATACAGTTAAGGGTCTGTTCTGGCCTCGTAGGACTATGTTATAATGCATACTTATACCTTAGCATGTCACACCACTCACACACCTCCACTGACCGCCTACAACCATCCACACTCCGTGACACACCTCCACTGACCGCCTACAACCACACACACACCATGACACACCTCAACTGACTGCTTCTCCTCCGAATCTGACAGGAGAAGGTAGCCTTCCTTGGCGTCTGTACCGACAACGCTACAGAAACAGTTTGTGGTGTGTCCTATTCCTGTTGGAAGAACCTTGTCGTGGAGGAGGGCGTTAATGGCCGTGCTCTTCCCGTTACTGGTCCTCCCAAAGAACACGACCTTCATGTGGTCTCGGACGAGAATGTCTTGGATTCCTTTTACCTTCAGCTGCAGCTGTCCGGCATCATCAAACCTAGGACTGTTTATTTCGCCGAGAAATGTCTTACTTTCATTGAGCTGTTCGGCAAGACGTCGAAATGCTTTGGATATCTTCTCCTTTGCTTGTCCAAACTTCTTCAGTGGCGACCAAGAGGTTTCCCCGCCAGAGAATCTCCTGTCCCCCGGTGAGAAATATTGGGTACCAGCATGTGGAGGTACACTAGGCTGTTTGTGGAAGGAAGCTCTCTTCTTATCGGAGGATACTGTGTTCGAGCGATTGAAAGAATTAGCTCTTGCATCAGCCATTTTGTCTAGATTACGCAATCAACTCACGTGTAAGCCTTTGGGTATTATTATGCAATACACCTTGCTGTCCCTAACAACATGTATAGGGTATACCTGATGATCAATTCTGTTATTATTTGGGTAACGGTTCCATTATCATTCTCGCAATTTATCGTATGCGTTATGTTATCATCAATATTGGATTATCTATAGAAATATTTATATACAGCTATAGATAGTAAAGTAACTACAAGCCTATTGTAAACAAAAGTACTTGAAGTACATGTACAAGCTTGTTGTCAAGGATCGACAAGCAACCAATAATCCTCACAAGTAGTGGATTCTTGAAGAAACTCCTTATCAAAACTTTCAAATCTCTCCTTAACATCGCACAACTTTGAGCTACAAATAGTGAGAGAAATGAGAAAGAAATGAAAAATATGTATAGATTTCAAAGTAGCTAATTCAAAAATGATAGATGGTACGTCGACTCCAGAGTAGTGAATTGGTGGATTCTTAAGAAATAGAAACTAAAAGGCATATGAAGAGATGCCTGGGTTAGTTCATTGCTTCGTTCAAATTCATCTGAGATCAGTACATACTAAAGTGTGTTGTGTGATGCACACACATATGCATAAATTTATATTATGAACACACATTCATGCACACAAACACTCACGTACACACCCACACCCACACACGTACACACCCACACCCACACACGTACACACCCACACCCACACACGTACACACACACACATACACACACACACACACACACACACACACACACACACACACACACCTACCTCACATGAAGACACACACAAATACATTGAATCTGATAGCAGTTGGTTGATAGTACAACATAAAATAGTGTTACAATGTTTATTGAGGGGATGTGAAGGGGCTAGAAGCACAATGATGCAGAATGGTGGGGAAAACTCAAGTATATCAGACCAGTAAATGCTGTGATAACAAAGAAGAAAATTTCTGAAGAAAATAAGAAGTTCTACCTGGGTACCATGCAGTATTTACAGAGAACTGCCATCACTGATGCACGTAATGATAGACAAAGCAGCAGTAGAAGATCTGTTACCTGGCAGTGGTCAAGTTGCTTTCAAGTCCTTTCAAATCATCCAGGTGCCTCTGGTTAGTTTTGATTGAGTCATCTTTGAACTGCTTAGCATCTACAAATTCTTTAGAAAAATACTTATTCGCCTCTTTCAGACTATCCTCAAATTTGGAGATGCAATCGCTTTGGAGGGTTTTAACTTCCTTATCTAATCCTAGCTTCAGTGTTCGATTGATCTAGCATGCGAAGGGAAGGGTCACAGTACAATGTCATGAAAGCAATATCTTCATATATAGTCTATATCTGCTGCTTGTTGGAGTGCACATGCAGGATATCCAAATGGCATTGTACTATACATACCATACAAATACACACACGCACACACACACACACACACACACATACATACACACACACACGCGCGCGCACGCACACACGCACACACACACACACACACACACACACACACACACACACACACACAGACACACACACACATACATACACACACACACACGAGTGCGCGCGCACACACGCACACACATGCACACACACACACACACACACACACACACACACACACACACACACACACACACACACACACACACAGATGCACGTACACAAGCAGACACACACATACACACACACACACACACACAGACACACACACATGCACGTACACAAGCAGACACACACACACACACACACATATACACACATGCACGTACACAAGCAGAGACACACACACACACACACATACATACTGTACACATATCACAAACATCATTATAAAGTCACATACTGTACAATTACACCTAGGTAGTACATATTGCCACACAGAACATTGCACTCAGTATCCATATGTACATTTCCATTGATGCCTCTTCTCCAATCGTCAGATTTGTGCCATGTAGCAGTTTTGTAAGCACTGTAGATACCTACAAATGCAGCAGCTCCTGCAGCTATTGGAACAGCCAATGGGAGTGCAGCACCCATGGCAATCCCTACCTGTAGTAACAGGAAAAGGTAGATGTATGTTGTAAACTTATATGTTCATTGATTGTGTGTGAGTGAGTGTGTGGGCACACAAATGCCAACACAGTACTTACACCTGCTGTTGCTCCCCAACTGAATAGACCACTACCTAAACCCAAGCCTGCCTCTTTCTGCATAGAAAAAGTGGAAAACCCATGTAGACATCAATTTGGTTGAATATACTTACAGACAGTGAATTCTCATTAATCCACCACCACTTCATCCGCCAAACCTTTTAATCCGCCACATTTCCCCAGTACCAATATAATGTACAAGTATCAATGAATTTCCAGTTAATCCGCCAAACTCATTAATCTACCATATTCTTAATTGTAGCGGATTAATAAGTATTCACTATATGTTAACTAGGGCACAGTGTGTTTGTATACAAGAAGCTACAGCATGTTTATCAGTGACAAAAACAACATCAACAACAACATAGCATGCATTGTACATGCAAGTACGATAACAAACAACGTGATTCTCACAGTACCAACTACACAATACTTACAAGAGAATTTGGAACCAAATGTTCATGAAAACCAAAGGATGGGACATAGTCTCCAACCAATGTCTTACAGTCTGGGATAGGGGGTAACCCACTAATACTGTATGTGGGACAAGATAGAAGACATTGTTAGTAGGTACATATGTACTACCTACACATACAACTCAACAACTTTACCTTTCCTCAACTTTAGGTGAACGTTTTATGTGTTTGTAGAACACACCTGAGAGAAACAACATATGTTACCAAGGGTACAACAAAATTGATAAATATCTCCTGTTACATGCAGTAACTGTATTTCCCACCTTTCAGGTCCACAACAAAGCTTTGGTATTTTGCTTCCATTATCTTGTGGAGAGACTCTGTGACTTCAACCACTTTAGGCTGGATCATGTCACATACTTGTTCCAGATACTTTTTGGGTTCCTTATCATCAATTTTAAAGTCATTGTCATTTATTTCTTTGTCAAACACAGACTTTGTATCGTCAACAGCCTTCTTCACCTAACAGAGATCATTCAACATGTAGTTTTACAGCACAAGTGATAAGACCGATAATTCTCCTACCAAGGATTTCACATCGGCCTCCATGCTCTGTGTCATCTCTCCGTATGTTGTAGCTAATTCACTTTCACCTTCTTCCAAGTCTCTAATTTCTTTTCTCAGCTGGACTATTTCCTTCTCAAGCTTTTCTCTATGAACATAGCCAATAACAATAGCAGTGACTCTGCCCTGTCCACATCAGGACTAGTCGAACTTGCGGACCAGGGCCTACATACGTATACCTTAAGGCTACAAATTTTAGCATTTTACGTCAGCCAACATTTAGTGGGTATAATTAGCAATTTCAGAAGTACCTTAGTAAGCATGAGAATGGTTTGAACTAGTAAATGGAGTTTTTAACTCCATTTACTAGTCTCGAATTACTCGGACGTCTCTTCTAGATTTGAAAAAAAAACTTTGCTAAAGAAATAACAATCGGCGAATCCGATACATTCTAATTGTAGCATAATTTCTAATTTCGAGCTTGGCGTTTCGAAATCGCTCATCTTTTGCAGAAGCACTTAAAAATTAGCAGGTACAATTTTCAGCAGATTTGAAGTTACTCGCTAAATTCGCTAAAGTTAGTACCCACTAAAATTTGTAGCCTCAAGGTACCTCCTAATTGAATGTGATCACATGCACCTTTTCACCTGGTGGATAGGTTTCAGTGGATAGAGATCAAACGGACAAGACAGAAATTGTTCTCACTGATGAAAACACTATTAGACTACCGTATCAATCAATAGCAGTACAAAGTAATTAAACCAGTAACATTTGATGTGTGCAAATAAATGGGTGTGGCCATATTAAATTAACATAATTCTCATGTTCAATTTTATGTGTCCCACCTCTTATGATTGATGTCCTTTGTGATACCTGGACAGTGCTTGTCCATAGCTGTTTCCACACATTCCCGACATTCTTCACAATGTCTGCCAAATTTTGTTTTGACAGCAGATTCTGTGAGACAATCCTAAAACCGGAAACACTACATTGTAAAAATAACTCCTAAAATATCATGACTTTACATTCTATAGTTATTACCTTCAATCTCTCTTTAAATCTTTTAAACTCTTCCTCTCTTTCCTCCCACTTGTCTTCTACACGGATTTGACCTTTGTAATCTAAGAGCAATGTTTAGACTATTGCTACAGTGGTCTAAGAGTAATATCCACAGTCATACAGAGTACTTCATGGTCTATAGCATATCATCTACCAAGGATTAATACTGGATCATCAAGGGGTATCAGTAATTTAGTATTCTTCTCATCATACTGTTGCTTGTTACTGTTATACATTGATATAAGATTCTGAAATCATCTACTAGGTGATGTACAAGGGCCTTGTACCTTCTCTGGGGATGTCCCGTAGAGCTCCCTGGATGGTGACTATTTCTTGAGCAGATACAAAAAATACGCGCTCTTTGGGATTTGTCTCCTCAGTAACGTGCAATTCTTTCGTCAAAAATCTACAAGATACCTCGAGGTGTTGGTCCTTGACAGATTCAACTACTTCATCATCATTCTCACTATTCCTCACAACAGCATCCCAATGGTTGATTAAAATGAACAGGTTGCTGGGCTTGGATAGATACTTGCTAACTCCCAATAGAAAGTCCAATTCCTAATTCAGAAAAGAAAAGGTGATCAATGCACCAGTATACAGGCAATATCTAATAATTCAAGTGTGAGTAGGAAATAGTTACTTAGGTTTCTTTGTAACAGTTATTAAATTATTGAGCACACATAGCACAAAGTGGAGACATTTTCACTTATTATTCTTATCATGTTGCATGCATGGTAAATCATGCATGGACACTTGTCGGACGTTTTATGACATGTACATGCAATTATAGTGCATAAACCACAATGTCTTCCTGCATGGTAGAGAAGAGACTCACTGGACGTTCAAGGGTAGCAATTCCATTGCAAACATATACAAAAATGTCTGCGTCTTTGCAATTTTGATCAATCAGCCTGTCTGTGTTATGGTCAGTACCTATTCCAGGGCTGCATGTGAGAGTAGAGACATGCACAAATCAGGGGACATAAATATTCCATCTACATATGCATATATAGACTGTACATAGACATGTTCACTGCATATGTTGCTTTCAAAATCCAAATAGGGATACATACGTGATAGCAAAAGGGTCTGTTACAATGCATGCAGCACTCTGTTGGACCACATACATTCACGTAGTGGCATCCTCCATACCTACCTATCAACCAGAACAACATCTGCCTCCAAGAGAGTGCACTTCTGAGCTGGCCAGTAAATCTCAAGCAACTGATTAGCACCTAGGTGTTCCTTGCTCAAATGACTAGCCAGGCTTCTTGCTGACTACATGCACAATTAAAATCATGGCAGGAAAAAGTTAACAATAAATTTAAACATTTCACCATAGGTCTCGCTACAATGAGCAACTCATCATTATTATATGTAAACATAGACAATGTCAGTATTACCAATCAATATACGTACGTCTAGATCGGGGTATTCTCTTCCTTCTATTCTGGCCATTCCTTTGTGAAAAACTATGTTGTCCTCATTAGGTCTCTTCTGTATAGAGCAGAAACAACTCGATACCGACCCACAAGAAGAAGGAAGTACTTTGGCGCCAAGGAGGGCGTTGATTACAGTACTTTTGCCATTACTAGTTCTCCCAAAGAACACTACTTTCATTTGACCTCGATCGACAATCTTCTGGATACCTCCAAGTTTGTCCGTCATTACCTTCAGTGGTACCCGTTGCTTGCTCCCTAGCTTTTCGGCAATGCTGTGAATTTCCATTGTAGCTTCCAGAAAACTACCAACATCTCTGCTAATGTGCTCCTTCGCTTTATCGAACTTCTCGTCCCAGCGCGCCATTTTGTAATAAGCCGGTAGATCCCAAAATCTCAGGGTGACCGACGAAAACTAATCTAGGACATTAATTTTTAGAGTTAGCTGCGGGCGATGGCTCAAATTATATTCTCCTATCCGTACCTAAATCATATTTGAATAGCGGTTGATTAACAATGGCCTATAGACCAGTATAACTCCTGTTATACAAGTTCCCGATGGTCACATTATTATTGGCAGAGCTGTATGCTTCGTTACTAGCTACGTATAGCTAAAAATAACTAGTTGTGAACGTAGTTCAGGACCTCGCTAAACAGAAAATGGCGGTATATGTCATGCCAGATGTGTGTGTACGCCAGTTTTTTGATGGTATGCACTTGTTGAATGTTGTCGTCAGCCAATGACACTATTCAATAACAGTTTGCTTCCCTGCATCACTTTCAATTATGATTTGGTCTATTAATGTTGGGAAAATGTTGGAATCACTGTCCATATGACTGTATACTTTCCATGCCAATTCTGATATTTTGATTAAATCACTAAGACCTGGATCACTGTTTGGTTTAGCATATTCATGTGCATGTGCATGTGCTAACACGAGATTGATATTCAAATCTGTATCAATGCCATTCTGTCTAGTATATATTCTCACGGGATGTTTTGAATTTGTGGTGTCATGTGGCAGTAATGCATGCAATTCTGGCAAATATTTATCTGAAGATGAGCAATTCTTACTCACGTTGACCACCTGTGTTTTTGTGGACATACGTGATGGATGTTTAGATTATTAACAATTGTACAATTTGTGTTAAACCTTGTAATTAAGCATTGAGGTACTGAACCAGGGTTCGTGTCATTTGCTTGGACCAGGAGAACCTTTTCAAAGTGTTATTATCATGGACACATCTCAAACATTCATATGTAGGTTTAGTGTTATTGGAAAGTGATGGCCAAATTTCATGGCAAACGATACAGTGGGGTTGCTCCCATTTATATTGTTCTTGCTGGAATTTACACATTAATTGTGTGATCGATTGTTTTGACAATTGTACATCATAATCATGGCCATATATACCCATTGGTATTTGCATCTTTTGTATGAACTTGTGGATGTGTCTGCATTTGTGCTTGGTTTTGTTGAGTTTGCAACTCATGTTGTGCAGCAGTGCACTGTATGACGTGTAGTGTTTGATTTTGTGTTGTGTTGCATTTGTGATGCATCAACACATTGTGTTTGGTCTAGATTGCAAGTTTAATTCCATTTGTCAATGATTGTTGTGATCAGAATCTGCATGAGAATTTGACTCTGCCATATGATCTTCCGAACTATAAATCAACTTACAGATGATCTAATTAGTACTGGTGAATACACTATAATGTTATAATGATGAACTTACATAAAATATTGCAACTTCTGTTCGGGGATCAACATAAGCATAAACACGAGTGTCCTTCAAATATTGTTTATCTTCGTTTTGTTAATGGAAGTTAACATCTTATTTTGATTCAGGATCATACAAAAAGCATTTATATACCTGAGTAGTTTCTGATGGTATAATGCAGTTGGCTTTTCAAACTACCAGACCTTTTTGCAAAATTTACATAATCAATCAAATCATCTTGAATACTCAGACTTTCATAATGTTCAACAAATTTATCAACACACTTTGCATGATACCATTTGAAACAGACATTACACAGTACAGCCCTGTGGTGTTCTGCAACTATAATATTTGAAGACATATTATAGGACAAACATCAGGAGGAGCAGGATCTACTACAATATCATTGGCCAATAATAATAACATACTGAGAAGTTGTCAATTTTTTCATTATTACAATTACAAGATTTATTTTTTTCTTTCGTTTGTAAACCTCTAGTGCTGCTGATGTTTTTTAATCGGTGTATCTAGCCACCGATTCTAGGGTCTATGATAAGACACTGTTGAATATTTGAAAGTTGACATACTGTTGAATATTTGAAAGTTATCCCACGGCTAAAGCAGTTATTAGCAATATAAAGCGACTTATCTGAGCTTTTACAATTCTTGCAATTGGAAGAAGAGAAGAAAGGACCGATATCAATAAGAAACGTTCACAAAGATCGAACTTCGGACGAAAGGCCATCTTCGCAAAACCTGTGACGTGTTGCATAGATTATGGCGCATTGTTACTAATTATAGTAATTAAATGTCTGCCAACATGGACGTCACAATGGCTGTGCATTTCGATGTCCCCAACGTAGACTGCGAATCGCCGACTTTATAGAATATAAATCGGAAAATCTGTTCCGCAGGAAAATTGAAAGACATTGTTCTTGTGATGCGAAGCCAACGAATGTTGTCGAAAGACGAAATCCGGATCCAGGGGCACTCGACGAAGGAAAATCTTTCAGCCGTCGTGACATAGCGAGTAAGTGTGCTAGACTTGAATGATAACCTCAGTCCGATACCTTACCGTTGCCCCTATTCGACGTGTGGCACGAATCGCCCTGTGATCTCGCAGACGTTTGCTGCGCGTGATCGAAATTTGACATATTGGCCTAAAAAGAACCGAAAAATTTCATTGAGACACCTTCGACCAATTAAGAACGTGGGCGACTCGATGAGACTGGCCGTACGACGGAAACAATTAACCTCGCTAACGCTCGGTAACTAGTTCAGACAGAGTCTGAAGGGGCTCGCCTAAGCTCGCCCTGTTAGCAGGGGTCAGCATAGACATGCAGTAGCTGGCATTGAAAACGTACACACAGGCACTGACTGATGTCTGCAGCATGCTGTATTCAGGCAATTATGGAAATGCCAGTAAATCCATAAGTGCTTGACAGGGTGGCTAAGTACATGCAGTGTGCTGTGTCCTGCTGCTGTGCAGTAGTTGCAGTAGCAACAGCATGTTCATCCCATGTTGCAGCACAGAACGATGATAATGATTATTATATAGATGGATTACACAGCATTAAAATGAATCAATGCGTAAATATAAAACCCTAACCCTACCCTAACCCTAACCCTACCCTAACTCTACCTTAACTTACTCCCTACTCCAAATGTATTATGGGAAGAAATACCAAATGTTGATAAGTGTGTACATCAAAATGAATTGATATTATCCCATTGTGTTAGACAGCTACAGCTTGCCCCATTCAGGTGCATACGTCAGCATGTGCACATAGGGTCTGTCCCATTTAGCAGCAGATGTGCCCAAGTTGAAGTACAGGAACAATAGCAGTTGATGTATGCGTGTCGACAACGATACTTTGCGTTTCTATGTGTGAGACCATACGACATTAACATGTATTTCGAGATTCCTTGTTCCACAAGAGAATCATTCAGACACAAAAGGTTCAAAAGCATTGATATGTGGTCTAAAGAACCACCTAATAGTTTTAGAATGGTCAAAACAACGAGAGATCGATGTTTTAACACGTAAGATATGACGCCCGACTCGCCGAAGAAGGACCCTACTCCCCCGGTCGTTTCCCGCCTTTCAGAAGATGTCCCGAGTGTCCCCGCGTCTTTCTACTTCCAGAAGAATGTTTCTTGTGTTTGTCGAACGGTTCGAAGGAGATCAATTCGGCCAATACCAGAATTGGCAGTCGATCAAAATGGCACGGCGTCCCAGAGAAATAAACGTCCACGTGTTCGAAAAATCGCCTCGATCTTGTCGAAAAGGGCATCCACGTCTTTCTCCAGACGTACCGGACGTCATGAAAAGAGTTTCCGTCCTTCAGCGGGTCGTACGATATATAATATAATATATAATATAAGAATGAAAAGACAAATAAGACAGATAGGATGGAGGTCATTTTCCAAATTATTCATGAGTCTAGTTCTACCAAGTATGATGTATGGTTGTGAAGTGTGGGGGTTAATGGGAAAGCATGGTAAACAATTAGAAAGAGTACAATTGACAGCGATTCGAAATTTCTTGGGAGTACATTCAAAATTTCCAATCACAGCTTTAGAACTAGAAGCAGGATGGTTGCCAATTAGGTGGGAAATTCAGTTACGGGCCTTCAGATTGTGGATGAAGATTGAAAGAATGGGAGATAACAGACTGATAAAGAAAATAGTTAGATCGACTTGGGAAGATAGTGATTGGGGAATAGGGATTAGGAAATTTGCATTATGGTTTGGGGTAGAAGAGCATGAGATAAGAGCAAAGTTATTCGAGGGATTGAATAATTATCAAGTTGATTCAATAGTAAGATCTAGTATTTGGAGAGCTGTTAGAGGTGAATGGGGTGAAGCAGTTAAAAACAAAAGTAAATTAGAATGGTGGAGGAGGGAGTTGACAGAGAGCGGAGATAGACTTGGGGAAGGCAGGGGAGGGATTGTATACATAGAGGATAGATCCTGTAGGAGATTAGGGGCTGAATTAAGGGCAGGGTGTTGTAAATTGGAAGTGGAGATGGGTAGATGGAGAGGAAATAAGAGGGATGATAGAATTTGCAAATTATGTGGAGAGGGAATTGAAGACGAAAAGCACTTTTTAACAATATGCACAAAGCTTGATTTGCATAGGGTTTGGATGAGAGAGGAAGAGAATCTTGAAAACTTGAATGAGGATGAAAAGAGTGACATGATTTTGAAGAGTTTGGAAATGCCCAAGATTGCCAGATTTGTTCTAAATATGTGGAAATCTAGAAAGGAGCTATTAAAATTTAGTAAATAGGTACTAAATAACTTTTGGAATTTTTTATTTAGTGCTATTTTGGGCAACTGTCCTACAATGCACTTTAATAACAATAATAATAATAATAATAATAATAATAATAATAATAATATACATATATATATATATATATTTCCACACCGGAAGCGTAGGCGGGCAGGCGGCCGACTCGCAAGAGAGGGGCTCGCTTAGGCTCGCCCCAATCATATACTTTATGTTATCATCAATATTAGATCATCTATAAATTTTAGCTAACTGATGATGACCTTTGTGGTCGCAATGTCTTACATTTCAATCAATTCAATCTGTTTCCACTGCTACATGATCACTCAAAAATTATTTATCCCACCATCATTGATGTCTATAGAAATACTCAAATACATAGTATAACATCAACTAGCTTTATGGTGTACATACCTAATTCTGTCTGTGCATACATGTTATATTGTTCAATGACATACTTTTCTGTATAATAATATATTGTTTCATGTTATGCTTTTTGCTTGTCTTGAGTGCCTGTTCTATTTATGTATTAATCAACAGTTTATCATAATTATGGATTAACCCATTTGTTTATATTTTCCACCTTCATCAAACAAAATTACGTGCACTATATTCATTTATTTTTATTAATTACTTTTCCAATTCAATTTTGTACATGTTTGTCTGTGTTTCTTTTACTGGGAGTCTTAATAGTAGCCCTCCGGGCTAGTAGCCTCCCCAGTTCAAATATGTATACTTAACCTAAATACATAGCTTCGATAGTTAGTAAAGAAACTGCAAGCTTGTTGTTGAAGTATTGACAAGCAACCAATAATCTTCACAAGTGGTGGATTCTTAAAGAAACTCCTTATCAAAACTTTCGAATCTCTCCTTAATATCGCACAGCTTTGAGCTACAAATAGTGAGAGAAATGAAAAAGAAATGAAAAATATGTATATAGATTTCAAAGTAGCTAATTAAAAAGTGATAGATGGTACGTAGACTCCAGAGTAGTGAATTGGTGGATTCTTAAGAAATAAAAATTAAAAGGCATATGAAGAGATGCCTGGCTTACTTCATTGCTTCGTTCAAATTCATCTGAGATCAGTACATACTAAATTGTGTTGTGCAATGCACACACTCATGCATACATAAATGTACATTATGAACACACATTCACGCACACAAACACACACGCACACACACACACACACACACACACCCCTCCTCACATGAAGACACACACAAAAAACAGTGAATCTGACAGCAGTTAGTCAAATGTACAACATTAAAATAGTGTAACTATATTGCTTGATGAGGGAATGTCGAGGGGCTAGAAACACAATAATGCAGAATGGTGGGGGAAACTCAAGTATATCAGACCAGTAAATGCTGTGATAACAAAATAAGAGTATTACTGAGAAAAGCAAGAAGTTCTACCTGGGTACCATGCAGTATTTACAGAAAACTGCCATCACTAATGCATGCAATGATAGACAAAGCAGCAGTAGAAGATCTGTTACCTGGCAGTGGTCAAGTTGCTTTCAAGTCCTTTCAAATCATCCAGGTGCCTCTGGTTAGTTTTGATTGAGTCTTCTTTGAACTTCCTAGCATCCACAAATTCCTTCGAAAAATACTTACTTGCCTCTTTGAGACTATCCTCAAATTTGGAGATGCAATCGCTTTGGAGGGTTTCAACTCTCTCATCTAATCCTAGCTCCAGTGTTAGATTGATCTAGCATGCGAAGGAAAGGGTCATAGAACAATGTCATAAAAAGCAACATTTTCATATTCTACATGTGCTGCTTGTTGGAGTGCATGTGATATCCGAATTGTATTTGTACTTTACATACCACACAAATACACATACACACACACACACACACACACACACACACACATGCACACACACACACACACACACACACACACACACACACACACACACACACACACACACACTGCACACATCACAAACATCATTATAAAGTAGGTAGTACATATTGCCACACAGAACATTGTACTCAGTATCCATATGTACATTTCCATTGATGCCTCTTCTCCTTTCATCAGAATTGCGCCATGTAGCAGCTTTGTAAGTACTATAGATACCTGCAAATGTAGCAGCTCCTGCAGCTATTGGAAAACCAATTGGGAGTGTAGCAGCAGTTGTGATGATCCCTACCTTTAGTAGCTGGAAGAGGTAGACGTATGTTGTAAATGTTAACTTTGTACATTTAGTATGTGTGTGTGTTTGTATGTGTGAGTGAGTGAGTGAATGTGGGCACACAAAAGTCAACACAGTACTTACACCTGCTGTTGCTCCCCAACCTAATACACCCAAGCCTGCCTCTTTCTGCATAGAAAAAGTGGAAAAAACATGTAGACATCAATTTGCATGGTTGAATATACTTATAGACAGTGAATTCTCCTTAATCCGCCACCACTTTATCCACCAAACCTTTTAATTCGCCACAATTTCCCAGTACCAATATAAGGTACAAATATCAATGATTATCCAGTTAATCCACCAACTCATTAATCCACCATATTCTCAATTTGTAAAAACTGCAGCAGATTAATAAGTATTCACTGTATATTGACTAGGGCACAGTGTTAGCATACAAGAAGCTATAGCATGTTTATCAGTGACAAAAACAACATACGTACATCAACAACAACATAGCATGCATTTGTACAGGTACGCATGATAACAGACGAGATTCTCACGTCACAGTACCAACTACACAACACTTACATAAGATTTGGGAACCAAATGTTCATGAAAACCAAAGGATGGGACATAGTCTCCAGCCAATGTCTTACAGTCTGGGATAGGGGGTAACCCACTAATACTGTATGTGGGACAAGATGGAGGACATTGTTAGTAGGTCCTATGTACATGTACACATGCAACATATCAACAACTCTACCTCTCCTCCACTTTAGGTGAACGTTTTATATGCTTTTGGAACACACCTGGGAACAACAACATAATGTGTATTAAACCAGACTGAGTGTACAACAAAATGGAAAAATATCTCCTGTTACTGTATTTCCCACCTTTCAGGTCAACAACAAAGCTTTGGTAGTTTTCTTTCAGTTTCTTGTGGAGAGACTCTGTGACTTCATCCACTTTAGGCTGGATCATCTCACATACTTGTTCCAGATACTTTCTGGGTTCCTTGCGATCAATTTCCATGGCACTGTCATTTATTTCTTTGTCAAACACAGACTTTGCATCATCAACGGCCTTCTTCACCTAACAGAGATCAATCAACATGTAGTCTTACAGCACAAGTGATAGGACCATTAATCCTCCTACCAAGGATTTCACATCGGCCTCCATGCTCCGTGTCATCTCTCCATACGTTGTAGCTAATTCACTTTCACCTTCTTCCAAGTCTCTAATTTCTTTTCTCAGCTGGACTATTTCCTTCTCATGCTTTTCTCTATAAACATAGCCAATACTAATAGTAGCGACTTTGCCCTGCCCACATTAGGATTAGCCTGACTTGCTAATCAGGGCCTATGTATACCTCCTAATTGAATGTGATCACATACACTTTTTCACCAGTGGATAGATTTCAGTGGATAGAGATCAAACTGACAAGGCAGAAATCGGTCTCACTGATGAAAACACTATTTAGACTACCGTAACAATCAATAGCAGTACAAAGTGTAATTAAATCAGTAACATATGATGTGTGATAAATGGGTGTGGCCATATTAAATTAACATAATACTCATCTCCCATTTCCTGTCCCACCTCTTATGATTGATGTCTGTCGTGATGCCTGGACAGTGCTTTTCCATAGCTGTTTCCACACATTCCTGACATTCTTCACAATGTCTGCCAAATTTTGTTTCAATAGCAGATTCTGTGAGACAATCCTAAAAACAAAAAAATATATACACTGTAAAAATAACTCTGCTGAAATAACATGACACTACATTGTACAGTTATTATAGTGTAGTGTACACGTATTCAATCAGCATGTATAAGGCTTAGGTACGTATGTGTATAGTCTTCTGTAGTGTAATATATTCAATTAGCATGTATAGTTATTACCTTCTGTTACTGTAACACTAGTGTATGTATTCAATTAGCATGTATAAGGCTTAGTTATGTGTAGTCTAGTTCTCTTATCATCAACATGTGTCTTATCTTATCATTAACTTCCATCCTTTCATGGATGCTTGAACTTTGAGCTATGATCACAGTGTCTGGTAAGTGCATGTTTACACACTACTGATCACGCGTAGTCCTTTATTGGTTGGACTAGTTCTGGCTGTGATCCACACAACTTGCAGTGACAAGTGTTGCGTGATAGCTTAATAGATAATAATATAGTATAAGATACTACACCTTCAATCTCTCTTTAAATCTTTCAAAGTCTTCCTCTCTTTCCTCCCACTTGTCTCCTACACGGATTTGACCTCTGTAATCTAAGAGCAATGATTAGACTATTGTTACGTACAGCAGTCCAAGAATAGTATCTACAGTCATATTATACTGAGTACTTCATAGTCTATAGCATGTCATCCCCAAGGATTAACACTGGATCATTAAGGGGTATCAATAATTTAGTATTTTTCTCTTCACACTGTTGCTTATTACTGTTATACATAATTGATATTCTAATAGTTTCATCTAGGTGATGTATAGGATTGTCTTGTACCTCTTCTGGCTATTTCTGGTGGAGCTCCCTGGATGCTGATTATCTCTCGAGCAGATACAAAAAATACACGCTCTTTGGGACTCGTCTCCTCAGTAACTTGCAATTCATTCGTCAAAAAACTACAAGATACCTCGAGGTGTTGGTCCTTGACGGATTCAACTTCATCATCAGACTCACTATTACTCACAACATTGTCCCAATGGTTGATTAAAATGAACAGGTTGCTGGGCTTGGATAGATACTTGCTAACTCCCAATAGAAAATCCAATTCCTAATTCAGAAAAGAAAAGGTGATCAATGTAACAGTACAGATAATATCCAAATAATTCAAGTGTGAGTAGGAAATAGTTTCTTAGGTTTCTATGTAACAGTTATCAAATTATTGGGCACATATATCACAAAGTGGAGACATTTTCACTTCTTAACCTATCATGTTACATAGTACGCCATGGACATTTGTGTGCATGACATGACACAATAGTGCACAAAACTACAATGTTTTCCTAGCTGCATGGTAGAGGACTAACTGGACGTTCGAGAGTAGCAATTCCATTGCAAACATATACGTAAATGTCTGCGTCTTTGCAATTTTGATCAATCAGCCTGTCTGTGTTATGGTCAGTACCTATTCCAGGACTGTATATATGGGAGTACAAAGACACATACAGATCAAAGAATATAAGTATCCCATCTACACACACATAGACTGTACATGCATGTTCACTGTCTATATGATGCTTCAAAATCCAAATTGGGATACATATGTTATAACAAAAGGCCTGATACAATGCATGGAGCACTGTCTATATACACGGTTGGACTACACACATTCACGCAGTGGCATCCTCCATACCTACCTATCAACCAGAACAACATCTGCCTCCAAGAGAGCGCACTTCTGAGCTGGCCAGTAAATCTCAAGCAACTGTGCAGCATCAAGGTGTTCCTTGCTCAAATGACTAGCCAGGCTTCTTGCTGACTACATGCACAATTACAATAATGGTAGGAAAAAAAGTCAATGAAATTCAAACATCTCACCGTAAAGCTCACTACCACGAGCAGATCATCATTATTATATTAAGTGAAGATTGGTTACGCAACTTGCAAACTACTGCCTATATGCCATAAATGATGGCATTGCATTGAGATCGCCAATCTGGGACATATTGTTCTCCTTTGCTTAGCCTGGGATAGCATCAAATGACATTATATGTCAGTTGCTTTAACCCGTGTCCGAGGCATTGGTCTATTTTGTTTTACACACAGGTATGCATGTCAGATCAGTGCCATGAACAAAATTCATGATAATGATACCTTTCTAGAAAGGGGAAAAAAGTACTGTTGCTGCAGTGTACATATACAGTACACACATTTGAACTCGTGCATTAGAAATGTCACTGATCATCATGCAGATTGCCTGTGACTCGCTTACACTACCTGTGACGTATTTGTTTACATACACCTTAACCACACAATTCTAGTCGATGCCCTCAAATCTGCATGACATACAATACCTATTGTTCCCTGATTCTCTCTTACTCTCTCTCTCTCTCTCTCCTTGTATACATGTACACGTAGACAACACCAGCATTACCAATCGCGGATAAACGTACGTCTAGATTGTCGTATAGTATTTCTCCTATTTTGGCCATTCCTTTGTGAACAGTTGTGTCGTCCTCATTAGGTCTCTTCTGTATTGTGCAGAAACAACTCGATACAGATCCACAAGCAGAAGGAAGTACTTTGGCGCCAAGGAGGGCGTTGATTACAGTACTTTTGCCATTACTAGTTCTCCCAAAGAACACTACTTTCATTTGACCTCGATCGACAATCTTCTGGATACCTCCAAGTTTATCCGTCATGACCTTCAGTGGGACCCGTTGCTTGCTCCCTAGCTTTTCGGCAATGCTGTGAATTTCCATCGTAGCTTCCAGAAAACTACCAACATCTCTGCTAATGTGCTCCTTCGCTTTATCGAACTTCTCGCCCCAGCGTGCCATTTCGTAATAAGCCGGTATAGATCCCAAAATCACCGGGTGAGCGACGAAAACTAATCTAGGACATTAATTTTTTAGAGGCTGTCACACAAGCAGCCTCTACGTATATTATATATTATTTTCATTTCGACTGGCACCGCTATGTAACGCTTGGTAATATCATTATAGTAGCCTGAGGGTACTAGACATCCAAATTCGGCCACCGTGAGAATTCGGACATCCGTTCCAGTAGGCTATCCGCATCTAGGGCTTTAAACTTTGCAGGTGTCACGGTAGGGTCACTGCCACTTCGGTCTGAGAAGGAGACGATTACGGCGGCTATCCTTGTCGTGCTAGGTAACCGAGAACGAAGTGTCCGAATTCATATACATCCTGCAGTGGTTGTACAGAACATGCGACTTGCATGTGGTTGTACAGAACATGCGACTTGCATGTGGTTGTACAGAACATGCGACTTGCATGTGCAGTTACTGTACATGTATACTTGTGTACACGCACTTGTACATGTGAACAATGCAATATTAAATACACTACACTGGTGGCATCGTTGAAGAATGCCTAAGCAATACAATGAATAAGCATGTTTAGCACTAGTGGAAAGTAACTGATGCAAATATTCTATGTATTATAATTAGTTTACTGTACTGAGTACAAAATAGTATAATATATCTATTAATTGCTGGTAACTGCGCTAATGATCTCAATCATTTTGAGGCTCGAGGTGCCTTTGTCTGAATTCTTCAAACGTCTCTTGAACACGTTTCAATGATGTTTGTCTAAAGAATAGAATGAAGGTAGATGACAAGTTAGACAACCTTGAGTGGCAAAATGGTGATGGGTAAAGCTGTGTGTCAGTCTGGCATCACTTCCACTGCTACTGTAGCTACAAGGTGATATACATTTTGAGTACTTTACTGTGTAGTTTACCGAGCGAATTTCATCTCTCCTGCAAGCCTTTCCAAGGATTTCAATTCATCCAGTTTTCTTTTCAACTCCAAATCCTTCTGGTAAATAGCTGATTCGAATTCCTGAGCCAGGCATTCATTTGCTTCTCTCAGACCAGTTTCAAACTGACGGATACATCTCCTCTTCAAGTCAACAGCACTGTCATCCAGTCTACTTATCAGATGTTTGTATATCTAAATAACAAAGTAAATTATTCATTAGAAAAGAGCACCTGTATATCGAGAACAATTGTACACAAGGGGAAGCCGGGTAATTCTTGAGTGTTCATTTAGCAGTGAAACAGATTGAAATGGTTAAAATGCAAGATGTTTTGACTGCGAAGGGGTTCGTCAGTTACAATATTTACAGTTACAGATACAACAGATACAATACAATACAGCATTGCAACTGACGAAGCCCTTCGTGGTCAAAACATCTTACATTTCAACCATTTCAATCTATTCCACTGTTACGTGATTGGTCAAGAATTACCCGGCTTCCCCTATGTATGCCATAGTAATCATGAGCCTCTACCAAATTACTTTTAAACAACATGACCACATATACACATCATAATAGGGAGTATATGAAAGAGTGTCTGTATACAGAGACCACATACATGTATAAAATCATATGCTGGCAAAATCAAAGGTTGCTGTAATCTGACAAACTGGTTAACTGTACATGCAGCTCTGCTGTACACTCTCAGTCCTAGTGGGAGGTAACAGAGACCATACCCCTTCCCCCACATATGTACATACACATATACTGTATACCAGCAAAGAATGAACAAATTATATATAATCAATACATGAGATACATAGAAGATCTATCTCACAGGTGCTATGCATAGTGTGGGCTCTAGCATGTACACTCGCACACTGATACACACACATGCTCTTGTTTACTGTATGTACATATGCAAACATGGGTAAACGCATGCACACAAACACAAACATAAGTGCATGCACGCATGCACACACATACACACATGCATACACACACACACAAACACACACACACACACACACACACACACACACTTTGCCATTGATTCCTTTCTTCCAATCATCAGAACCAAACCATCTTATAGCTTTGTAGCCAGCATAGAAACTGGTGGCCGCTAGTATACCAGTGGAGATAAATGATGAACCTCTCATCTGTAAGTTGTGGAAAAGTTACATTGATCATGTATATGGGCACCATTAGCTGTTGAACATTTGTTGACATACACTTGCAATGGTTCCAGCAGCGACAGTGGTACCCACTCCAGCCCGAGTGTCCGGCTACATGAATGAACATTGACGAGAACATTGCAAATTACAATTTAACCAATATAATTGGATGTAATTGGCTTCAGATTAGGTATATACCTTCACAAAGAGACAAAAACAATAGTACAGAAGCAACAACAACAACAAAAGTACTCAAAAATTGCAACGACAACAACAGTCTACACGAGTAGATAACAACACAATATTCACATATTAGCAACAACAATACAGTACTCACAAATAAATAACAATACAGTATTCATAAATGAACAGCAACATAGTTTTTACACAGACACAACAACAGTCTACACAAGTAGACAACAATAAAGTATTTACCTATCAACAACAACAATTTATACATAAACAACAACATCACAATACTTTCTAAGGGACAACACCATACTCACATTATCCAAGCCAGTATACTCCAGAAAGGTATATTCTGGTCTGCAGCCATCAGACAAAGTTTCCCAGCTCGGGATGGAGGGCAAAGATCTGATACTATATTTACTGTGTGCAGTTAACTGGTGGTCAAGAGACAGGAGGAGAGATACTAAAGCAACTATGTCCTACCTTTCATGAACTTGAGGGTAATATCCAGTGTGATCAGCAAAGAGATCTATGAATGCATGTACAACACATAATACAACATATATAATAGATTAGTACATTCATACTACATTTACCATAGTCAAATACCTTTCAGTTCTCCAGTGAATTCACTGAATACTCTTGTCACATCCATGTGGAGGATGTCTGTTATTCGATCCAGGTAAGGTTGTATCCTTCTACAAAGCTGTGCCAAATACCACCCTATTTTCGCCTGATTATCCACCACGAAGCCATTACCATCAATTTGTTCCTTAATTTTCACCTTCATCATGTCTATGGCTTCCTTCACCTTGGAAAGTTCATTAGCAACAGCAGTCCCAACAAGACAACAGTTACCATGGTAACACATAAAACACTGCATGCAAAAGTACAGTACCTTCTCTCGGACTTCATCAGCAAACTCTCGTCTATTGATTATTCCCTCACATCGGGCAGCAACATCATCTTGACCACCTTTTAGTTCAAACATTTCCATTTCTGACTCCTCGATCTCTGCATATAGGTCTTGTCTGCACAAATAATACGGAGCAGATAAAGTAATGTACATGCATGTGCACTACATATGTACATGTACTACATCATGTACATGTACATGTACTACATTATGTACATGCACGTGTACTACATTATGTACATGTACATGTACTACATCATGTACGTACATGCATGTGTACTACATTATGTACATGCACGTGTACTCTATTATGTACATGCATATGCATGTACTACTTTCTTAATCTCATGAAACTGGACCCTCTGGTACGTTGTAACAACCCTCCTTGTGTAGTAATAGAAGAACAGGTTGGGGTTGGGTTCCATCAAGACTACTTCACTATCGTGACGATGCTCCTACCCACTCTAAACCTGTATATACAACTGTTATGATCAGAACTGTGTCAAGTCAATAGTAACCTTTTCTTCTCAATGTCCTTGTCAAGCCTATCACACTGTCCCCTTACAGTAGTTAGCATATCACCTTGGCACTCGAGACAGAGTCTACGGAACTTTGTCACAACGGCTGACCTGGTAAGACGTTCCTTGATTGACAGAGAACAGATTTTAGATGAAAAAATATAATATACATACTTGTGCAAAGTATAAAGTATGTACATGTACACATGTACATGTCATGTAAACTACATGTACACTGCATGTACACTGCATGTACATTGACATTGAATGGACAGTACATGTTGAAACCAAAATTAATGTACTTACCTTCAGTCCTCTGTCAAAGCGTTTAAACTCCTCCTCTCTCTCCTCCCAATAATCTTCCAAACCGAGCAATTTTTGGTATTCTAACAGAAATAGGGGATGGTTGCCACGGTTTCATGCACTTATGAGAATGGTTGAGTTTGTAATAAACTTGATGCACTTTAATTTAATTACTACATGAAAGAAAATAACTATAGCAATGACTACTACCACATTTTATCTACTTTAATAACAATATATTTGTTGTACCACATCAGTGGATGAGATGAGAGGATCAGTAATAGAATATTGCATGGTTATGGACTGTTGAGGAAGTCAGCTCCATAGTGATGACAAGTCGAAATCAACACACATCTTAGGTACCATTTACATGCAATTACCTTCTCTTGGGGTTCCTGGTGAATCTATCAATTGCTTATTGATATCTATCATTTCTTTACCAGACATAAAGAACAAGTGCTCTCCAACAGCTTCCTCCCCTATGATATTCAACTCCTGGGTCAAAAATCTGGAGGCTTTTTCGCAATGTTGCCTCTTGACTGAATTCACTCTCTTGGCATCACTCTTGCACCTCCTCACAACTGTGTCCCAGTTATTCATAGCAATCAGGGAATTACTGGGCTTGCAAAGATGCCTGCTGACATTGAACATGAACTCCAATTCCTGCAGAAGATAAGCTGCCATCGTCACAACTAGCACCTGATTTTGGGTACAATAGTTGGCCCAGCCTAGTAAGTTGACTGTAGCGTCTCAATAATCCTACACTCTCTTTGCAACAAAGACTCGTTGCCACAAAGAGTAAGACATGGCTAGTTTACAGAAGTGGTAATATTACGTATAATAAGCTTTTTGTAGCCTGTAATGATGGATATGTCTCGTATGCGGTCAATACCAGTTAAAACAAAGGTTACAAAACGTTGACTTACTGGACGTTCAAGAGTGGATACTCCATTACAGACATACACAAAGACATCAGCATTTTTACAGTATTTCTCAATCAGCTCATCTGTGGACTCCATGGCACTCAATCCAGGACTATACATTAGGGAAAAGAAGTACATTTAAATTCAGGAGCATTTGAACAAATGTGAATACAAATAGGTGTTCACATGCTTTGCAAATGAAGTGCCTCACTGAAAGCTTCATTACTACTTGTATAAAAAGGTGTGTGTGTATGTGCACATACATGCGTGCGTGCGTGCGTGTGTGTGTGTGTGTGTGTGTGTGTGTGTGTGTGTGTGTGTGTGTGTGTGTGTGTGTGTGTGTGTGTGTGTACATATATGTGCATGATGGGGAACATATAAGAGTTGAACGTTTTACTTGGACTTCTTAAAATAGCAAACCAAAGGAAACCACCTACCTGTCAATCAGGACCACATCAGCCTCCAAAAGCTCACACTTCTGGGTCGGCCAGGAAATTTCACACCGTTCCTCAGCATCGAGATGTCCATCACTCAAGTGACTAGCGAGGCTTTCTGCTGTCTGTGGGAATTTGCAGAGAGGTTTATGACCATGAATAAGATCAAGGAAAGGATTGGTGAAGATACGGTCCAAGCAACTCACCTATGTATAAATACGTTCTACAAATTTAATTGATTAAATTGATCAATAAGCATAAAGTGAGCATAATAAATACATTTCCAAAGTATAACGTGATGAATCAGTGAGCATTGGGTAGGGCTATATATGATTGCTTTGGAATATTCTTGATTTTTTCCATATCATATGCTCAAATGTATACTTTTAGAAAGTATGTATGGGCACAATAGACTCATGCCTATATTGCAAAGGTGGGAGAATAGTCGGGAATGGTTGTCAAAATCCCCCCCCCCCCCTTAGTAGGGAGCTTATACAGTCTCTCCTATCAGAAGCAGTGCAAAAGCCCCATACACTGATTCTCGCTTATATCGTGTATGGTTCACATTGGTAGGTGTGTTACATGTACATATCTGGTGACACCGATATGCCAAGCCCTTACAGTATCACATGACACTACAGGGACAGTCAAACATGCCAGACTGGAAGTATAGATACTTAATATTATAGTTTACAGATGTGAAGAGTATTAACTGACCGAAGGAATCATAGCTTGTGGACAGTGCATTCTACACAGATACTAGCATGCATGTAGACATACATTTGTGGTAGATACACAGTATGATATCATGAGAATTACTACAGAGACAGGAGAAGGGTATACTCACATACAGTACCCACCTCCACCCCGTTGTACTCTCGACCGTTGACTGTGATCTTCCCCTTGCACGAACCGTCTCTCCTCCCTTGTACGAGACAGAAACAACTCGATACCGACCCGGGACCAGAAGGAAGGACTTCGGCACCAAGCAAGGCATTGATGACTGTACTCTTGCCATTGCTAGTTTTCCCAAAGAACGCTACTTTCATCAGACCTCGACTAGCAATCTTCAAAATTTCTTCTAGTCTTTCAGTAAGTTCTTCCAGTTGACCTTGTTGCGCGCTACCCGCCTCCTTGGCAATATGGATGAGCTTCTCGGTGGTCCGAATAAACTTTTCAACGTCATCACAAATGTGCTTCTTCGCCGAATCAAAATCAGTGCTCCACTTGACCACCATTGTTAAGTACGATGGGCTAGCTGAACAAGACTGTCGAAGACATTTTATTATAGAAAAGCACTTTATTATAATGTGTCGTACAAAGTAAAAACGAATTAAGACAGTTGGAAGACACTGATGAAAGATTAGTATAGTTAATTTAAACATACGACAACTGCATCATGAACACCATGCAATGAGCAATAAAATATTAAAATATCCTAAATATACTACAGCTACCATATGTGTACAGTCCAACTTGCTTAGTGCATGATTACCACCTGCACACACTGAATCTGTACTTCTTATCAGAGGTACTTACTTGAGTGAAGTGTACTCACTAATTAGGAGGGTGCATTAACCAGGAGTTTGTGCTAACGAGGAGTGTGTGTTAACCAGTAGTGTGTACTAATCAGGAGTGTGCACTAACCAGAAGTGTGTACTAACCAGGAGTGTGCACTAACCAGGAGTGTGTACTAACCAAGCGATGTTACTAACCAGAAGTGTGTACTAACCAGGGTGTGTACTAACCACAAGTGTGTACTGACCAGGGTACATGCTCACAAAGCAAGTTCCATTGTATATCAGCCACCACCGTTGCTACACTGTGATCCAGTCCCCATTTGATCTGAAGAGTATCTACAAGTGTACACATGCACGGGACAAAGGATAATATTGTCCTTACCCGTTACCTAGGGAACGCTAGCATGTATAAGGATGCATGTAGAATAACAAGACTAGTACAATCATCTTGTACTTGACTGCATGCACTTGTACATAATAATTACTATAGTATAATACAAATGTACAAAATCACTTGGATGTACAATTATATTATATCGTCCTATACATTGTATACCCACCCATAATTACACTGAATATAAATTAACCACGTTGCACAAATGCTATAAATTATACTTAATATGGAATTAGTATTACAACATACACATACATACGTAGGTAAATGTTGATGTGTTGTGTACATGTGTTGGGCTATTTCCACAGTTTCCTAACAGTTTTGTTATGTACCAGTCTTGACAGGACAAAACCTCCTAAAATGAGTCCTCCAAGCACCAGGGCAACCAGCTGGTGGTCAAAGTCGTCTGCAAGCTGGTCAAAGGTCTTTGACGGGGAGACAAGAGTAACATACAGGTCTGTGAGGGTAGGGAGAGAGAGAGAGGGTGAGGGAGTGTAATTGTGCATGTTGTATGTTTGTTATGGGAACTAGAAGAGTCAATTGTCAGTTTTATTGATGAGAACATAATCATATTTGATGTTTTCAAATATGGTGCCTTCCACGATTCTCTTCTCTCTGTCCTTCATTGACATCTTCAGCAAGTGATGTGAGTATGCATCTAATTGACCACTGTGACAGTAGTAAGTTGGAAATGTTAATTTGAGTTCTAGGATTCTTTGTAAATCATCATCCAATGACTCAATTAAGCTGTTTGTCTAGTTGAGCACACAATTGTCGTACAATCTGCATGTACATATGACATGCATTCATGCATGTCAAAATGATATTAATTATTACATATTCATGCACATATTATCTGAACAACAAATACAGATATAATATAATAGGTATTAGAACCAGGGGTTTTGTCATGAGGGATTATGAAAGCATGTATATTATTATTTATATTGCATTGTAAGTGATGCAATATTAAATATAATACACTGGTGGCATCTTTGAAGAATGTCCACACAATACAATAGCTGAAAGTAACTGACACAAATATTATACATACAGTGAATATATTCGTTAATCTGCCAAACTGTTTCATCCGCCATAATATGAAACGAATTCACTTATATGGCTACGCTATACAAGTAATCCACCATCTCGCAATACTGCCATCTGCCATTCTTCTGTGCACCAATTTGCACTTTTGTATGGACTTCAGTTACAGATAATCCACCAATTTTTAAGAAGTTGTGCTAGTGTAGAGCAAAATAGCAGCACAGCATTCTAAAATTGACTTGATAATGTATTATTCTACTATACTGAGTATGTAATACTATGTTCATTAAATTCACAATTGTGTGGCAACTGTGTTTACAAACAATAGTGAGCAATGTTAATGATCTCAATCATTTTGTGGCTCGAGATGCCTTTGTCTGAATTCTTCAAACGTCTCTTGAACATGTTTCAATGATTTTTGTCTGAAGAATAGAATGAAGCTAGATGACAAGTGAGACAACCTTGAGTGGCAAAATGGTGATGGGTAAAGCTGTGTGTCAGTCTGGCATCACTTCCACTGCTATGTAGCTACAAAGGGATATACATTTTGAGTAATTTTCTGCATAATTTACCGAACGATTTTCATCTCTCCTGCAAGCCTTTCCAAGGATTTCAATTTATCCAGTTTTTGTTCCAACTCCAAATTTTCCTGGCAAATAGCTGATTCGAATTCCTGAACCAGATAGTCATTTGCTTCTCTCAGACCAGTTTCAAACTGACAGATACATCTCCTCTTCAAGTCAGTGGCACTGTCATCCAGTCTATTTATCAGATGTTCATATATCTAAAAGGACATAGTAAACAATTCGTTAGAATACCTCTATATCGAGACCACTTGTACACAACACAAGTACAGTACATTCCTGACCACCTGTGAACAAAGACCATAAATGAGTGTCTGTATACAGAGACCACATACACAAACAATATCTCATATACTGCAGCTGTAATCTGATATACTGCTGATATACTGCATGGACTGTAAGCTCTGCTGTACACTCCCAGTCCTAGTGGGAGGTAATTGAGAGCATACCCATCCCCCCACATATGTACATACACATATACTGTATACCAGCAAATTATATAATATAGAGTTCATACTATATTATAATCAATACATGAGATACATAGAAAATCTATCTCACAGGTGCTATGCATAGTGTGGGCATGTACACCCGCACACTGATATGCAAACACACACACACACACACACACACACACACACACACACACACACATACACACACACACACACACACACACACACACACACACACACACACACACACACACACATACACACACACATACACACACACACACACACACACACACACACACACACACACACACACACATGCACACACACACACACACACACACACACACACACACACACACACACACACACACACACACACACACACACACACACACACATACACACACACACATACATACACACACACACAACACACACATACACACACACACACACACACACACACACACACACACTTTGCCATTGATGCCTTTCTTCCAATCATCAGAACCAAACCATCTAATAGCTTTGTAGCCAGCATAGAAACTGGTGGCCGCTAGTATACCAGTGGAGATAATAGCTCCACCATTAAACTGCAAGTTGTGGGAAAGCTACATTGATCATGTATGTGAGTACTATTAGCTGTTGAACATTTGTTGACATACACTTGCAATGGTCCCAGCAGCGACAGTCCCAACAGCGACAGTGGTACCCACTCCAGCCTGAGTGCGTTGCTACATGAAAAAATTATTCACAAGAACATAGTAAATTACTATTATACAGGGAATAAATTGAAGTCAATTGGCTTCAGGTAATGTACCTTCCAAAGAGATACAAACAATAATACAGAATACACGTGTGGACAAGGACACAATACTCACATATAAGCAACAACATAGTTTTTACACAGGCACAATAACAACAACAGCCTACTCAAGTAAACAACAATAAATTACTTACCTATTAACAACAATAACAATACAAAATTTGTACATAAACAACAACAACACAATACTTTCTAAGGAACAACACCATACTCACATTATCCAAGCCACTATACTCCAGAAAGGTATATTCTGGTCTGCAGCCATCAGACAAAGTTTCACAGCTCGGGATGGAGGGCAGAGATCTGATCCTATATTTACTGTGTGGAGATGACTGGTGGTCAAGAGACAGGAGGAGAGATACTAAAGCAACTATGTCATACCTTTCATGAACCTCAGGGTAATATCCAATGTGCAGAATAAAGAGATCTACGGATGCATGTACAACACACAATACAACCTACGTATATGACGAATTAGTATATTCATATTGCATTTATCATATTCAAATACCTTTCAGTTCTCCAGTGTATTCACTGTATACTCTTGTCACTTCCATGTGGAAATTGTCTGTTATTCGATCCAGGCGAGGTTGTATCCTTCTACACAGCTGTGCCAAATACCACCCTATTTTTGCCCGACTACCCACCACGATGGTATTACCATCAATTTCTTCCTTATTCCTTGCCTTCACAACAGCTATGGCTTCCTCCACCTTGAGAGGATCATTGGATCAGTCCCGCCAAGACAACAGTTACCATGGTAACACATAAAACATTGCATGCATATGTACAGTACCTTCTCTCAGACTTCATCAGCAAACTCTTGTCTATTGATTATTTCCTCACATCGGGCAGCAACATCATCTCGACCACATTTTAATTCGCAGATTCTCATGTTTGACAGCTCGATCTCTGCATTTAGATCTTGTCTGCACAAATAGGACAGAGTTGATAAAGTAATGTACATGCTCATATACTACATCAGACACATGCACGTGTACAATGTTATGTACATGCACCTGTATACTACATTATGTACATGTACAAGTGCTACATTATGTACACATGCACATGTACTACATTATGTACATGTACATATACAACATCATGTGCATGCATGTGTACTACATTATGTACACATGTGCATGTACTACATTATGTACATGCATGTGTACTACATTATGTACACATGCACATGTACTACATTATGCACATGCATGTGCATTACATTATGTCCATGCATGTGTACTACATTACGTACATGCATGTGTACTACATTATGTACATGTACAAATACTACCGTATAACCAGAAATATTGGCGGTCATTTTATTTTGGCGGTTTGGCGGTTTGATCTACTACTACCAACATAATATTCGCCAAAATAATAACACCCGTGCAAAACGTTGGGATCAAGTCACAATAAAGTGACGTACTCTCGACGTTTTGCGTTCCTGTGGCTCAAGTAATCATGGCGATGTATCGGAACGGAATTCTGACAAGCTACCTTATTATAACATGGGCTTACCATCTGCATAATAAAAACTGCCAATACCCTAAAATTCGACAAACCGCCAAATATTCTTTCCGCCAATATTTCTGGTTATACAATACATTATGTACATGTACAAGTACGACATTATGTACATGCATGTGTACTACATTATGTACACATGCACATGTACTACATTACGTACATGCATGTGTACTACATTATGTACACATGCACATGTACTACATTATGTACATACACCTGTACTACATGATGTACATGTATGTGTACTACATTATGTACATGTATGTGTACTACATTATGTACATGTACGAGTACATTATGTACATGCATGTGTACTACATTATGTACATGTACGAGTACTACATTATGTACATGCACATGTACTACATTATGTACATGCATGTGTACTACATTATGTACATGTACGAGTACTACATTATGTGCATGCACATGTACTACATCATGTACATGCATGTGTACTACATTATGTACATGTACGAGTACTACATTATGTACATGTACATGTACTACATCATGTACGTACATGCATGTGTACTACATTACGTACATGCATGTGTACTCCATTATGTACATGCATGTGTATGTACTACATTCTTAGTCTCGTGAAACCAGACCCTCCGGTACGTTGTAACAACCCTCCTTGTGTAGTAACAGGAGAAAGGGTTGGGGTTTGGTTCCATCAAGACTACTTCACTATCGTGATGATGCTCCTACCCACTCTAAACCCTATAAATACAACTGTTATGATCAGAGCTATGTCAAGTCAATAGCAACCTTTTCTTCTCAATGTCCTTGTCAAGTTCATCACACTGTTCCCTTACTCTAGTTAGCATATCACCTTGGCACTCAAGACATAGTCTACTGAACTTTGTCACAATGGCTGACTTGGTAAGACGTTCCTTGATCGACAGAGAACAGATTATAGAGGTAAAATACATACTGTACATACTCGTGCAGTGTAAAGTACATGTATGTACATGTCACGTAAATTACATGTAAACTGTATGTACACTGCATGTAAACTGTATGTACACTGCATGTAAACTGTATGTACACTGTCTGTACACTGTGTGTACAATGCATGTACATTGACATTGAATGTACAGTACATGTTGAAAGCCAATGTACATACCTTCAGTCCTCTGTTAAAGCGTTTAAATTCCTCTTCTCTCTCCTCCCAGTAATCTTCCAAACCGAGCAATCTTTGGTAATCTAACAGGAATAGGAGATGGTTGTCATGGGTTCAATCACATATGAAATGGTCGAGTTTGTAATAAAACTGATGTACTGTGTAATTTAATCATACATGAAAGAAAATTACTATGGCAATGACTACTACCACATTTTATCTACTTTAATAACAATATATTTGTTGTACCACATCAGTGGATGAGATGAGAGGATCAGTAAAAGAATATTGCAAGGTTATGGACTGTGGAGGAAGTCAGCTCCATAGTGATGACAAGTCGAAATCAACACACATCTTAGGTACCATTTACATGCAATCACCTTCTCTTGGGGTTCCTGGTGAATCTATCAATTGCTTATTGATATCTATCATTTCTTTACCAGACATGAAGAACAAGTGCTCTCCAACAGCTTCTTCCCCTACGATATTTAACTCCTGGGTCAAAAATCTGGAGGCTTTTTCGCAATGTTGCCTCTTGACTGAATTCACTCTCTTGGCATCACTCCTGCAACTCCTCACAACTGTGTCCCAGTTATTCATAGCAATCAGGGAATTTCTGGGCTTGCAAAGATGCCTGCTGACAGTGAACATGAATTCCAATTCCTGCAGAAGATAAGCTGCCATCGTCACTACTAGCACCTGATTTTGGGTACAACACTTGGCCCAGCCTAATAAGTTCACTGCAGAGCCTTGATAATCCTACACTCTCTTTGCAACAAAGACTCATTGCAACAAAGAGTAAGACATGGCTAGATTATGGAAGTGGTAATATTACGTATATAGGCTTTATATAGCCTGCAATGATGGATATGTCTCGTATGCGGTCAATACCAGTTGAAACAAATGTTACAAAACGTTGACTTACAGGACGTTCAAGAGTGGATACTCCATTACAGACATACACAAAGACATCAGCATCTTTACAGTATTTCTCAATCAGCTTATCTGTGGACTTCATGGCGCTCAATCCAGGACTGTACATTAGGGAAAAGAAGTACATTTAAATTTGTATAAATGTGATAACAAATAGGTGTTCACATGCTTTGCAATGCCTCACTGAAAACTTCATTACTACTTGTATAAAGAGGTGTGTGCGTGTGTAGCGTGCGTACGTGCGTGCGTGTGTGTGTGTGTGCGTGCGTATGTGTGTGTGTACTTGTCCATGTGTGTGTGTGTGTGTGTGTGTGTGAGAGAGTGTGTGTGTGCATTGTGTACATATATGTGCATGATGGGGAACATATAAGAGTTGAATTTTTTACTTGGACTTCTTAAAATAGCAAACCAAGGGAACCACCTACCTGTCAATCAGGACAACATCGGCCTCCAAGAGCTCACACTTCTGGGTCGGCCAGGAAATCTCACACTGTTGTTCAGCATCAAGATGTTCCTCACTCAAGTGACTAGCGAGGCTTTCTGCCGTCTGTGGGAATTAGCAAGGAAAGGATTGATGAAAATACGGTCCAAGCAAGCTACGTATGCACTCAAATACATACAACAAATTCAATTGAGTAAATTGATCAGCAAGCATAAAGTAAGCCAAAGTATAATGCAATGAATCAGTGAGCACTGGGTAGGGCTATATATGATTGCTTCGGAATATTCTTGATTTTTTCCATATCATATGCTCAAACGTATATATACTTCTAGAAAATATGTATGGGCACAATAAACTCATGCCTATATTGCAAAGGTGGGAGAATAGTTGTAAATGGTGGTCAAAATTCCCCCCCCCCCCCTTAAGTAGGGAGCTTATACAGTCTCTCCTATCAGAAGCAGTGCAAGAGCCCCATACACTGATTCTCGCTCATATCGCGTATGGTTCACATTGGTAGGTGTGTTACATGTACATATCTGGTGACACCGATATGCCAAGCCCTTACAGTATCACATGACACTACAGGGACAGTCAAACATGCCAGACTGGAAGTCTAGATACTCAATTATTATAGTTTACAGATGTGAAGAGTATTAACTGACCGAAGGAATCATATATAGCTTGTGGACAGTGTATTCTACACAGATACAAGCATGCATCACATACATTCGTGGTAGATACACAGTATGACATCATGAGAATTACCACAGAGACCGGAGAAGGGCATACTCACATACAGTACCCACCTCCACCCCGCTGTATTCTCGACCGTTGGCTGTGATCTTCCCCTTTAACGAACCGTCTCTTCTCCCTTGTACGAAACAGAAACAACTCGATACCGACCCGGGACCAGAAGGAAGGACTTCGGCACCAAGCAAGGCATTGATGACGGTACTTTTGCCATTGCTAGTTCTCCCGAAGAACGCTACTTTCATCAGACCTCGACTAGCAATCTTCAAAATTTGTTCTAGTCTTTCGGTAAGTTCTTCCAGTTGACCTTGTTGCGCGCTACCCGCCTCCTTGGCAATACGGATGAGCTTCTCGGTGGTCCGAATAAACTTTTCAACGTCATCACAAATGTGCTTCTTCGCCGAATCAAAATCAGTGCTCCACTTAAACGTAGACCGCGATTATAGAAACTAACGTGTGTACGAATCTGTGCGTTCCGTGTCCGAGTCACGCGTTTTCGTATCCGCACAGACTGGCAGGGGTATAAAAGGGGGAGTGAGGAGCATGAAAACATGGCCGACGCTTTAGAATTTGAAAAAGCGCGCGAATAAAGGAAGCAATTTTACGCCGTCAAATCGTTCGCAAATGCTTAGAAACGATCAAATTCCGTTTATATCCTTGATTTTTCTATTGTTTGATTGCTAGGAGTGCAAAAATTGAAGGCTGAAAAACTGTAGGCATTTTATGGGCGAATTATAGCGCGAAGAGTAAGACCACCAACCAGAACGGACCTTCCAGTTCCCAGAAGGGTTAGAGATATTCCACACGTTCTTGAAGGGGGGCCAAGGTCAGAATAAAGTAAAATTCGAGTGGGTACAGAAAGAACGTTACTTTGTTGTGGAATTGACCGGCAAATGCCCTCTGATATCCTCTAAGCGGCTCGCAATTTGATCCTTTTCCTGTTCGTCTTGACAGTAACAGAAGCGTCGATTGTCAAAAAGAAAGCGAAATTAGCAACTCTGAAGGACTTTACGGTCTCGGACGAAAATCGACCAAGTTTGCGATTCGATTGGTATATGAATTTGTATGGATTCTCACGGCACTATTTCTATTGTGTATTTATGTCTAAGAGCCATAATAATAGCTTTTATTTGTATGTGTACGTTCATATGGAACTAACGTATTGTTTGTAGCCTAAGCGGTTCCGCCATTTTTTTTCACGAAACGCAAAATCAGGAGGAGCACCGCCCTTTTATACTCGCGGTCTACGTTTAACCACCATTGTTGAGTACGATGGGCTAGCTGAACAAGACTGTCGAAGACATTTTATTATAGAAAAGTACTCTATTATAATGTGTCGTACAAAGTAAAAACGAATTAAGTCAGTTGCAAGACACTGATGAAAGATTAGTATAGTTAATTTAAACATACGACAACTGCATCATGAACACCATGCAATGAGCAATAAAATAAGAGTAAGATGGCGGTCAACACGTGGCAAGTAGAAAATTGAAGATAAAGCTAGCTATATCAAATGAGGAAGAGGAACGCCACTAACATTGATTAGAATGAATTGAACCGGCTAGCTATAGGACAGAAGGAGTGAGTAGGCAAGGCGAAGATTTAAAGATCGACTCTGAAGACGGTGGCGGCGAGTGGAGACCCCTACGCGAATTTAGCAAATCGCTGTCCACTGAACAGACTTTTAATGCTCGACAATGTAGAAACAAGCTTTCTATGCCTCTCATGTAATCCTTTCTCTCTTTTTTTTTTTTTTTTTTTTTTTTTTTTTGACTTTTGTCCCATCATGCCCTAGACTTCGTCTTGCGTGAATTGGGACCAGACCTTGCCAGGGCAGTGAACACCCGGTGACTATTTGTCACCTCACATAACCCCTGAGTCCGAGGCTTCCTTTTTGTATCACATTTGTTGTTCTTCGATTTGAATAATAATGTGTTTCCCCCCCTTAAAATATCCTAAATATACTATAGCTACCATATGTGTACAGTCCAACTTGTTTAGTGCATGGTTACCACCTGCACACACTGAATCTGTACTTCTTATCAGAGGTACTTACTATTAGTACTGGATGACAATCTAGGGACTGAGTGAAGTGTACTCACTAATTAGGAGTGTGCACTAACCAGGAGTGTGTGTTAACCAGGAGTGTGTACTAATCAGGAGTGTGCACTAACCAGGAGTGTGTGCTAACCAGGAGCGTGCACTAACCAGGAGTGTGCACTAACCAGGCATTGTTACTAACCAGGAGTGTGTGCTAACCAGGAGTGTGCACTAATCAGGAGTGTGCACTAACCAGTCGTTGTTACTAACCAGGAGTGTGTACTAACCAGGAGTGTGTACTAACCAGCAGTGTGTACTAACCAGGGTGTGTACTAACCACAAGTGTGTACTGACCAGGGTACATGCTCACAAAGCAAGTTCCACTGTATATCAGCCACCACCGTTCCTACCCTGTGATCTGTCTATCATTTGATCTGTAGAGTATCTACAAGTATACACAAAGGATAATATTGTCTTCACCCATTACCTAGGGAACGCTAGCATGTATAAGGATGTATGTAGATTAATAAGACTAGTACAATCATCTTGTATTTGACTGCATGCACTTGTACATAATAATTACTATAGTATAATACAGATATACAAAATCACTTGGATGTACAATTATATTATATCGTCCTATACATTGTATACCCACCCATAATTACACTGAATATAAATTAACCATGTTGCATAAATACTATAATATTATACTTAATATGGAATTAGTATTACAACATACACATACATACGTAGGTAAATACTGATGTGTTGTGTACATGTGTTGGGCTATTTCCACAGTTTCCTAACAGTTTTGTTATGTGCTAATCTTGACAGGACAAAACCTCCTAAAACGAGTCCTCCGAGCACCAGAGCAACCAGCTGGTGGTCAAAGTCGTCTGCAAGCTGGTCAAAGGTCTTTGACGGTGACACTAGAGTAACATACAGGTCTGTGAGGGTAGGGAGAGAGGGAGGGTGAGGGAGTGTAATTGTGCTGTGGGTATGTTAGGAAGAAAGAGACAAAAATAGAGAGATTGAATGTACAGTATCGTGATGGGAAGAAAGGGAAGTTGATACACGAGCACATTTGGTTTAGTGGTGGAAAGGTGGGATGTGAGTGACTAGTGATAACATTCAGTACATATAGCAGACAGATGCCTGGGGATCCTGTGTTCAATAGGACACATGAAGCTTTCACATCAGTATTCAAAACATACAGGCAACATAACAGTCATGGTGACCTTGAATTATCAAAGTGTTTGAAATTAAATTGTTTAAAATTGATATGCCTAAACATCCTTACGGGAAATTGTAACAGTGGATTATGACACAACATTGATGTACAGCTGGAGCCACAGTGCATGGTGAGAAGAGTGATTGTTTACATGTTACTCACCTATCCCATAGGCAACAACCAGACTAGTTGACTCCAGTCCTGTTGGATGGGTGGTCAGCTTGTGTAGCAGAGATATCTGAAGTAGAATATTGGCAATAGTGTATGACTGTGTGTGTGTGTGTGTGTGTGTGTGTGTGTGTGTGTATGTGTGTGTGTGTGTGTGTGTGTGTGTGTGAGTGTGTGTGCATGCATGCATGTGTGCATGTATGTGTGTATGTTTGTGTGTGTGTATGGTGTGTGTGTGCGTGTGTGTAATTTGTTGTGTGTGTGTGTGTGTGTGTGTGTGTGTGTGTGTGTGTGTGTGTGTGTGATGTGTCTACAATAGCAACCACTATTCCAAACATGACACCAACACGTAATCGTTTCTCACTGTTTGGTTGTAGTTCAAATATTCTGAGGCATTCATGAGAATCTCAGGAAAGTAAGGAGGTAAGAATATACCCCTGTAGGGAGCAATTTGGAATGGGAATATGTTAAACAGAAATGGGAAACAACACAAATACATTTATAGCATACGGTAATTGTTGGAGTGTTCTTCGGGGGTCAAACAACAGTTTCGGTAGTGAGTAAAGGTGACCAGATGCTAGGCCAACTGGAGGTAGGGGAATGGAGGAGTGAGCATGCACACACACACACACACACACACACACAGTGGCAACTGATGGTTGCAGCTGGTGGTGGTAGTTACAGCTACTGACAAAGGATTATATCAATTATATTGCATTCTAAGCTACTCCATAACAGCTGCTCTCAGTAAATAACCAATACATACATAGGACAAATACAGGTTTGACACTCACATATTATATTTCTTTCTGTTATTCCACGTAGAGTTTGTGTTGTCGTCAGGGCAACTATTGGCTTGGGGAGAATATAGGATTGCTTCAGAACAACTGGAGATGGGTGTGTCATGAAGGATGACCACGCCTCCCTGGGGTAAACAGAGAAAGTAAGCAGTACACATCATCACACAACACACCTGGTAAACAATTCACATAGAGTACACTCACGTTGGACGTTCAGTTGTGTTCTCATACATTTCCATGACAACCAACTCATAACGCCAAGCCTTGCTATTATAAAGATAATACTACAGCAAAACACACAAAATACATAATACAAACAAACAACAAATAATTTCGTTTACAAATAAAACATAAATTAATTACCAGCAGCCAATTTTCAGAAAGAACCATATGTACTGGAGATCTGTGCTGTCGATGATAAATATGGCTGACAAAATGGCCGCTTACTACATCAATGGTGTAAATATCAACTGATGCTGAGAAGTGACAGAAGTAGATATGTTGAGAATGACAAGTAAGCAGTCACACAATTGTTTGAGAGATTCTACTTACATCTCTCACTACTTTCTGATTCTGTTGCTATGGCGATGAGATGTGGGTTCAAGTATTTGAAAAGTATAGCATGTTCTCCTGATACCTTAGCCTGTGCATTGACCACCTCTGGAGAGTGCATGGAGGATGCATTTAGTTACATATATCATCAGTACGAGAGGTGTGAACACGGCAAACCCAACACACACACACACACACACACACACACACACACACACACGCACACTCATGCTAAACACATACAACACATACGCTACCGCACTGAATATGTACATGTACTCACCATCACTGGATCTCATTGCTACAGATACAATTTTCTGTGAAGTTGAAGTGAAGTTGATGGACCAGACTCTCTCACACTCCACTTTATTACTGTTCTTGTCTAACTTCAACTGGAATCCTTCAACCACTCCCTCTTCCTTCGATACTCGATACATAAAAATCTCCTGTCCAAAGGAGTCCAGGGCAGTAGCAGTTTCCTCGCTCTGGGGATAGAGTCTGAAGGTCCCATCTCGAAGGGCCAGCAAGAGGAGGTTTCTGTACTGGCTGTCTGTGACTGGGAGGGGAGCAACCTGGATGATGTGGAACGGCTCACAAGATCGGGGTACGGTGTCCTTCCCCGTCAGTGGGTTGAACTGGACGATCACAGTACCGTCACAGTCCTCCTACAGAGACAAGGTGTGAGGGAGATATGTACCAGCAAACACTTCAAGTCAGGATGCTCAATGTTTGTCACTGGGGAATGCTGCTAGGAGTTGCTACGGCAACATTGTCAGTTTCTATTTAATTTGTATAGCAGCTGCAATGTGACACTAAGCCTCTTCAAGTCGTGACTTCCAGTGAGTGAGCTCGGTTGGTGCAAATACATATACATGTATATTCCAGTAACAATACATACATACATACGTATATACAAAATCACACATTTTTCACATGTATACACACATACATACATACACACACATACACACACACATACATACACACACATATATGTACATTACATACATACACATGCATACACACATACATACACACAATTATACGTACATTACATACAGGATGACATGCACTCACACAATGGAACACTTCCACACATTGACTCATACACTGCATACCTTCCCTGGTGCGAATAGGACTGCTAGAGGTTCAAGGGGTGGATGGGTGAGTCCCCTTAATTTAAAGAGTAGGTGTGTCCCCTCACTATACACACCTATGTTGGGGATCCATCTGTTCCAAATGTACTGTCCGTCTTCGGTAGAGACACCAAACAACTAACAGGAACACCACAAAACAACAAACAACACAAATTTCAACAATAAAAAGATGGACGCAGTGATGAGAGACATACACACCACAACAGCTCACCTTTCCAGACCTGGTTGCTAATAGCAACAACTTCCTAACATTGAATTCATCCCTGGAGAACACCTTGGCTCTCTTTGAGGTGAACATGTTCACAAAACTGTTGTAGTTCAATGCCTGGATGAACTCTTGTACCTCCTTAGCCTGGTACTGTAGTCTGTTTATGAACTGAGAAAGCCCTGTAATTTCATCAGAGGATTGAGGGGGTGCGTCCAGCTGAAGGAGGTCCCAAATCATGTGACTAGTAATACCAGCTGGCGCTTCCTCTCTGACCCAACCCAACTCTCCTAAATTGAATCAAAGTTGACTGGATAAATATTAGTATATTATTATTATAAGTACATATTACATACAATTCCACCAACAAATTCACCACCAACATTACAGGACTTCACAAGAACGTCATAGAAATTTCACGATAAATTAAACACCTTTACCAACACCTTCAACACTTTCACCAACACCTTCACCATCACTTTTACCACCACCTTCACCACCACTTTCACCACCACCTTCACCACACCTTCACCAACACCTTCACCAACACTTTCCCCAACACCTTCACCATCACCTTCACCATCACCTTCACCAACACTTTCACCACCACCTTCACCAACACCTTCACCATCACCTTCACCATCACCTTACCTGGATGTTTGATTTGTAGGATAGTGTCATCCTCTGTAAATACAATCAGTCTGTAACCATGACTACCATCGTTACGTTGGTATATATGTGCCAGGCACTAAACATGGAAGGGAAGCAGTAATGAACTGGGTGTGCTTAGTGCTTAGTGCTTAGTGTGTGTGTGTGTGTGTGTGCGCATGTACGCATATGTGGATGTGTGTGTGTGTGCGTGCATGCGTGTGTGTACTGTGTGTACATACATGCATGTATGTATTGTGTGTGCATACATGCAAGCGAATTGGAAGAGTGACTCACATGTTTTGGAGGACCAACAGTATCTGGCCATCGAAGACTGGAAGAAAGTTTTTCACTGATTTCTTTCTCCTCAACATCATAGATGTTTAAATTCAAGTGTCCATCCACAAGACCAACAGCTGCTATCTCGTCTTGTACTTGAATAAGTAACCTGTTTGAGTCCAAACGATCAAGTTTTAACAATTTAGAATTCTCGATCTTTAGGATCCAGGAATACAATGGATAGGTTGTAGCTGCTATGACAACCAGATTTTCTTTTGATGTTGGTTGCCATAGAGACATGATGAAGAGGTCTTGGGGATTGGCATTGATGCCAAGGGACTGAGAAAGACACAGAGAGAATAGAAAATGGTATGCAGTTATATTCAACACCAAAGTAAATATTGTTCCAATTAAACATGTATACTAAACCATATATGAACAAAAGCATCACACACACACACACACACACACACACACACACACACACACACACACACACAACACACACACACTTCCTCACTTCTAGCGTTGTCCTAGTAAAAGTCTTGTCAGTTTTTACGTTAAAATACTGAACAACTGAAGACTCTGAGTTGATGCAGATGAAGACAGGTCCACTCAGGGTACACTGCTCCTCGTTGACCAGGAACTGTGTAGGAATACTCCTCTGAGACAAAATAGAGGAAATAACTGAAAATAGGATTATTTCACACACATACCTAGTAGTGCTGAAGTATAAGGAGAGAATCTGCTACACTACAATTGTAGCCCCTCTTAGTGTCACTTGGAAGAAACCATTAGCAAAGTGTGTCTCTTCATCCCTTAGTTATACCCTAAGGATGTTACTAGTTACTGGTTAGTACACACTCCCGGTTAGTAAACACTCCTGGTTAGTACACATTCCCGGTTAGTACACATTCCTGGTTAGTACATACTCCTGGTTAGTACACACTCCTGGTTAGTACACACTCCTGGTTAGTACACACTCCTGGTTACACACTTTTGGTTAGTACATACTCCTGGTTAGTACACACTCCTGGTTACACACTTTTGGTTAGTACACACTCCTGGTTAGTACACGCTCCTGGTTAGTACACACTCCTGGTTGGTACACACTCCTGGTTAGTACACACTCCTGATTAGTACACACTCCTGGTTGGTACACACTCTTGATTAGTAGGTGCTTGTGGTTAGTGAGTACACTTCACTCAGTCCCTAGCTCAAATTCACTTTGTCAACCAGTGCTGATAGCAAGTACCTCTAGATGTACCCTCCAAAGTACTCACAAACCAAGCTCAACTATAATATTAAATTATACTCACATTGTTCCCTAGAGAGCCTTGTTCCCTGAGGAGCTCCTGAACGAACACCTCTCTGGTGTGCACTCCAACAGCATACACACTCTCATCCACCACCAGTCCAGCATAGGTGTGCCTGCATGTAAACGGACAAGATACCAAAGACAACAACTTCAGTGAAATTTTGGTATCTCTCCATCTGTGTAATGTCCACGCATGACATAATACAAAACAAGTAATTCGAGTTAGAAACTCGTGGGGCTGCCACACCGTACTCAAATTAATTGGGCGACTCTATTAGGCTTACAAAAACTTTCACTACAATATTACGTTCATCATATATCGAGCGTTACATACTGAAAGTCAAAATGAAAATAATACAGGGGCTGCCTATGGCCTAGAAATCCCTAGAAATTGGATAATTGCCTATCAGAGCCAGATTATGATGGATTAACAAAACCTGCTACATACACTACACAAAACTATCACACATTGCCAACTGACCCTGGAGGGATTGACTGCTTCCACTTAACCTTTCCACTGCTCATCTGCACCAGCAGAACCACATGGGAAACACTGTCCATGACAACCAGTGTATTGCTGTCTATGAGATGCAGTAGAGCGCCATTCTTGCAGTAGTGGGAGACACGAAGATCTCTACCTGGACAACTGTGTATGTGTGTGTGTGTGTGTGTGTGTGTGTGTGTGTGTGTGTGTGTGTGTGTGTGTGTGTGTGTGTGTGTGTGTGTGTGTGTATACAGATATATAAGTTGCGAGTTTATGCAGAGAAGCAGAATTAGCACGTAAAGGAACTCAATTCTGTTTTTTTTGCAGGCAAGCCATAATTTCTCTCTAAACTCAATTCTGTTATAACCACATTTATGCTTTTAAGTATGGATATGGAGACTTATTCAAACTGGGTAATGATTTAAAGCTACATTGGACCACATCCTGGACACACCTTGCTGCTGATAGCTCAACCACACTCTCCCAGACCAGGTATCCAGACTCTGTGTTCCATGATCTCAGCAGTCCCGAATCTCTGTGGTAGGTCACAAGCCTTGAAGACACGTGCACCATGGCATCCAGACCATCCGTGAACATCTGCCTCCATTCTGGACAGAATGCAAGAAGGGGAACTGAAGCATTAACACCTATCATTGCTGTACACATTTTTTTGCTAAACTGAGGTACATGGGTGTAGACTGGTTGCTACATGAATGTATACTACTAGGTGCTAGGTGGATGTATGTTTACATGGACATAGCTCACCGATCTTTCCAGTTCTAGTATTGACAGACGCTAGAACACCAGAATCTGACACGGACAGAAATCTTCTGCTATTCTGAGACGATTCGTCGTATTGTGCTAAAAGTGTTCTCCCTACATAGCTTCGTTTCCTAGTAAAATGACATAAAAGGTGTGTGCTTTAAGCGGTGCAAGATATTTGGCTCAGTTTATTCACCACATGGGTTGAATATTTACTCACCAGTCAACCTTTCCAACCTGGTCTTCATACAGAGATTCAACTGAGCTAAAAACGTAAGATAAAATGAAGAGCCAGCGAGCTGCAGCCATTTTTCTTAAGAAACCACGTGGAAAGGGAGATCCCCTTGTAGTCGTACACGGGACAACTCCGTCGATCAGCCAATCAGATCGTCGATAGTCACAAGAAGAACTCGTACGGAGTGTTTGTAGTAGGTTAAGACGAAGAATATGCCTTATATCTCGTCCGGAGGTAATGTGTACCTTGTTTCTACATAGAAAGTGTATTGTGTTAATCCTGTATTTGTCCATTAGGCACTATCAGACGAGAAGAAGAAAGTTGGACGTCGAAACTAAGTATCGACTATGTGACCTATTTATTTTGGTGTGTAGTCAATTACATTATCCTCTTGTGAGTTAAATCTAACACACACACACACACACACACACACCATAGATCCTATAACACACATCATATCACATTTTGATATATCAGCTTCAAAACACTATGGGACCCCACTCTAACTAGCAAGGGCTCTGAATACACTTCATCAAGCTACAGAAGGTAATAAAGCAGTGAGAATTGGTCTGGAGTGTGGTGTGGGCGTGAGTTCTCATACGATATGTTTTGTTGAATGATGGTAGTCTTCCTGTGGTAAAACGGCTTCTTGTTGATCCATGTGAGCTGTTCCTGATTCTCCTATGAATTATGTACATTTGTTTCGAACATGACCATGCTGCTTCAATCACGTCACTGTGTTTTATCCAACTGTATTCCTTCGTCTTTTGTAAATGAGTAAAGGTGTATAGGTTGTGGTGCTGATATGTTCTCCAGCTGAAGTGATTAAGTAGTTTATTTTACTTCTCTTGTTCTCAGGCCTGGCGGTGGTGATGGTCCTCCTCATCGGTTTTCCAGGAAACGAATGGGCGGAATAAATCACTCTTCTGGACCAGCTCCGCCTCCTGCGGGTGGGGGCGGATGAGGCCGTTAGGCACCTGACTGGATCCGGTCACATGCGTGTGCATGACATCATGTGACATCATGTGACATCATGGATTTAACAGGTGCTGCTACACCATTCTCTCCCCACACCTACCCCTTGGGGCTTGTATTTCTTGAACTACCCCTGTATTCCCGAGGTAACCTTGTTCGTTAATAGTGAGTTGTTATGAAGCCGGATCAAACAACCTTCACGGATTGGTCCAGTGGATCTCAAACACTCACTTATCTCAAATTAATTAAACTTTCATTGCAAATATTCTCTCTCTTATATTTTAATGACATTGACTGTTATGTGAATGTGCATTGCAATTGTTATAATACCAGTAATATTGACTGTGACTATGTATGTGTGTCAATTAGTGCATGCACGTGAATACATGACACGTCGCTGTAAAATTGGCAACAATAGGATGCGAGTAGATAGCATGACTGTTGTGCCTCATTTCATGGAGTTAGACCTATTTGCTCATAAGGGGTCTGACTATACGAGACTACAGTGTGCCTGTATGAACAATGTGATAATTATATGAACATTAATTTATCATTACTACTAATAATAGTTGTTGTGATAAAACAAAGTTGACAGATTACACACACACACACACACACGCACACACACACGCATACGTATGGGCACACTATACAGTATAATACTGTGTATATGCCGAATGTGATCATGTTGAGAAAGACCATTCAGAATCAATTCTGAACTGTTTCATCTGCCCCTCGATCTGCTTCACAGGATCGACTGAGGATGAGAGAGAGAGAGAGACAAGAAGGGTTGATACTCGTCTGACAATGCAGTCGACATCTCATTCAGCAGGCAGTAGATATAACACAGTACATACATAAAGCTACACAGTGCTCATGGACACACACACACACATACACAAGCTGTGATGCAGTGTTGTATCTCACTTTGAGCTAATTTTAGTTTTGTATGATTGAGGGGCATGACTGGTAGTAGCATATCAGGAAGTGGTGATTCTCCGTTGGCCCCTCGACGCAGCTGGAGGGGGAAATCAGCAGAATGGAGTCCAATGGTATAGCATTTCCAAGAATTGAAGAAATGCCAACATAAACATACGAGTGCACACAATAGTACACACACACACACACACACACACACACACACACACACACACACACACACACACACACACACACACACACCTTGAAGAATGAACTTTGTAGAAGTTGTTTGACTGCTGGCCTTTCTGCCGAGTTGTAATTCACACATTTGTCCACCACGTCAGAGAACGTCCTCGAGAACACATTCTCCTCAGGTTGTCGTTTCAGCAGAAGAGGGGGGTGACCCCGTAATTTATGCATAAAAATCTGAACAAACAACATGAGGACAGATTACAAAAGTTTACTTACAGCGGTAATGGGGAGATCTTAACACATGGGTAAACTATAGAGTTTCACTCAGTACAGTCTACAATGATGGGGAGATTTCAACATATGGATAGATTATAGAGGTTCACTCAGTGCAGTCTACAATGATGGGGAGATCTCAACATGTGGGTAGATTATAGAGGTCCACTCAGTACAGTCTACAATGATGGGGAGATCTCAACATGTGGGTAGATTATAGAGGTCCACTCAATACAGTCTACAATGGTGGGGAGATCTCAACATCTGGTTAGATTATAGAGGTCCACTCACTCTCTGCAAATATCAAAGCTACTTAAACTTATTCCTCAGCCACCACATCAACTCACTTCGGTGACTGGTAGACCAGCAAAGGGAGCCTCCCCTGTAGATAGTTCCAGAGCAGCTATTCCAATGCTATAAATGTCCGATTTCGTCGTATACCCCTCTAAATCCTGGGCCAACACCTCCGGTGCCAACCAGCATATGTTCTCCACCACCGACGGGGAGTGATGGTGTAACGCATGCATCCTCTCCCCACCTCGAAGCATCTGGATCATCGTTCTCAGACCGGAGAGCTTGACAATCCCCGAGGAGTGGATGAGAAAGTGCTTGGCACGCACACTCCGGTGGACGATCCCGAGAGAATGGAGGTACTTCAGGCCTTCCATCACCTCTCTCAAGATGATACTGATCATTTTCTCCGGCAAACCGTTCTTGAACCTATCAGCTGAATGCATCACATCTGCACAGGAACCTATAGACAGACACTAGTATGTAGCATTGTGTGTGTGTGTGTGTGTGTGTGTGTGTGTGTGTGTGTGTGTGTGTGTGTGTGTGTGCACTTGTGTACATGTGTGTGTACCTACGGACGTACATTACGAACACACAGATGAAATATCCATGAATGTACAGTGGAAGGTGTCTATAAAGAACACACATGGGACCAAGAAAAGGTACTCAACCCAGAACATTACCCAGTGCTACTGATGAGAAGTGGCATTTTCCGAAATGGCCTTATAGCACATCGGCAAAGAAAATGTATATTACCGATTCAGGTCAACAGTGGAACCTGTCTATAAAGAACACACATGGGACCAGGAAAAGGTGCTCTTTGTAGACAGGTAGTCTTCACATATAGCAGTGTATCAGTGCAGTTGGGATTATGTATTGGATAGTTCAACAGTGGTACCTTATCATACGTAGAGGTCAAGGTTAAGGAACTTATTTGAGCTGAGAAGGCCTTTAACAAGTATAGGCTACTTTACAAGGCACCTAAGTAACAATATGTGGTTTTTGGGCGGAGGTGGTCTTTGATCAGACTCCACTGTAAGCATGTTTGACCACGTACCATAATGCATGAGAGGCTGGATGACCCAAAGATGGTGCTTCCACACAAAACTGTTCAAGTAGCACGCAATGTTAGGGTGAGAGAGAGTCCCTGACAACACAATCTCGTTCTGAACTTCCTGCAGCTGCTCCTGGTCGAGAAACTCGAGGTTGTACTCTCTCACGACCACAGGATGCTTGCTGATCACGTGATAATACAGCTTGATGTCCACTGCCCCAAAGTACCCCATCCCAATGGTCTGGTACAACTTGTAGTCGTCAGAAGAATTAGTCGTGGCAATTGCTATGGGTCCATCTACGTTCTCCACCTTAGTACAGACAGGATAAGATACAGATAAGGTATACAATAGACTTTAATTCCTGTTAGGTTCTATTAGCCAGAGATATTTGTACGACTTACAGTGTTTTCGCTATTTTCCGCCATATTCTGTGTCTCCAGGGGAACTACTCGGTTATTCCAACAACTCTACGTATGTAGGAGTCCAAGAAGTGCTCAATTTGAGGGATTGCCGATAAATGAATTGTAACACTCACCATTAATAACAGTGACTATAATACTAAGTACAGTACTTCAGTCCATTTCGCCGCAATAGTCTAACGTATGCAGACCCTAGCTGGGTAAATTCTCCGTGTAGAACGCGTTAGATTGCGATTCTATTCCATAGTTGGTAGTGCCGTGCATAGGTCGGAACACTCAGTCGTGATGGACCGATCGGCTGTAATAGATTTCCCAGAGAATCTCAAGGAATTGCTGATCAAGAAGAGCGTTGAGTCCAAGTCGAACGCGTATGCTCCGTACAGCAAGTTTCCTGTGGGGGCAGCTCTGTTAACAACGTCGGGAGAAATATTCACAGGTCATTACGGTGTACGGTATATGCATGGATACTCGAACCCAATTACTGGGGATAGATACCTGCAAAATTAATGTTACTAGTGAAGTTTTTAGACAATACAAACGTGCTGTATTATCTATGCTACGGTTTTGGTATGTACACTGTAGTCTCACAGAACCAGAGCTTTTCTGAAGTAAGTTATATCTGGTGGAGGTTTAAAGCGATGTTTGACCGTGTAGTGGAGAAAAGTTGCCTTTACCTGTACAATCTTGTAATGCTGGTAGTGAAGTATGTGCAGTTGGTGCTTGTGTGTGCAGATACAATAGTTCAACAATGTCCAAAATGCATTCCTGTATGCCTGGTTCCCATGGCAGTCCAGATGTTCCAACGGGTTGAAGTCATTTGATACACTGTGACCATAAAGGGTCGCTATGCAGTCCATTGGTGGTGTGCTCTGGTGTGTGGTCCATTGGTGGTGTGTTCTGGTGTGTGGTCCATTGGTAGTGTGTTCTGGTGTGTGGTCCATTGGTGGTGTGTTCTGGTGTGTGGTTCATTGGTAGTGTGTTCTGGTGTGTGGTTCATTGGTAGTGTGTTCTGGTGTGTGGTCCATTGGTAGTGTGTTCTGGTGTGTGGTTCATTGGTAGTGTGTTCTGGTGTGTGGTCCATTGGTAGTGTGTTCTGGTGTGTGGTTCATTGGTAGTGTGTTCTGGTGTGTGGTTCATTGGTAGTGTGTTCTGGTGTGTGCTTCTTTTGCAGGTTGTAATGTGGAGAATGCAAGCTACAGTCTCGGCATTTGTGCTGAGCGGACTGCTGTGTGTAAAGCTGTCAGTGAGGGCTTTAGGGATTTCAAGGCTGTAGCAGTGTCCACGTGAGTGTGTGTGTGTGTGTGTGTGTGTGTGTGTGTGTGTGTGTGTGTGTGTGTGTGTGTCATCATATTGCATCAATTGTTGTATGGATCTGCACCAGTGAACTACTGCTCACATTATACTCCTCTATTGTTCAATAAACTTCCTTATTATTGATGTATTCATGCCCTATTTGTCATGTTGATCTACCTGTTTCTGTATTGGTAGTGATATGAAAGAAGGTCTGACTCCACCTTGTGGGGCTTGTAGGCAGGTCTTAGTAGAGGTATGTTCATTTCTGCGTGTATGTACATCTGTGTGTGTGTGTGTGTGTGTGTGTGTGTGTGTGTGTGTGTGTGTGTGTGTGTGTGTGTGTGTGTGTGTGTCTATCCACGTACGTAATTGCTATCCCTCATCCACTGCAGTTTGCTGTAGAAGGTTTTGTTGTTATTTTGGTCCACCCGGAGGGGAAACACCAGGTGCACACCTTAGATTCCCTATTACCTCATTCTTTTGGACCAAGAGATATTCGTCTTTACCGACTAGAACAGGGCGAGAAACAAAAAGACAATCCTCAAAACTCAAGTAGTTAATATATTGAATACTTATGTTTCTAAGATCCCAAGATTGTTTTTGTGAATGAAATTTAAATTTATTTACTAGTTTATTATGATGTTGAATGGAGTATCTTTTGCTAACAGTGTGTCGAATCCAAGAGAGTAATGTGACCTGACCTTGGCGACAGTCGTCAGGTGACTACACGAAACTGAACTGGAATGCTCATTTTCAAGCTTCCAATGCCTCGTAATGGCATTTTATGTAACTCTATACAGTAGAACCTCTCTATTAAGAACACTTTGGGACCTTAATTTTAGTCCTTAATACAGAGGTGTTCTCAATTCAGAAGTCATTTTATACACTACAGTACTACACTGGGACACAGAATGGTGGCCTTATTACAGAGGTTTGTAATAGAGAGGTCCCACTGTATATGATATACACACTCGAAGAACACGTGAATATAATTGAATACTCGCAGACGCATTTGACTACAGACACACGCGTTTGACACGTGACTTGATGTATAAAATGGACGTCTCCATAGAGGACAACACGGAGCTGCAAGAAGTGCTCGTGAAAAGGAGCATCGAGGTGAAATCCAAGGCCTTTGTCCCTTACAGCAACTTTGCAGTTGGCGCTGCTCTGTTAACTACCACAGGAGAGATCTACACAGGTCAGAGCAAGCAGCCTCACGCAATGATGAAGTCGTTTTAGTATGATGGCATTGATCGTTTAACGTAGCTATAGATGAAGCATTCGTCCCTCCACGCACCCTGTCATGCACACATCGTGTATGTATGCGTATACGTTTGCGTTTATGCTCTCTAAAGGGTGCTGTTTTGACTGCGCTTGCAATAATCACGGCGTTTGTGCCGAGAGAGTGGCCGTTTTCAAAGCTGTCAGCGAGGGACATCGGAAGTTCAAAGCAGTTGCCGTATCAAGGTGAGTACATATGCTCCAGAGCCCACGTTGTATCAAATGTACCTATGTGCATACTGTGTGATTAGGTGTACGTAGTTTAGAGTGTCTATGGGTGTACCTATGTATTTGCTGTGTGTACTAGGTGTACCTATGTATTTACTGTGTGTGCTAGGTGTACCTATGTATTTACTGTGTGTGCTAGTTGTACCTATGTATTTACTGTGTGCTAGGTGTACCTGCAGCACCTACCTGCTTATGTTTGTGTTCACCTGTCTTGTTGGCTTGCTCTGTGCAGCGATGTACAAGGAAGACTGACACCACCATGTGGAGCTTGTAGGCAAGTCTTGCACGAGGTGAAGAGCTACGTACATGCACCCTTGGCAACCCTGCATGCATATTGTGTAGACTGCACGTGAATATTCATGTGTTTCACATGTACGTTTGACATATCCAAACATACATGCCCCCACACACACTATCCACAACCTATTAACATAATATCATACTCTTTTATGACGTTGTATCTTAAGTTATCTTGTTTATACACTTAAGTACATACGGACGGACAGTATGCAATGTCTTCATTTTTCAGTTTGCATCTGATGGTTTTGTGATCATTTTGGCTCATCCGGAAGGAAAACACCAACTGTTCACTCTGGAATCACTACTACCTCTGTCGTTTGGACCCAATGACCTCCAGCAATATGAACAACAACAAACAACAACAACAAAAGCGTAAACAACAATAACAATGCCATGGAACTGAGTGTATGTAAAATGTCAGTTTATGGGTCCCAAGTAGTCATCCAGCAAAGATCCAATTGCAAACTGTAGAGGAAAACAAACAAACAAATAATTTACTAGGAAATATGTACACATTTTTTTCTTTATACGAATACAAAATTATTCAATATCTAAGTATTTACATTATG
>OZ026557.1:4576465-4591465 GCA_964020155.1 Chondrilla cf. caribensis | reverse complement strand
CCACAATACACCTACACCATGATGGAACCTGCATGGAAAACACATCTTATACAGTACATATGTACACACATACCCTTATGGTCACTCATATATGTATAATATACAATTTGGACAGTACATACGTATGTGTGCACATGTCTTACAGCCACCACACAACATGTACACCATAATGATACCTCACATACATATCTCATAAGGTGCATATATATCACATATCTCTTAAGGCACCTCACATACATTCATCAAGGCTGGAGGGTATATCTCAGAGGGTACACATACACTCCTGCTTGTCTCTCTCAAATACTAGCAGTAATAACTCCACACATACGTACACCACAAACAGGACACAACACCGGATACACACACATGCACCAAAGGTGTCGAGTATCAGTTCCCCAGACGCGCTGACATACAGTGGATGTGGTGTGTACCAGAGCTATCGAGAGCTACACAACAACGTTGAGGACGAACTTGACCTACCACACAAATGGAATCCATCGTAATTGACCCACTCCAGACACAACACACAATTATTCAACTTTGAAGTAAAGAGTGAAGCAGTGTCGGTGCAGAGAAGAAGTTTACATAGATTACAGGATTGAATTTCGAACAAACTCACTGCAATCCGAATCCCTCGAACAGCCTCGAGTTAGACCATTGTCTGGGGAGATTTTAAGGGTCTTAAAAGGAGAGAGGAGGCTGTTGAGCTACAGGAGATAATAATTAAGTAATCATTTTACAGTCGAGAGATAAGTATTGGCTTCAAATTAATCAAAAAATGAACTACCTCCGTTGTTTCAGACATTTTCTCCTTTCATCGTTTCCGTTTCATTGCGTTGTGTGCGTTTCTGTTTCGTTCGTACATGGAGTTTAACTCATTCAGAAGGAATGCGTGGGAAGGGGCTATGAGGAGATTCGAGGAGGGTTGAACCTGGGGTGCATATTGTGGTCGTTTATTACGTGCCTTTCTATAGAGGAGTGTTTCGTATCTGTAAGCTGGAGTGTTCGACGCCTTTACAAGACGAATGGACGGGGAGAATCCATTGACGCTGGTACGGGATTTGGTATCAAGGGCGTCTCGCTCTATTCCGTCCGGCGAGGACAAGTTAGCCTTTTTGCTGGAAGAGAGAAACGTTGCCAGGAAGCAGCTGGATAGACTGTACAAATCGATTCTTCATTCCTTTGGGGGCAACGATGCGATGCTAATGGCAAACGATTTAGAAAAACTGCAAATGGAAAACAAGAAATTGAAGCAAGAACTCGGTTCTCTGCAGCGAGGCTCCATGGAGTTCCAAACCATGCGACGCGATGAGCTGTGCCATCGCCTAGCTAGGACTGATGCGGAATTAAAGAAGACCTCGGAAGCACTCGCCACTGTAAGGAAAGAGAAGAAGGATCTGCTAGCGCAGAAGGACGCCCTCCTGGACCAACTGAAGACCCTCCATGACGAACTGGAGAAGAGGAGCAACCAGATGAGCAGCTACGTGGCACAGTTCAACGAAGAGTTCGAGCAGCGAAAGCAGCAAAGCGAGGAGAAAATGAAGGAACTGACTCAAGAGAACAAGGCTCTGGAGAAGGAACGATGGGAGCTGATGAAGAAATATAAGAAACTCGTGGAAGACAAAGTGAGTGTTTGCCCTATGGCACCTCGTTAGCTGTGGTGTTTTGGTGTTGACAGTGCAGCACAAATTGAGACACTCTGTGACTTCAATAGGATTGTGTACCCACATTATAGCATCTCAGAATGCTACAGTTTGTGGTTCATTAGTTGGGGTATGTAGTGTGTTAATGTGCACATGCTTTCGGCTGTATAGTGTGTACATGTCTGTGTGAATGAGTTTGTATTGTCCATGTGATTAATATGTAGGTACATGTGTGTGTGTGTGTGTGTGTGTGTGTGTGTGTGTGTGTGTGTGTTTGTGTGTGTTTGTGTGTGTGTGTGTGTGTGTGTGTGTGTGTGTGTGTGTGTGCATTATGTGTACTTGTGTTTGTACATATTATATGTACAAACATTTGTCACAACATGTGTGTTACAAATGATTATGGTGTTGATATGTACTACAAAGTGCATCGTATGTTGGCCTGTCTTGACATCATTGGAGACTTTTGTCTGCGATATTTGTGTATCAATATCTTATTCTCCTATCCCCCAGTAAGCTGTATACTCAGTATAGCATAGAAAATTGTGTGTTTCACCCTCTATTCAACCCTTACAATGATGGAAATGTTTTCCTTTTGAATACTTACAAATGCTAATCAATACTTAAGTCTCACAGTCTGGAACCTTTCCCCTGGGAAAGTTGTTATTAAGCCATAAACACTCAATTGATCTTCCATGTCCAGTTAACCAGAAACTGTGCCCATCAGATGAGGTTGACTGCATTTGGAGGGATTCCTTTGCCGATAGTCTCCTAACAGTCACTTCTCAAGTCGTGAATGTCATTAAACACATTCAGCTGTTCATGATGCTGCATTGTCTAGACACCATCTGTCCAGTACGAGTATGCTAAGTATGTACAGTGGAACCTCTACTAAAGGACCCTCCCAATAAAGGACACCATAGAAAGTACCTCCCTACAAAGGACACTTTCCAAGGCACCAAAAGTAGACTCTCCTATAGTGCTAATACACTTTCACCTCTGAAGAGTGGACAACCTCTCTACAGTGGACAAATTAGCTGGTCCCAATGTGTCCTTTTTAGAGAGGCTCCACTGTAGTCCTTTTAATTGTCTGATGTATGATTTTTGATCATTGTACTCAGGTGAATAAAATTAGATTTTTGTATGAAATAATTTCACCCCAATGGTAGATAGTCTGGTGTTGACATTGGAAGGGTTCCTTGAGTTCCTATACATACTCCATTCTTCAGACTGAAATTTGAAGCAAATCCACATCTTCATGGGTCCACCACTTAGCACTGCACCTGCATTATTCACCTGTGGAATTTGACCTCTCCTTTTCCAAGTCATGCCTACCAGTTTATCTGTGTTTGTATTATTTGATAATCATTGGGCTTCCTCAACTCCTGTGTGGCATGTGTATGCGGGATCCATATGACCTTCACACAGGGACTATTCATGCTGCATTGTAGCCCCCTAGTGAGAGTGCAAGGTAGTGGACAGGGTACAGAAAGGGGGTTTCATCTTGTTGAGCAAAAGGATCCTGTTACGGTACAGAGCGGTGAGACCTCACCAAACCTGCCATTGGCCCTCGACGAGGTCATGGAGTACTGGATCCCTGGTGTAGTTGCGATTATGGCTGAAGCCTGCTCCAGGATAAGTAGGAGTCTGTAACTGTAACACTTAAAGACAGTTTGAATTTCATGATGTTATAGTCTGGATCAGGATGGTGATTTGATACCAACCTCACCATCCCCTTCTACCTATGGGACTTGTGTGCTGACCAAATTGAACAATTGTACAGTATAGCGTTGGAGTGACCATATGTTACTTTAGTTTGTTATGTTACAAGGTGGATTTGGGAAATAGTAGCCCACTGGGCTCCTATTGGGGTATACTGGAGTGTATTATCGAATAACTCTAATACATGCCCCCTTCATTACAGTGTGTCTCAGTGTGTCTGAGTGTGTTGTAGATTACAGTGTGTCTGAGTGTGTTGTAGATTACAGTGTGTCTCAGTGTGTCTGAGTGTGTTGTAGATTGCAGTGTTGAGTGTGTTGTAGATTGTAGTGTTGAGTGTGTTGTAGATTACAGTGTGTCTGAGTGTGTTGTAGATTACAGTGTCTGAGTGTGTTGTACATAGATTACAGTGTGTCTGAGTGTGTTGTAGATTACAGTGTCTGAGTGTGTTGTACATAGATTGCAGTGTTGAGTGTGTTGTAGATTACAGTGTGTCTGAGTGTGTTGTAGATTACAGTGTCTGAGTGTGTTGTACATAGATTGCAGTGTTGAGTGTGTTGTAGATTACAGTGTGTCTGAGTGTGTCGTAGATAACAGTAGTCACAGTTCTACAGCTACAGATCAGATCAAACATATAAATTTTGACCTTTTGGTCCACATGCTAGTTGAAGTTTACCCCAAGGTGCATGCTTGCCCAACCAACCAGGTGTATCATTGGTGAATTGAGTCGTGGTCAGTGAATTGGTGACAATTGAAAGGAACCCTTTGTGTCCTTCTGTCTACTTTCGATGCATCTCCTCGTGTTTGCAGGTTATTCTTGGGAGAGCCAAGGACCAGAAGATACAGATGCTGGAGAGAGAATTGGAGAAGTGTAGGGGAGAATTGGAAGAGGTTTTCTCTTCCTCTCAAGTGGCCAACGAGGAGCAGGGATCGGATGGCCTCGACATGGTCATTGGGGAGAATGGCTCCACTATGGATGTGTTCCATGGATCACAGTCCCAGTCTCAAAGCATGGAAGGACATATTGACACCGTTGGTGTGTGTGTGTGTGTGTGTGTGTGTGTGTGTGTATTGGGGAGGAGAAAATACATGCATATTGCATACAGTATACACAGTACATACAATACACGCACCACACACAGTACAGGCACTACACACACTGCAGACACAATGCTAAAGATACTCCAAACACCCACATTACAGCACCTTGTAATACATGTAGAGTGGGCGGCAACAAGGAGGTGTGGCATCTTAAGTTTACAGAGTGACGATGTCACTGATTGTAGCATGCCCATAGTGTTAGTTCTTCAGATCATACCACATATTTATATACACATGCTCATTGAGTATAATTATGCATATGTATGTGCATGGGTACTCATGTCCAACATAATAGCACACATGTACGCATACACAAAATACACATACACGCACACACACAAACACACGCACGCATGCACACACATACGTACACATGCACACACACACACACACATACACACCATAGAGTTACTGTGTTGCTCTTTGCTGACTGCAATCCTCGCAGGTCTGCAACCAAAGGCATCTAACAAGGACAAGAAGGACAAGAAGAAGAAAAGAGACAGCAAAGATAAGAAAGGTTCTCTGTCAAGAATATTTGGCAGTAAAGTCAAAACGTCTGATTCAGGAGGTCAGTGTAGCTGATGATTCTGTACAATCTGACCACATATTGAGATCTCCCCATCATTGTAGACTGTACTGAGTGAACCTCTATAATCTGCCCACATGTTGAGATCTCCCCATCATTGTAGACTGTACTGACTGGACCTCTATAATCTACCCACATGTTGAGATCTCCCCATCATTGTAGACTGTACTGACTGGACCTCTATAACCTACCCACATGTTAAGATCACCCCATCATTGTAGACTGTACTGAGTGAACCTCTACAATCTACCCGCATGTTGAGATCTTCCCATCACTGTAGACTGTACTGAGTGAACCTCTATAATCTACCCACATGTTGAGATCCCCCCTTCATTGTAGACTGTACTGGGTGAAAATCTATAATCTACCCACATGTTGAGATCTCCCCATCATTGTAGACTGTACTGAGTGGACCTCTATAATCTACCCACATGTTGAGATCTCCCCATCATTGTAGACTGTACTGACTGGACCTCTATAACCTACCCACATGTTAAGATCACCCCATCATTGTAGACTGTACTGAGTGAACCTCTATAATCTACCCACATGTTGAGATCTCCCCATCACTGTAGACTGTACTGAGTGGACCTCTATAATCTACTCACATGTTGAGATCTCTCTATTATTGTAGACTGTACTGACTGGACCTCTATAACCTACCCACATGTTGAGATCTCCCCATCACTGTAGACTGTACTGAGTGGACCTCTATAATCTACTCACATGTTGAGATCTCTCTATTATTGTACTTTGAGTATGTAAATACGAAATATGTATAAACAGCATCATTATGTTATCATGTACACACAATATACACAGCAGGCACATAAAGACACACAATATGACATTATTTTATGTCCGTACTATTCCTGTAATGCATGTCCTCTGTCACACTCCACATCCAGTACAGGAATGCTTATCTCCACGTTGCACATACCTACGTATGTAAACACACTGACAATGCCTTTGCTGCCTCCCGTGCGTGTCTGTTATGCGAACTATTTCTCTTCTTGTAGATGGTGGTGGCGTGCAGAGTGGGTATGATAACAACCTCGAGTTGGGTCTGCCCCAGCAGCTGACACCGGAACACCAGGAGAATTGGAAGGCTTTCCTCGACAGCAAGCACCTTCCCATGTCGCAGTGGAAGGGACCAGCTGTGGCCGCCTGGGTGGAACTGGCGATAGGTGAGCGTGCAACCTGCTCCAGGGAATAGTGTTGGATGCAAACGGACATGAGAGATATGTGTACTGTGTGGTAATGCACACTTGTGTACAAGGAGATTTTATGCAGAGCCTTCTGTACAAGAATATATGTATATGTTCTCTCGTATGTACATATATTAGGTAAAATATTGGTGCATGCTCACATGCACAATACACACACACGCGCGCGCGCACGCACGCACGCACACACACACACACACACATGCACACACACACACACACACACACACACACACACACACACACACACACACACACACACACACACACACACACACACACACACACACACACACTTGCGCACACACACACACACACACACACACACACACAAGCATATTCTTCCTTACTCCCACCCCCTAGGGATGGCTCCCTATGCAGCAGCCTGTAGGGAAAACATCAAGTCAGGAAGGATGATGGTTGACATGTCAAGTTCCGAACTGGAGCGTATCCTCAACATCACCAATCCCTTACATAAGAGAAAGCTCAAACTAGCGCTTGAAGACCAGAGGAATCCTGACTCCTGGTAAGATTTGTAGGGTGTGCCCAGCAGGAGTTGTGAAATTTGTAGGGTGTGCCCAGCAGGAGTTGTAAGATTTGTAGGGTGTGCCCAGCAGGAGTTGTGAAATTTGTAGGGTGTGCCCAGCAGGAGTTTTGTAGAGTGTGCCCAGCAGGAGTTGTGAGATTTGTAGGGTGTGCCCAGCAGGAGTTGTGAGATTTGTAGGGTGTGCCCAGCAGGAGTTGTGAGATTTGTAGGGTGTGCCCAGCAGGAGTTGTGAGATTTGTAGGGTGTGCCCAGCAGGAGTTGTGAGATTTGTAGGGTGTGCCCAGCAGGAGTTGTGAGATTTGTAGGGTGTGCCCAGCAGGAGTTGTGAGATTTTTAGGGTGTGCCCAGCAGGAGTTGTAAGATTTGTAGGGTGTGCCCAGCAGGAGTTGTGAGATTTGTAGGGTGTGCCCAGCAGGAATTGTGAGATTTGTAGGGTGTGCCCAGCAGAAGTTGTAAGATTTGTAGGGTGTGTCCAGCAGGAATTGTGAGATTTGTAGGGTGTGCCCAGCAGGAGTTGTAGGGTGTGCCCAGTAAGATTTCTGGATTTGGAGGGAACTGCTAGTTTCAATTTGCTGAGTAATTTGACCTGTAGCAGCTGTCTCGCTGTAAGCATCTCAGGCATGTACGTAGGGGGAGGAGGAACCGGACTTGTCCACTGGTGACTTAGTGGGATGACCTTATCAGGGCAGACTGAGTGGCTGAGGCCAATGGATAACCTGTGGTGTTGCACAGCATGGCCAGCTAGGGTGGAGCTGGTTGGGGGAGGGGAATTCCTGGGTTTTTCCTCCCTTCTAAGCCGTGTAGAGATTATCACATACCAGTACACTCCTAAAATACAGTACAACTTTCTTTTAGTAAGTACCTTAGTAGATAGTACACACTTCTGATTGGTTACTAACATATCTGATTGGTGGTTAGTTTCCAGACTTCACTCAGCTCCCAGCTCATATGTTCTATGTCAACCAGTACTGGTAGAAAGCATAAGAACTCTGATGAGAAGTACATATTCGGTGTGCCCCTAAAGGTGCTCACTAAGCAACTTGAATGGCTATTGATTGAGTAGGGATTTCAGACTGCAGTGTTTTCAACTGTTGTTGGGTGAATCTGTCTGGATTGGAAGTGTTGAGAAATGTAGTCTGGTGGAGATTTCTTCATCTGGATGTTTCAACCCTGTGGGTCGTCTTCATCATTCTGACTGATGTGAGCTGAGACTGATGAAGACAACCGACAGGGTTGAAACATCCAGATGAAGAACTCTCTTCACCGGACTGCGTTTCAACGCTTCCAAATCCAAATATATTTTCCCGATAACAAATGTCTATTGATGTTACTTCATTGATGTGTCTTGTGGCCATGCTGACCTCTGACCTTTCTCCTGCCGCAGTAAATATCCATACGCTGGCTCTGTGGATCACCTCTGGGTGTCGCAGTCATGGTGTCATGACCTGGGGCTCTCTCACTACAGTGATACACTGTTTGTTAATCTTGTGGATGGCAGAGTCCTGGAGTCGCTCACTAAAGAAGATATTAAAAAGTATTTGAAATTTCAGAAGAGAGTGGAACAGGTGTGTGTGTGTGTGTGTGTGTGTGTGTGTGTTGTGTGTGTGTGTGTGTGTGTGTGTGTGTGTGTGTGTGTGTGTGTGTGTGTGTGTGTTGGAAGTGAAATAATGAGACCCTCATCTCTATGCTAATCTTTCATTCGTTCTCATTTGGCAGATGAGCTTGTTGTCAGGAATTGAGCTTCTGAGGACTCACTTCTACCAGCGAGACATTCTACAGGAGCAGAGACAAGTGTCCAAGAATCCTATTTACTGGACAAACGAACATGTCAGGGAATGGCTCATCGACATTGATCTGAAGGTGAGCAGTGAACAGCATATCGCATGGAGTAATCATTTCTATGTATGTATGTGTGTGTGACAACAAGTACACACTGTGCATACATATAATATGCCCACGTGTTCAAACAATACATACAGTACATACATTACATACAGTACATACAGTATACACAGGACGCACAGTACATACAGTACACACAGTACATACAGCACATGCAGTACACACAGCACACACAGTACACACAGTACACACAGTACATACAGTACATACAGTACACACAACACACAGTAAGTACATACAGTGCACACAGCACACAGTACACACAGCACACACAGTATACACAGTACACACAGTACATACAGTACACACAGTACACACAGTACATACACTACACACAGTACATACAGTACACACAGTACACACAGTACATACACTACACACAGTACATACAGTACACACAGTACACACAGTACATACACTACACACAGTACATACAGTACACACAGTACACACAGTACATACACTACATGTATCACACACAATACCAACATTATGGGGCGGGATCACTACTTTGTCTCCACACAAGACGGTAGTTTACAATGTGCTGATGTGTGTAATGCGTGGTCCGTTACCAACCTTCCCCTATTGTTCAGGAATACGCAGACAATGTGATCAATAGCGGGGTACATGGGGCACTGCTGTACTACGAACAAAGCAACTTCACAGCTGACATGCTGGCCAGCATTCTAGACATCCCGGGCAACAAACTACATGTCAAGAAGTACCTACATACCGAGCTGAACGCCCTACTTACAACTCCTGAAGACGAACCAATAATGTATGCCTTGGTGTAGTGTATTGATCTGTGTATTGAATGTGTGGGCACACACACACACACACACACACACAAAAAAAAAAAAAAAAAAAAAAAAATATTTTAGTGTTCTCTGCCATCCACTATCACAGAGATGTCAGAAAACATTCAACCATTTCCAGTGGCGTGATGCATCGAACAAACTCTGATGCAACTATTGACCAAGTTGATAGAGGAGACAAGGGACGCTGGAGTTTACGAGTAAGTGTGTGCGTACAGTACAAGTATTTATGTGTGAGTGTGTTTATTTGTGTTTGTGTGCTTGTACACGTGTGTTGTGCTTGTGTGTTTGTACATGTGTGTTGTGCATATGTGTTTGTACACATGCCTGTGTAGAAATTTGAGATCATCAATGCTTGTCTTTCTGTAGGGAGTCCCCAAAAGGGAGAAGAAGAAAAAAGGAGATGGGACAATAGTCTAGTCAATTCACATTTTGTATGTTTCCTTCACAGACTTCAATTTTATCTTTTGTATGTGCAATTTTCAAAACGCACTGTGTCTACACCTCAACAGCTACTGGAAAGTCACATTGATTCATGATGTACTCTGGGTATGTATACTGTATGTATGACTCTTTCTGTTTATAATATTTCCATCCTGGACAATAGAATATATGCTTTTTTACGTCCATCGCCCGCAATAGTGGGGTCACCAGGGTTACTGGTGAACGAGTTTGTGCGTAAAGTGATGGAAATCATGAAAACCTTTGTTTTTTTGGCATTTACTGCAATCAAGTTTAATAACCTGACTAAGGCCTTCTTGAAGGGACACCAATTGCCAACGACGTCGGGGAATAGGGTCCAACTAGTCGTGGTCGTACTAGGCCATCATGACATATCTGTTCATAGTATCATAGATAATCCATATATCCTACGCAACTGGTGACAGCGATGATGTGTGCACGTGATGTACGTAGACAAGGCGCCAGAGCTTCAATATAACGCGCGCCCGATCGCGGTGGTTTAAAGATCATTGCAAGTCATGTTTCTGGTTGAAAAACTTCATCATCTGCCGTTATGGTACACGCTTTCCGTAATTGTACTGAAAATTTCAGGTGAGCTGTAATGCATCGACCATAGATTTCAAATGTACCAACACACATGCACACAGACGATCGTCTCACCAACATCGATCGGTCACTGTGTCTTATGTCTCCCCTCGAAACCTTGCTGTAGGGATCCTCGCTTCGGAACAGTACACCGAGCCCATGTGGTTACCCGACGGGTGCAAGTTGGCGGACGGGGGGCGACCCAGTCTCAAACGCGCCGTCTGCTTAGAGGACGCCTGTAGCTGCCCGTCCGACAAGAACTCTCTCCAGGGATGTTGTCTCGTCCCGGGGAACAAGAGCAGAATTACTTTCTATTGCAGTTTGACGAAAAGCAAACTGTCTCAAGATATCGTTGTTTCCTGCGACTGTGTTCCTTGCCAAGAAAGAGAAGTCGGGCTGAAAGGTTCGGTGATCTCATCTTCAAACTCCCTCCCAATTCCCCTAGCCTCTTTCATGGTGCAGGACAAGGTTGTAGGGATCACAGACATGGACGGTAGGTTCGAATTCTCCTTCAAAACGAAGAGACGCTCCCTTAAAGTCGTCATTGTCGAACCGGGCCACAAGCAAGGGGAGATCGAGGTGGCCCCGGGACACCAGCAGGTACAGATTGTTCTAGAGAAGCTCCAGAACAGAATCCACTGCTCTGCGATGGAGAAGAGCTTCACTGCTGTTCTGGCTTCGTGGGGAGGTACGAGTGTGACGCTGGACATATCAGAGCTGGCCTTCACACAGGGAGACTCCCAGGAGCTGTATCGCGGTCCAGGATCCATACTCCATGCCGTCTACCAAACCGCTAGACCGCCTAACTTTTACACCAAAGCACTCAATAACATGGTATACATAGACACAAAGGGTGTTTCATTCGGGATCGAGTCTGTCTTGATGGGGTCTCTAGATATCATCTCTGATCAAGGTTTCAAACTTTCAATACATCCCGGCAGTCACGTGACCATTGTAGTCAACATCACTTCCAACGAGGAGCCCTCTGTCAATGAGTTGAGTAAACTACACTTATACACATGCAACACTGCACTTGGTATCCTCCAATGCTGGAGAGATCTAGGTCCAATTAAAGTGTTCAGTGTGGACGGGAGAGTGGCTGTTCTTGTTGCTTTTCTCCGATTCTCTTCTGATTTTTGGGCAATTGGCCTCCCGGTTAGATCTGACTGTTTCGTGAAGGTGATTGGAGTTGAAACCGGAACTCGAATCCGAATCCCAGGACTGCAGGTGATTATGGAACAAAACAACGTGTTTGAAGGATATCCGACGTTTTCTCGACAGACTGAAATGACCTTAGCCAATGGGACATGTATACGTACAGGTTGTAGTGGGGGAGGAACAATAACAGCTCAATCTGCAGAAACAACAAACGTTAGTATAGATCATGGAGTGACATGGAGCAGCAATGCTGCACAGATCAAGTTTTACATTTCAGAGTTCTACAACTCGAAAACAAACACCTTCAGTCCGTATTACAGGAATCGAGGAGAGTGTGAAAGGGCACCGTTTTCACAGGAAACTGCGTTTCTGTTCATCCTGGAGCCCCCTCCCCATGCTCAGGAAGAGATCCTCCTTCAGGACGCGACCGCTAAGGACCAACCACAAACACCAAACAAACGATACTGCTATGTCAAGGTTGCCATTGACGACTGCCTGCCTCTAACAGATGTACAGACATTCAGTATCAGCAGAGATGGGACTGGAGTAATCCACACCTCGGTTGCCAAGAATCACCAAAACGCAATGAACACAGACAACTGCTACTCCGATGTGGTGACCAGCTTGCAGTCAGCTTGTGTGGAGTTCACCTGCGAAAGTGAAGTGAAGATTACCGTCAAGAACAGACCAAAATATGCCCAATCCAAATTTTGCAGATTTGTGGGGACTTCCCTGCTCTTCCCCTCCTCCACACAACACAGCAACGAGGAGTATCACTTTGTGGACTGGAGCACCCACTCCCAGGTCAACAGTGACACAGGGTTGTATTCTTCAAAGAGTCAACAGCTGGCGTTGATGATGTGTCTGTCTGGGAGTGGAAGCCATCCAGGCGTTGTGATGGACCACCAGAATGGATACGGAGTCATTTTCACGTGTCAATTTTAGGTGTACATACGTATGTAAGTTTCCTGAAGGATCGTTATCACCTGTCAATTTTAGTTATACAAATGTATGCGTATCAATCTGTCATTATGTAGTGTGTGTACTTGGGCTGACATCCATTAAACATGCATCATTTATCACATGAGGCCTGACAATAATCACATTTATATGGTTCCATATACCCACTCGTATCCTCAACACCCAATTCCTTTATTTATTGAATAATTATGCAATTTTAGGGGGTGCATTGTGACCTCCACTACACACTAACAGTCAACTGTTATATATTGAATATACTGCATGTATTACTGTACTAATAGTCATTGTAAATAGTATTATTATGTATATATAATATACTGTATGTATTACTGTACTATCATAGTCATTGTCAATAGTATTATTATGTATATATAATATACTGTATGTATTGTATTATATATGTGTATATTCTACTCGAGTAATACAATTATTGCAATTTATTGCTGTATATACTGGAGTAATATATTTACCATGTATTATAATTATTATACATTTCTATTCATGCTTATTGTACTGTATTATATTATCCAATATCATGTGTTGATTATGAATTTTACATTACATACACTGTAGTAATATTTATATAATTTGGTAGAGGCTCATGATTGCTACGGTGTAGATAGGGGAACCCGGGTAATTCTTGAGCGATCACGTAGCAGTGGAATACAATAGTGTATAAGTGTTGTAACCGATGAAGACCTTTGCAGTCGAAACGTCGACTATCTTGCATTTCACTGCTACTGTATGTGATGGCTCAAGAATTACATGGTTTCCCCAATATTTATACGGTCCATAAAAGAAGAGCAAAGATAACGTATCTTGAACAATATAGGTTATATGCTATATCAAAAAGGATGCTATGGGAAGATGTTAATTTTTGCCAATGTTTGAGGAAATGAAGTGTGAAGCTTGTACATACATGTGGGCATAATATAGAACAATTGGCTTTGGTCCGTCCAGGAATCCATCCAGGACTTCTGTAAGTTAGGGAGCTGGGGAGGGGTGGTACAAGCACGCCCCTCCATGCAACCTGTCAGGTACTTGAAATACAAAACCAAAGGACCAAAAACATGTTTTCTGGAGTTTCACCATGCACTCCACGTTGTGCCAACATCTCATCACCAATGAATGACACCGTTAATTAATTCCCCCAACCACACCCAGATCTGGATGTATTCAATACACTATAAGATTAATTGCACAATACACAGGTTCCTCTCTGTATACAGTATCACCTACATGATATTTAGTTCATGGTCAATTGTGTGTGTGTGTACACCCCACTGCAGCTGATCGAAGTTATGGCCATGCACAGGAGGAATACACCACTTTCATTACGGATGAAACACTATTGAAACAGTATTGAATGTCCCTATTCCAATACACTGAAATTTCCTGAATCATGCATACTCGGACACTTAACAACATTTTAAAGTGTTCTCATACTCAAGGAAATTTGAATTTCCTCCTGCGATGACCATGTGAATCTCTGAACACAATGAGATGGTCTATTAAACCAGAAATACACACACACACACACGCATGCGTGCGCATGCACACACACACACAGACAGACACACACACACACACAGACACACACACACACACACACACACACACACACACACACACACACACACACAGACAGACACACACACACACACACACACACACACAGACAGACACACACACACACACACACAAACACACGCACACACACAGACACACACACGGACATACTAATAAATTATTCAAATAAAACCAAAGTTGTAATTAAGTAGAGTTGTATGTTAAAGTGACATTGAAATCAGAAATAAGTTATGTGATGTTATTTGGTTCCTTGAATAGGGGCCTCACATGCCACAAGAACATTTGTTGAGTTATACAATAACATATCGAGGTCTATTTATGTACACAAAACAGTTAGCAATGTTCAGATATAAAATACTCTGACACAGGAGGTGCTAATGAGCAAGTCTCCATCAAAAAACTTTGTCTCTATGGTGACATTACCACTACATATGGAAGAAGGGAGATATAATATTTAAGTATACAAGTATATGAAGTGTGTGTGTGTGTGTGTGTGTGTGTGTGTGTGTGTGTGTGTGTGTGTGTGTGTGTGTGTGTGTGTGTATGTGAGTGTGTGTTGTGTGTGTGTGTGTGTGTGTGTGTGTGCATGCATGTGTGTGTGTGTGTGTGTGTGTGTGTGTTGTGTGTTGTGTGTGTGTGTGCGTGCATGTGTGAATTATTTGCAGTTAAGAGGCTCAGACAGAACTTA
>OZ026557.1:4533965-4571465 GCA_964020155.1 Chondrilla cf. caribensis | reverse complement strand
CTCTTCACAACAGCACTGACCGTAACAAAAACCTCTTAATGCCAACATACGTATCTTGTAGGTACAGGTGTATTTGCATGCACAGTGAATGTACCGGTTGCAGCATGCTGTGGTGACAGTTGATCTTGTCCACTCTTAGAACGAGTACAAGTTTGTGGAACAGAATCCACATGAAGGGATAAAGGAAGCTTTTGAGAAGGGATTGCTCAAACTGAGAGAAGGAGATTTACCCTCTGCCATTCTCCTCTTTGAAGCAGCTGTGAGCGGAATCGTTCCTGTGATGTCTTGTGTTCATGTTGTTTGTTTGTTTACTCTGGATGTGTCGTTTGTTGCTTTGTGTACATGTGTTAAGTTTCTAGCTGTGAATAAGTTGGTTGTTTTGTGTAAATCCCAGTGATAATATGTAATTATGGTGTTGTACTTGTATCAATGCTCAATCAATACATACGTAGTATACAGATGTGTTATACTGGAGGTGATTTAGTATACTGATGTGTTATACAAGAGGTGGTTTAATATACAGATGTGTTATATTAGAGGTGGTTTAGTATACCGATGTGTTATACAAGAGGTGGTTTAATATACATATGTTTTATACTGAAGGTGGTTTAGTATACTGATGTTACACCATTCCTGAGGGTTTAGTATACTAAGATGTTATACAAACTCAAAATTTTGTGTACTGAGTTGTTATACAAACTGATACTTTAGTATACTGAAATGTTATCCAGATTGTTGTTTTAGTATACTGAATCCAGTATATCTGGGGTTTGCAGGTAAAAGCCAACCCAGACCATGCTGAAGCTTGGCAGTATCTGGGCACCTCTCAAGCAGACAATGAAATGGAGATTATGGCCATAGCTGCGCTAGAAAGGTCAGCACGTACTCTACATTAGTACCATGTACATGCATACACACAGTGTGTACTGTATGTAATATCTTACCTAGTGCTGTCTCACACCTAGGCAGGATACAACTAACTTGTATCCTGGAGTGGTGAAGGATAGACAATTTATACTGTAAATATGCGAATAGTCCTATACAATGTATTATATGCATTAGAAATGTGTTTACTAATTTCCTGCCTTATTCTCACGCAATTAATCCTAGCAATTAAACCTGTCTGGTGACCTGTGCTGTATCACTGACCTGTGCTACATGGCTTATGTGCGCACAGAATTCTCTTTGATCCTCCCCTCAACCAGGATACAAGAGTATATGTATATACTGTGTGTATTTAAAATACTTTGAATGTGTACGTATATATCTACAGTGGTTACGTACATATTGTGCATCTACTGTATGAACAGTGTGCATTGTATGTTGTGGTTGCTTCATGTGTGGTACATATACATACAGTATATATGTACTGTGTGTAGTTGCATGTGTTTTGATCCACATTTCCATTTCAGATGTTTGGAATTGGAACCAGAAAACCTCACGGCTCTGATGGGCCTGGCAGTTAGCTACACAAATGAGCTACGTAGCACTGAGGCTTGTGAGATGCTGAGGAGATGGATAAGTAACAACCCACAGTGAGTGTCCTTTATATCCAGGTTCTACTGTACGCCATCCACTAGGTTGGGTCCCAAGAGTGTCCTTTATATCCAGGTTCTACTGTACACCATCCACTAGGTTGGGTCCCAAGAGTGTCCTTTATATCCAGGTTCCACTGTACACCATCCACTAGGTTGGGTCCCAAGAGTGTCCTTTATATCCAGGTTCTACTGTACACCATCCACTAGGTTGGTCTCAAAGGTGTCCTTTATATCCAGGTCCCACTGTACACCATCCACTAGGTTGGGTCCCAAGAGTGTCCTTTATATCCAGGTTCCACTGTACACCATCCACTAGGTTGGATCCCAAGGGTGTCCTTTATATCCAGGTCCCACTGTACACCATCCACTAGGTTGGTCTCAAAGGTGTCCTTTATATCCAGGTCCCACTGTACACCATCCACTAGGTTGGTCTCAAAGGTGTCCTTTATATCCAGGTCCCACTGTACACCATCCACTAGGTTGGGTCCCAAGGGTGTCCTTTATATCCAGGTCCCACTGTATTGTGGAATACAGAAGTCAATCTTCGTCATGTCCTATTCCTGCACTTTGTCCAGTTGTTGCATAATTGCCTGCAGACAAGAAAAAAATGGGGAACTGAGTCCTGGCTAAGTAAGACTAAGCCCACCTGCTCTCTTGTTTGCCTCCCTTACAGGTACTCTCAGCTGGCAGCCCATCTTTCCGCCCCACAAAAACAACAGGTGCCCTCCTTATACCAGTCGATAGCTGACCAGAAAACATTTGCGGAACTGGCTGATGTCTACATTTCTGCAGCGCAAGCCTCTCCTAATAAAGTGGACCCACAAGTACAGGTGAGAGTTGTGTGTGTGTGTGTGTGTGTTAGAGTATCTATGGTGTGTGTGTGTGTGTGTGTGTGTGTGTGTGTGTGTGTGTGTGTGTGTGTGTGTGTGTGTGTGTGTGTGTGTGTTTGTGTGTTGTTAGAGTATCTATGGTGTGTGTGCCTGCGTGTGTGCATGTGTGTGTGTGCCTGTGTGTGTGCATGTGTGTGTGTGCATGCATGCGTGCATGTGTACACTATGTGTATACATGTGTTCACATGTATGTTTTGTGTGTCTTCATGTTGTGTATGTGCCTGTTGGGTTCACATCTCTGTTGTATTTGATATACCGATGCAAATAAATGTTGTAGAGACTGTTTCTCCTTCCCTTCACAATCTATTCTGTCCCTTCTCCTCCCCTCTTCTCTCCTCTGCTGTCCAATTCACCTTTGTAGGTTGGACTTGGGATCCTTTTTAACTTGACAAGGGAGTTTGACAAGGCTGTGGATTGCTTCACAGCAGCTTTACAAGTCAACCCCCAGGTGAGCCTATCACTGGTTTAATGGAGAAAAGTTCCAGGGTTTTCCCCAGCTATACCAAGGCATAGCACCCTCCTACCCCTTCCAAATGGACCACTAACCCTTCATTCAACTTTTAAATATTACATTTCGACCACTGCACACACTTGATTACCTTTAGATATTTACCTGAAGACTTCACGTTTTTTTGGTGTACAGTCTATCGAAATCTGTTGATTCATAGTCCAGTCCGGCTGTATGGGATTGGCTGGTTTTTCAACCTGTAAAGTTGTATATATTCAGCAGACCTCTTAGATTTGAGGGATTAACCTGGAGCGTGTTCACTTTCCAATATTGTTCTAAAGACTACCCTGTTTCTTTGGTTTGAAGTCCATTGAAATCTGCCATTTTGCACTTGATGTTATGTATGTGAATTTGACCTTTTACCCAATATTTCAATGAAATTTAGCAAGTTTGTCACATGTGTGTCATGTGATCTGCAGGATGCAATGCTTTGGAATAAACTAGGTGCAACATTAGCAAATAATAACCAATCAGAGAAGGTGTGTTTGTGTGTGTGTGTGTGTGTGTGTGTGTGTGTTTAGGCATGTGTGTGATTGTGTGTGTGCGTGCACGTACATGCATGCTACTGTGTGTCAACATATATGTATGTACATATGTACTCACATCAAGACTATTCTTATGCTACTCCGCAGGCTGTACATGCCTACCACAAAGCATTGGAGCTACGACCTGACTTCGTGAGGGCACGATATAACCTTGGTATTAGCTGTATCAATCTCAAGGCATACAGGTGTGTGTGTGTGTGTGTGTGTGTGTGTGTGTGTGTGTGTGTGTGTGTGTGTGTGTGTGTGTGTGTGTGGTGTGGTGTGTCTGTGTTGTGTGTGGTGTGGTGTGGTGTGTGTGTGCGTGCGTGCGTGCATGTGTGTGTGTGTGTGTGTGTGGTGTGGTGTGTATGTATTTGTGTGTGTGTGTGTTTTTGTGTTAACTTGTTTGTGTGTGTCTAGTAATATTATCCCAGATACATATATCATGTACTTTGTGCAAGTACGTACATCTGAGCTTATTCCAGTCCAACACAACTGACCTTGTCATGAACCAACCTCACATTCCTTTCTCATGCCTACATACAGAGAGTCGATCGAGCACTTCATCTCTGCACTCCACTTTCAAAGATCCGCTTCCACCAACGGCAGCACCATGCAGGGCGCTATGTCTGACTCCATCTGGTCCAGCCTCCGTTTATCGCTGATGTACATGGGAGCCACAGATCTGCTTGACCCCACTAATGCCAAAGATATCGACCATCTCATGAAACATTTCAACATTGACCAAAAATGAGTTGCATGTTTTGTTCATGTGACATCAGCATTGGATGCAACATGGTATCAATTCTGCCGAGTTTTGATTTTGTAATTATTGTTCTTTATTTTCATTAATTTATTCCAAAATTTAGTAGAGATCTATGTAATCATCACATATATACAAATCTTCATGTAATATAGTCCAACTACATTGGTACGCAATTACCTTGAAGGGCACACCAAATCTGCACATATTATCAGAGGTACATACTTACTATCAGTACTGGTTGATATAGTGTACATGAGTTAGGGACTGGGTGGAGTGTACTCACCAACCAGGAGTGTGTACTAATCAGGAGTGTGTACTGACCAGGAGTGTGTACTAATCTGGAGTGTGTACTGACCAGGAGTGTGTACTAACCAGGAGTGTGTACTGACCAGGAGTGTGTACTGACCCAGGTACTCAGTAGCCAGGAGCGTGTACTAACCCAGGTACTCACTAACCAGGAGTGTGTACTAACCCAGGTACTCACTAACCAGGAGTGTGTACTAACCCAGGTACTCACTAACTGGGAGGGTGTACTAACCCAGGTACTCACTAACCGGGAGTGTGTACTAACCCAGGTACTCACTAACCGGGAGGGTGTACTAACCCAGGTACTCACTAACCGGGAGGGTGTACTAACCCAGGTACTCACTAACCGGGAGGGTGTACTAACCCAGGTACTCACTAACCGGGAGTGTGTACTAACCCAGGTACTCACTAACCAGGACTGTGTACTAACCCAGGTACTCACCAACCAGGAGTATGTACTAACCCAGGTACTCACTAACCAGGAGTGTGTACTAACCCAGGTACTTACTAAGCACATCACACAATATTGCACACATAATAACAGTATTGTCGTGTTATGTTAAATTCACTCTTATAGGACAGTCTGAGTCTTCAGTTTCTAATCATGAATTACTTCTGTTGTGTGAACAAGGGGATGCTACTGTAACTGTTCATTGTTGAGTGTTCGTTGATGAATGATTATGTGACTTTTAGTTAGACCTGTACAATAATGATAAACCTGTTTCACAATAATAGACTCCATTTTTATCATGATACGTAATTAATACTTTGATCAAAATTAATTAACTAGCACAATAATTAGTTTAATAAGGCAAAGTTAGAAGTGGACTGGACGAAGTAAACACATGTATTGAACTAAAGAAGTTATATGCATGTGTGTATTTGTGTTGTAGGTGGTCCTAATCCTGAAGCATGTCCGAATGCATAGATTAATACGGCATGTACAGTACGTTCATGTAACTTCCCAGGACGGGAAATATAGTGGTTCAATTACTGTGATGTTTTCATATCTGATATGGTCTCTAAGCTCAAGGGGGTGCTACTGTCGTTTCAAACTCTGCAATTTGTTAATAAATAATAGACTCAACTACATATGTACATATTATGTGATAATTATATAGTATATTCCTACAGATTCATAGACATCATAACACTAAGTAATATACGTAGCACAACAGTACAATGCACAGGTGCTTTCGCATATAAAACAATAATTACTAATGTTCAATACATAATACATAATACATTATTATAATGTATGCAATATTATTATAGTTACAAGTTAATGATTGGGTGTGAGTGCACACAAGGATGACAATATGGCTGGCCGTGGCCCACGAACTCCAGGGCCCACCGACCGATGAATGCTGCTGAACTCGGCGTGCAAGAGCATGCACACGCGCACACCCCAACACTACTGTCCATATCCTGTGTCTTGTTAGTGTTTGTTGAGCTGTCCTTAGCATAAAGAATTGTGTTAAAAAGGAAATATATTACCATCTACTAAATTATGTACGTATAAAAAGCACAAAAAACAATGTTACATTGATTTTGCTTCTGTCAATTCAGCTGGTAGCAAAGCAAGAAGCTAGTTAGGATGTGAGAGCTTCTCAATGCAATCCAAAAGCTTCAGAGCAGGGCCTAATTTCATGTTGAAACTCTCCATCAAGTGACGCTCTTCGAGGAGTAGCAGGGATTTCCCATCCACCTCGTGGTCCCCAAAAGCCTCCATTACATCCGAAAAGCCTTGTGCTTGGAGGAACTCCCCAACATCCTCCACACTCCAGTATTTCGGAGGAGAAGAGAAGGTTCCTATCTTTGTGTGATACATGTGTCCTTTGGCTTTGCGAGGTCGTCTTATCCTCATGTCAGTCGGGATGGTATCTGTAGATCAACAGTGACAGTATGAGTATGGGTCTGGGTATGGGTACTAGAATGGGTATGGGTTTGTGTATGGGTACTAGTATGGGTATGGGTTTGTGTATGGGTATGGGTTATAGAGACTGGGTATGGGTCTGGGTATGGGTACTAGTATGGGTATGGGTTTGTGTAAGGGTCTGGGTTATAGAGACTGGGTATGGATATGGGTTTGAAAATGGGACTTGGTCTGGAAATGGGTGTGAGTATGGGAGTTGGTCTAGGTGTGGGCTCAAGTATTAGTCTGGGTGTGGGTCTATATCTGGTAGATTTGTAAGCACAGTCCTGAGGTTGTTATGTAAGGGTGCGGGTCTGGAAATTGATCTGGCAAAAGATAATGATACAGGGATTGATAAGGATAATGATGTACCCTGTGTGAAGTGTGATATGTACTTCAGAATGTTAGCAGTATTGAAGGATGGTGTCAGACATCAAGATATGATAATATGCACATCGTAAACAAACATACTACACCCACACACACACACACACACACACACACACACACCCCTCACACACACACACACACACACACACACACACACACACCAATACAATCACACCTGGTGTGGGTACTGATTCCATTTCAATTTCATTCTTTGTTTCCTGTTTCCAATTCTCCCTACCGGAAAAAGTCGGCAGAGGCGTTGAAGTTGTTGTTTTCTGCCTCCTTGTTCTGGTGGAGCTTCTCCCTGTGTTCAGAGGTGTAGCCACCGGGGTCCCTTCCTCTTGTATCCCGTTTCTCCTCCGCTTGGCCAAAGGTACGGTAACCTGTACACCGTGATGGGAATACACACACACATCACTGCTATGCACTGTATATTTACTGCAATTGTACAATTTATATTAACATAGGCACACAGCACTTACCATACCAGTTATACCATATTATGCATACCAGTTGGTACACACTCCTGGTCAGTACACACTCCTGGTTAGTACACACTCCTGGTTAGTACACACTACTGGTTAGTACACATTCCTGGTTAGTACACACTCCTGATTAGTACACACTCCTGGTTAGTACACATTCCTGGTTAGTACACATTCCTGGTCAGTACACACTCCTGGTTAGTACACACTCCCGGTTAGTACACACTCCCGGTTAGTACACACTCATGGTTAGTACACACTCCAGGTTAGTAAACACTCCTGGTTAGTACACACTCCAGGTTAGTACACACTCCCGGTTAGTACACACTCATGGTTAGTACACACTCCTGGTTAGTACACACTCCTGGTTAGTACACACACCTGGTTAGTACACACACCTGGTTAGTACACACTCCTGGTTAGTACACACTCCTGGTTAGTACACACACCTGGTTAGCACACACTCCTGGTTAGTACACACTCCCGGTTAGTACACACTCCCGGTTAGTACACACTCCCGGTTAGTACACACTCCCGGTTAGTACACACTCCCGGTTGGTACACACTCCCGGTTGGTACACACTCCCGGTTGGTACACACTCCCGGTTAGTACACACTCCCGGTTAGTACACACTCCCGGTTAGTACACACTCCTGGTTGGTACATACATATAATTGGCTATTACAATATGATAGTCCAGTAATCACTGACATACAAGTTAGTTGCTTAGAGAAATAAAGGATGTTTTTAGTAAACAACTTCCAAACTGACAATAAGTTGATCGGTCAGTGGACCCATGCACACCCTTGGAAGTACCTACGTAGGTGAATCCTCAAGACACCATATGTGAACACAGAAAGTCTTAATCACACGATTGTCCCATGACCACCAGAAACCAGCACACACCATCGAGAAGGAACTAATACTGTGTTTCACACAGGCAATACAACTGGGATTTTAGGAAGACAAATGTAACCACTGCATGTGGTTGTTCATGTTCGATAAAGTCTCCCTTGCAACCTTCCCGCTCACAACACACAGTATGTTAGGAAGGATTTTTCGCATGGAAAAATTGGGGGCTATTAGGTGAAGTGAATTCATATTACTCCGTTGGAATTTCTTCATAAAGCAAGGTGGATTAAACTGAATTTTTTTTCTGTTTACACACGAGATTGGTATTGGGATACTGTGGAGGATGAAAAAGGCTTGGCGATTCACGAGAAATGACTTTATGTGCAAACGCGGCTGGACAGAATGAACACAACAAATAGCTTTGCAGCGAAAGAAATAACAACATATACACACAGTACAGATAAGAAATAAAACAACAACAACAAACACACATATCACAGTGAAAGAAATAACAACACCTTGACAATTTGGTACACACGGTGACCTTAATATCTCCATGGATGAAACAATTATTAAATTAAACTTGTAATTTAACAGAAACTAAAGCTAAAGCTTATATGATGCTTTGGACCACACATACGTCGACAGTAGATAAAAGACGTTGTCTCGGAAATTGGTAAGAAATATAATAGCTCACCGAGTCGGCGTCCTTTAGCTCGACACACTCCTTCTCTCCCAAGCATATCGGACAAGAGCACTCTCTTCTGTGTTCCTGGAACTTCTGTTCGTAAATGAGCTCCTTTATACATCTCCCTTTGTATCGAATGCTTCTTTTCCAATCTTTCGATGACTGACGACCCGATACGGCCTGAAATTCGTTCGGCGTCAGCCAATCATCTTTAAACAGCACACACTTGCCGACACTTCCTCGTGCGAAGCGATTTAGATAGAACTTAGCTTCGTTTTCCCCGCAAGTTACCGGATAGTAAGGACCTAACTCATCTTCGAGCATCGAATTCTGCTCGCTCGACCCGGTCGAATCTGACGAAGAACTTGATGTTTCCGACGTATCTTCCTCTGTCTCTGTGTCTCCGTTGACTATAGGTCTCTGGGTAGGTTCTTGGTGTTCGCTTAACCCAGCTAAAGCTTCAGCAACAACATCCTCTACCTTCTTAGTATCCGCCATTGGGGCAGCGGGGACTTTGAAAATGGGAGGAGTTGCAGTCTCATTCCCACTTCAAATTTAAAAAGTGAAACTGTGGACCCGTGATAGCTGCAATGGATAAGTTCGCTTCCACGGTGTCCAAGGATTCGCGTTTCCAGCACATATTGACGGACCCTAGATTCAAGGTGAGCCCTTTCAGTTGTACGCAGACGTGGTTTTAACAAGAGTTTCGATAAAGCAATAAAGAACAATCTTTCTTTTTCCTTCGTTGATAGAGAGTTCCTAAGCATGAGAGAAAGATACGGATCGACAGCCGATTCAAAGGGATGTTTACCGACAAGAAGTTCAAGACGAAATGTATGTAAGCAGCCAGTTTCGTTGGTACCATGTTATTGCCATTGTAGGAGATGACGAGGATGTGATATATCGTATTAATCGAACCGTAATTATTATGCGGGTCGTGATGTTTATAATTAAGGTAATAATGTATATAATGAATTGTGATAATAGAATTACGGTAATGATGCATTGGTGTAGTTTAGTATATACAGTCAAACTTGCTTAGTAATTACCTTGAAGGGCACGCCAAATCTTTACTTCTTACCTGAGGTACTTACTATCAGTACTGGTTGACATACGTAGTGTACATGAGCTAGGGACTGAGTGAAGTGTATTCACTAACCAGGGGTGTGTACTAACCAGACGTGTGTACCAACCAGGAGTGTGTAACAACCAGGAATGTGTACTAACCAGAAAAGTGTGTACTAACCAGGAGTGTGTACTAATCAGGAGTGTGTACTAACCAGGAGTGTGTACTAACCAGGAGTGTGTACTAACCACTTTACAACATCACCCTTGGTGATCCTTTATTCATAATTGATTCCTAACTAAAATGTAATGGCTGTGATTTTTTCCTGGACATTAAAATAATAATAATAATGTAGCAATTCTGGGACTTTCCCTTCACATTAGGGACTCACCCTACATACATGTTGTGTACTATATGCAGATGTGGTTGACAAGCGCGGGAGAAGAGTCAACGAGACCTCAAGTGAAAATTTGAGTAAATATTATGAACTTTCGGATGAAGAAGCAGTAGAGGAAGAAGAGAAGGATGGGAAGAAAAAATCCAAGAAAGAACGTAGGCAATGCGAAGAAGACTACCTTGAAAGTGATGAAGACACTGATCTGAGTGGGGATGATTTGGATGATAGAAAAGATAAATGTGGAGTGGAAGAAGATGAGAGTCAAGAAAAAGTGGAACAGGAGGAGATTCTCTCGGTAGGGAGTAGTGAAGAGGAAGGCAGTCTTCATCGGAACCTCTCTGAAGAAGACGAGTCCACAGACTCTGAAGACAGCAGTGACACAGATGAGGACCTCCCATTCAAGCCCGATAAGCCACCAGTAGGTTACACAGTTGAGAAAAGGTATTAATTTTGTTGAAGCCTTTAGCTAAGGTTTCCTTTGATGAAACATTTCTCCATACCGCTTTACCCCTAGAGATTCGACTTATCCAGTTTCCTCTGCACCATATTATACAAATGTAATGAGTAATATTCAGTTAATCAACTCATTAATCCACCATATCATTCTAAAAATAATTGTGGAGTATTAATCACAATTCACTTTGTATTTGTTCACGTATCCTTTTTATGACTTTTGTGTAGATAGTCCACGACTGGGGAGAGCTTTCTAAAGACTGTCCTGTTAGTGACAGTGTCTCAAAGAGGTTAGCTGCTTGCAACATGGACTGGGATAGGGTCTCTGCTCAAGACCTCTATGGTGAATGCCTCACACAGCACACACTTATGTGGATTTACACATACACATCCAAAATAGTATACACATACACTTATTATGTATATTATACATGTACACACATATGATACGCACACTCTACATATTATACATATACACAAATATACATATAATACACACACACTACATATTAATCACTCAACACATACGTAATACACTGTAACCTCTCTATTGAGGACACTTTGGGACCTTAATTTTAGTCCTTATTACAGAGGTGTCCTCAATTCAGAGGTCATTCTATACACTACAGTACTAGACTGGGACACAGAATGGTGCCCTTATTACGGAGGTTTCTACATTTCAGAGGTTTGTAATAGAGAGGTTCCACTGTATATAATACATCATATGAACAAAACACACATGTACGTACATGTACGCACATACTCATATGCATACGTACATACATATGTGTTCACACACATACAGTGGAATCTCTATATTATAAACCTCTGAATTGCAGAAACCTCTATAATAAGGACACCATTCTGTGTCCCAGTCTAGTACTGTAGTGTATAGAATGACCTCTGAATTGAGGACACCTCTGTAATAAGGACTAAAATCAAGGTCCCAAAGTGTCCTCAATAGAGAGGTTACAGTGTATTACGTATGTGTTGAGTGATTAATATGTAGTGTGTGTGTATTATATGTATATAGGTTCCACTGTACGTACACACATGAAATACGTACACACACACTACACATACAAGCATTTCAATGCATGCATGGATTGCACATACCAACTCACACACACGTTGAACACTATCATGACTGTTCACCTCTCTCCCCAGTTTTGTTCAACTCCTTCAAGCCTCAAGGCGGGGTGGTAGAGAGTGTGTCCATATACCCCTCGGACCTGGGCCTGCAGCAGATGGAACAGGAGGAGATTCATGGGCCAAAACTACCTAAGTTACCCTCCCTCCATGGTGATCTGGATGAAGAGGTACTTGATCTATTTCCCAGTGTGCATTGTGTATGTACTGTTTGTATATACGTACTCTGTGTGGTGTGTCAACTGTATGTACCATGTATATTGTTTACTGTGTATGTATTGTACATATGTATGTACTGCATATATGTACTATGTGTACTGTGTGTGCTGTATGTACTATGTGTACTATGTGTACTGCGTGTGCTATATGTACTATGTGTACTGCGTGTGCTGTATGTACTATGTGTACTGTGTGTGCTGTATGTACTATGTGTACTATGTGTACTGCGTGTGCTGTATGTACTATGTGTACTGCGTGTGCTGTATGTACTATGTGTACTGTGTGTGCTGTATGTACTATGTGTACTATGTGTACTGCGTGTGCTGTATGTACTATGTGTACTGCGTGTGCTGTATGTACTATGTGTACTGTGTGTGTTGTATGTACTATTTTTACTAGTGTTGGGAATCGGCTGTAGTTTTTTAATTGATTATCACTGCATAATAACCAATTGATTAATCAACAGAAGTAGTTAAGTTGGCATAACTGAAAGCCACTCCCACTTTATTAGACTGAGTAGTCATCCAATAGACGTGATGTGGAGGCTTTGGGGTCCTTTTCACAATTCAGGTACTCTTGAAGTACAAAACTGAACCCATGGAGTGAAGGTTCCGGTAATAAGGTGGGGGTGGCTTCCTGTTCTACTCACTTAGTTATTCCCTGTAAGTAATCGATTTCCTTGCACTATGAACAATAATCAGATTTGGAATGAAAATCGACTGATTAATCGATTAATCAATTAATGGTCCCAGCACTCATTTGTACTGTGTGTGCCGTAGGTATGTACTGTGTGTACTGTGTTAGCTACGTACGTATGTACAGGTATATACAGTGGAACCTCTCTATCACAAACCTCTGAGATGTGGAAACCTCTGTAATAAGGACACCATTCTGTGTCCCATTGTAGTACTGTAGTGTATAGAATGACCTGTGAATTGAGAACACCTCTGTAATAAGGACTAAAATTAAGATCCCAAAGTGTCAGAGAGGTTCCACTGTATATTGCCGCTGGGATGTGATATTCAGTGAATGTCTGTGTCTTGTAGGAGAAATTGTCCATTGAAGCACTTAGGCAGTATCAGTTGGAACGTCTCAAATACTTCTATGCAGTCATTGTGTGCAACTCAGCTGCTACTGCTGAACACATCTATGAGCAATGTGATGGTATTGAGTATGAGATGAGTGCTACGAGGATTGATTTGAGGTGTGTGTGTGTGTGTGTGTGTGTGTGTGTGTGTGTGTGTGTGTGTGTCTGTCTGTCTGTCTGTCTGTTGGTATGTGTGTGTGTGTGTGTGTGTGTGTGTGTGTGTGTGTGTGTGTGTCTGTCTGTCTGTCTGTCTGTTGGTATGTGTGTGTGTGTGTGTGTGTGTGTGTGTGTGTGTGTGTGTGTGTGCGTGCTTGTGTGTGCGTGTGTGTGTGTGTGTGTCTGTCTGTCTGTCTGTCTGTCTGTCTGTTGGTGTGTGTGTGTGTGTGTGTGTGTGTGTGTGTGTGTGTGTGTGTGTGTGTGTGTGTGTGTGTGTGTGTGTGTGTGTGTGTGTGTGTGTGTGTGTGTGTGTGTGTGTGTCTGTCTGTCTGTCTGTCTGTCTGTTGGTATGTGTGTGTGTGTGTGTGTGTGTGTGTGTGTGTGTGTGTGTGTGTCTGTCTGTCTGTCTGTCTGTTGGTATGTGTGTGTGTGTGTGTGTGTGTGTGTGTGTGTGTGTGTGTGTGTGCGTGCTTGTGTGTGCGTGTGTGTGTGTGTGTGTCTGTCTGTCTGTCTGTCTGTCTGTCTGTTGGTGTGTGTGTGTGTGTGTGTGTGTGTGTGTGTGTGTGTGTGTGTGTGTGTGTGTGTGTGTGTGTGTGCGTGCTTGTGTGTGTGTGTGTGTGTGTGTGTGTGTGTGTGTGTGTGTGTGTGTGTGTATTTCTCTCTTTTTTTTCACTGCACAAAAACATGTTCTACAAAAACGCATACACAGTTTGCAGTCTGCCCTAAGAAACTATGTGAAACAATATAGCAACAAGAGTATGTATTACGAATAGGTCATTACATATTAGGAGAGTTAATGCAGCTCCCTCCAGTTTCTCTTGTGCCAGATTTGGTGTACATGCTACAATTTTATATCTGCTGTTTACTGTTGCCTTTGTTATGGTTTCTTGTAGGTTCATTCCTGATGATATGACGTTTGATGATCGTAAGCCCTCCAGTATGGCCAGTGACTCAGCCCACCTGGTTGGCTACACTCCGGCACAGTTCGTCAACACCGCTCTGCAGCAGTCCACCGTGAGGCTGACTTGGGACGAGACGGACAAGAAGAGACTGTCAACCACGATGAAGAAGTACACGAGGGAGGAGGCTATTAGTGCTGACCTGAGGGACTACCTTGCTTCGTCTTCCGATTCCGACTCTGAAATTGAAAACGGGAATGGAAACCAGGATTGCATTACGGAGGAAGACAAATTGGAAAAATACAAAGTAAGATTGAACAGTAGATTGTCCATGTTGATTATTTGTTAGTAAATACTTTATTTTTTACGTCAATTATTTGCATACATTTCCTACTTTTTCAATATTTGTAGGCAAAGTGTTTCATTTGCTATTGTTTTTGTTTAAATGATTGTTGTTGTTCACAGTTTGTGTTGATTTTTTGTTGTTTACACAAAAATACTAATCATTTAATGCTTCACAGCAATTTTCCCCGCTATGTCTCTTTTCTCATTTCTCCGGCACTTGTAGTCAAAGTGCATGTTATTTTGCTATTGTAATTGTTATTGATGGTTGTTGTTGTTGACAATGATGCAATGTTCTACTTAGAGTCTCGTGGCTGGTGACAGGGATGCTGATAAAGACAACACTGTAGACATGGAGATCAGTTGGGACCCAGGACTGAAGGAAATTGGGAGGAAGATTGAAAGCAAGAAGGCATCGAACTCCGAAACAGCTTGGGAGGAGTACTTGGAAGAACGTAAAAAGAAGAAGAAAATGAAGAAGTCGGAGAAGAAAGGCAACGTGAAGGAATCTGCACAAGATGACAGCTATTCCAAAGAAGTCAGTACAGGGTAGATTGAACTGGCACCTTACAAATCATTGAGTGTTGAAGCAGTGAGAGACTGTGTGTTGAGACAACATCGTGCTCATGTACACTTGTATGTTTGTGTGTGTGTGTGTGTGTGTGTGTGTGTGTGTGTGTGTGTGTGTGTGTGTGTGTGTGTGTGTGTGCATATAATATGGTATGTGTATGAATGATAATATGTGCACCTGTTTTATGTGTGTGCATATGCACACTGTGATAATCATGGCTTTTATACAGGCTGAACTGGAGTTGGTTATGATGGACAGTGATGAGGATGGGAAAGAGCATTTTAGCCTCAAGGTGTGTGTGTGTGTGTGTGTGTGTGTGTGTGTGTGTGTGTGTGTGTGTGTGTGTGTGTGTGTGTGTGTGTGTGTGTGTGTGTGTGTGTGTGTGTGTGCATGCATGTGTGTTTGTCCATATGTGTGTGGGTGTTCATGTGTTCCTGTGTTCGTGTGTGTGTGTGTGTGTGTGTGGGTAAGCATGCATGTGTGTAAAAGTCCTCCTAGTTGCTCATACTCATCATAGGGGATACTCCAACAAGAAAAAGAAAAAAAGAAAAAGAAAAGAAAAAAATTAAGAGAAGATAAGGTAATCCGTAGGGTAAACATGCATCCCCTCCTCAATGCTACATCTATTGTGGAGTGTTAGGATGATGGAGTGTGATGTTAAGAATCAACTTCACCATTGTGGTTAGATGTAGGGAAAGTTGTTGTATCCTGTTCCCACAACACAGTTGTACAGTTGAGACTCATTAAGAGAAGCATCCTTGAGACAAATTTCAGTTTAACGATAACTGACTATCGAGCTTTGTTAGGTTTGCCATGATAGTGTGTGTAATAGTAATAATAGTGATGATGTTGGTGTGTATGGAGTTGGTGTGTATGTAGGAAACACATACTGATAATGAGCACAACCGGTACTAGATTTGTGAGTCTCATATCGTAGTACGGTTCAACGAGTTTCTACTACACAATGAGTTGTGCTGTACCGGTTATACTCCAGCATTACGTCTACTCTGAGGGTCCTGGTGGGCGGTGGTCCATGTTGTGGATTGATTGTGTGTTGTTCTCGCAATAGGTGAAGAAAAGTGAAGACAATTTCCAGATTGATTTGGATGACACTCGCTTTACAGCTATTTATGAGTCTTCTCAGTATGCAGTGGATCCTTCACACCCCCAATACAAGTGTGTGTGTGTGTGTGTGTGTGTGTGTGTGTGTGTGTGTGTGTGTGTGTGTGTGTGTGTGTGTGGTACAGTATACTTTCTGATTCTGTATGTGCATGTGGTCAAAAAATAGCAGACTCTTTATGAGAAAGGTGTTAAACCGTACGTGTAAGACTGGAATTTTCCGGATGGATCAAGATGTACGGTATGCTTTGTTCAAGCAATCTCATTCCAAATATACATAGGTTTTAATCAGTGAGATATCAGTTTGATTGGTTTGGGGTCCTTGTGGTGTCTCTGAACTTCAAAAGGTTTGTGTCTTATCCACAGGCCCACTAAGTCGATGGCTGCTCTTGTGTCTGAGAGACAGAGGAGGCTCCAGAAGAAAGAGGCTGAAGAGAAGACTGGTGGAAGTGGTGGGAGGAGTGAAGCGAAGAGGATGAAGGTGTCACAATTACTGGAGTGAGTACCCAGATCAGTAGTAGGCACGCAGTTGGCAGAATGGTACCTGGGTGTTGCAATTACTGGAGTGAGTATCCTAGCAACACAGGTGTACAGGCAGTAAAATAGCAGCTACCAGGTCAGCTGTACTGAACCTTCTGGAAAAATTAACAATAGTTGAAGCTCCTAGTAAAGAATCGCTTGTGTGCATAACAAGACATGAATACTTCCCACTTATTTCGTTTATACATGTACACACATCATATTAATAACATGTATCCTGATCAGCTGCTGACCTATTGGTAGCTAATTGATTAGTCAATTGTCACATCTGGGATCTCAGGGATACATGGGATATGTACCCTCGTTGGTCTCTCTGATGTTGCCACTATTCGGGATACATGCTTGTACGTAGTTGAACAATACCACCTTCCAGCAGTGTACATGGGAAATAGGCAGATTAGACAACCACCGAGGCCCGAGGTCTGTCCAATCATAGATACTCTACACTACCCAACTGTAGCATAGAGCACCTATGGTCTAATCCGTCCACTTCCCATGGCCTCTGCTGAAAGGTGGTACAACCTAATTCATCCCAGCAACTGTAAGTATTGGTCTAATGCGGTATATAATTTTTAATAATTAAGATAATGATATGCACACAATATTACAATAACGTCGCATGTATTGTATTTATTTTTAATCATATACAGTGAATTTTTGTTAATCCACCACAATTCGTTTTCAAAGAATATGGTGGATTAGCGAGTTTGGTGGATTAACTGGATATTCATTGATACTTGTACATCATATTGGTACTGGGAAATTGTGGCAGATTAAGAGGTTTGGTGGATAAAGCAGTGGTGGATTAATGAGAATTCACTGTACTGTACATAGTTTACATGTACATACCTGTATAGTGAACACATGCAGTCCTGTGCATGTACATATAATAATAATATTATATGCACGTATATGCTGCAATAATGATATTATATGTATGTGCGCAAATGTATAAGTAGTTTGTATCTCTCCACATGCTATTATGTACCTGTGGTACATGCAACTGTTATTTTATTGAAAAAATATGTACATTCGTGTACTGATTGTGTTGGGGTTGTGTAGGTTGCAACAACTGGTGAAATCGGTGAAAAGTAAAACAAAAACTAAGATAAAGAAAAAGAAGAAGATGGTCGTGTGATGGTCACGTGACATTCCTGTATGTTTCCTTTCAATTCTTTCACATCATTTTTAATAATTGTTATAACAATATGAATCAACGAATGTGCGGGTATCCATGCATGCATGATGTGTGTACATCAGTACTGGTAGCTTATGTGCGTCCGTACGTCATCGAGAATCTCGGCCAGAGTGGTGTCGTCGAATCTTCCCTCCAGGCTGGGCAGGAGAGTTTTGGCCTCTTCAGGGTTGGTGGGACAGAGATTGGCCAGAGCTACCAGTTCAAACTTGTGCAGCGGATGTTGCTGGAGGGTCCTGCACGTGGATGAGTAGTAACGAAATGCATGGACGGTAACACATGCATGTATATACGGATACAGATCGATGTCATATGTACGTACACACAATGTACATACAGAGGTGCATGGATACACACACACTGTCCATACACACGTGTACATGCATATCTTCCGTAGTTTGCACGTACATTGTGTATATGATGCATGACACTACACATAAACACACGCATGTGTACACACACACAAGCACAAATACACACACACACACACAAGCACAAATACACACACACAAGCACAAATACACAAACACACACACACAAGCACAAATACACACACACACACACACACGCACATGCACAAGCACAAATACACAGAGAGAGAGACCCACGTTCTAACGGCTGCTATTGTTTCCCTGCTGTTATACTTGCTGAAGGTCTGGCAGTGTTCAAGAGTCTTCAGGAACACATTGGAGAGTTCCGTGTCTTCTTCACTGCTCTCGTGTTGGGCTTTCCTGTGCTCCAGTAACATCTTCACCTCGCTGATCAACAGAGCGTCCGCATTATCAAAGTCTGAATGAGAAGAAAAAAAGAGAGATGTCTGTATGTGTCCTCCACATTGGAGGTGAATGTACATACATATCTCCCTAGACTGGGAGGTCACAGTGTTCCCCACAAATATAGGTCGGTAGATAGGTGTTCTGGGGAGGCCACTAGCCCGGAGGGCTACTAATAAGACTCCCAGTAATGGGGGGGGGGGGTGCAGTTAGCTGATGGGGAGGATGAAAGCTATACCAAAGGATGGGTCCCCGGTTCAAATCCTGACAGTGGTGATGATTTATGACATTTTTCCCTGCACCCCCACCAACACATGGGAAGATACAAAGAGAAGACCAAGACCTACCAACACTGAATTAAAACTCTTCTTTGTAACTATTAGACATTGTCTGCAATCTCTGTGTATGTGTTTGGTCGTTGTATTGATTAGTGTATTTGTGGGTGCCTTGAAAGGTAGCCTTCAAGGGTGTAGGCTTCCCCACATTAAATAAGACTCCAAATCAATATCCAAAACAATACATTGGGGTGTTGTGTTAGTGTGGGGCATGGTGGGATGGCTTGGAATTGATGGCCTCAGGGATTCTAGCACTGAGTTATCAATACAAGTTAATGTTGGTCTCATCTCCGTAGCTAGGTCACACAACATTCAAAGACAAATATCATTATCTGGAGATGAAGGGTGCCTATACAGAAGCCCATTCTAAGTCAACCAGGCATTCCCAGTTACCCTGTACGTTCCCTTAATTTAAGAGTCAGTTTTATCTGTCTTACGAGTAAGCAGAAGGCCGTGGTTAGTTGAAATAGTTCATAATAACACTAACTATGATTCGAGCGGTGATTATGTACAGATTATAAGTAGGTACAACAAATACCAACCGTTTGAAGTATTTAACAGTTTGGCTTAGAGCAATTTACAAGTCACTTGTTTAATACTTACTATCAAATATTACACTTTCATTCGTTCAATAGTGTTACCTTTTCCGAAGCGTAGTACAGTAGCATCTTCTTGTTGTTGTTCGTTTTCGGCATCTTTCGGCTTTTCCGCCATTTTATCGCACTAGTTGGACTGTGGAAATGGCGGCATTTCAGGACTTCGGGAGGCAGAAGCGATTGAGAGTGGACAGCAATAGTACTGGCCACAGTGGTAGTGAAGACGAGCCGTCACCCAAGAAAGACAAGACAGAGTGTGTAGACGCGGACTGTGAAGTTGATAAAGTTGCGATCCTCGACGCTGGAGCGCAGTATGGAAAAGTACGCTGTTCCCATACACTGCATGGCGTTCACCGTTACATAGGCCCAGTGACAGGTGCTCACCAGGAGATTGACGTAATCCGTACCTAAAGGGGTCCTTTCAACCATCACTTCGCGTCACGGGGGCTGTGTGCAGTGGGATTGACCGTTTGAACGAGTTTACTTGGATGGTGAAATTCGATTTTACATCGTGTTACTGGTCTGTACAACCTGTACATAACAGGTAACCTTCGTGTGGCGGCGAAACGAGCTAGTTACCTGTCATACAGAGCCGACCAGCTGACAGTAAAGTTTAGATGTTGTTGAATATGACGAATTTGATGAAGGTTGTAGTGAATATGGCTATAAGGGGTGTTGAGCAGTAGGGGAAGAGGTGACCAGCAAGTTGTATGAGCGTGTCTGTGCACACCAGTTGAGATCCGAACTCAAGTTGTGTGCATGATGACTGGCAACTGCGTCAAGCATTTCTTCATCATATGTGTCCGTATTGGTACCACTGCCCTCCTGGTAGTCCACTCACCCTCACACGCAGTGTACACATACATGAATGCATACAGATATTGATGAATGTACTGGTGCATTGGATTGCTGTGATAGTTCACTGCGTTTTGTGTTGGTTTGATGTGATGCTGTTGGCCACTTTTAGAGTTTGCATGTTAGTTTAGGGTTCCTTCCGGTCATTAGATCATCGATCGAAGGGTGCGGGAACAGGCAGTGAAGGCAGACATTCTTCCTCTCAACACACCGGCACACGATATAGTGGCAGGAGGTTACAGGTATGTACGTGTGTGTGTTGAGCATGTGTTGTATAGCTCTCGAAGGGCATGTAGTCATGTACAGTATAACTCTTGTTAGCTTACCTCCATTATTCACTACACTTTCCATCTCGGGTTCTCTTTCATCATCAACCGTGTTCTCTCCTCATTCTCTTTCATCATCAACCATGACCTCTCCTCATTCTCTTTCATCATCAACCGTGTTCTCTCCTCATTCTCTTTCATCATCAACTGTGTTCTCTCCTCATTCTCTTCCATCATCAACTGTGTTCTCTCCTCATTCTCTTTCATCATCAATTGTGTTCTCTCCTCATTCTCTTCCATCAACAACTGTGTTCTCTCCTCATTCTCTTTCATCATCAATCGTGTTCTCTCCTCATTCTCTTCCATCATCAACTGTGTTCTCTCCTCATTCTCTTTCATCATCAACTGTATTCTCTCCTCATTCTCTTCCATCATCAACTGTGTTCTCTCCTCATTCTCTTTCATCATCAACCGTGTTCTCTCCTCGTTCTCTTTCATCAGCAACTGTGTTCTCTCCTTGGTTCTTTTTCAGGGCTATTATCATCTCTGGTAGTCCTGGTAGTGTCTCAGAGAGAAACTCTCTCTCGTGTGATCTCAGTTTGCTCAACAGTGAGATTCCTATACTTGGGATATGCTACGGGATGCAAGTACGTGTGTGTCTGTGTGTGTGTGTGTGTGTGTGTGTGTGTGTGTGTGTGTGTGTGTGTGTGTGTGTGTGCATGTTTGTGGGTGTGTGGGTGAGTTTGTATGTACGTATGTTCACCTATTATATTTTCCACTATATTTTTATGGACATACATATGTACATGTACATGCAGCATATGTATTTATGTACTTTTCCTATTGTTTATTTTTGTGTGACTTACGTAGTTCTTTGTTGCTACTCAATGTTGTTTTCTAAACAATTGCTCTCAGCTGTTGAACAAACTACATGGTGGTAGAGTAGCTCAGAGGGAGTCCAGAGCAGATGGTCAGTTCACAGTGTCTCTGGATACAAGTTGCCCCCTTTTCGAGTGAGTTCTGGTGTGTGTGTGTGTGTGTGTGTGTGTGTGTGTGTGTGTGTGTGTGTGTGTGTGTGTACGTGTGTGTGAGTGTGTGTGTGTGTTGTGTGTGTGTGTGTGTGTGTGTGTGTGTGTGTGTGTGTGTGTTTTGTGTGTGTGTATTTTGTGTGTGTGTGTGTGTGTGTGTGTGTGTGTGTGTGTGTAGCTACGTACAATTCAATCCACTCATTCAATGTATACTTCTCATTTCAGTGATCTGTCAAGTAGAGAACATGTACTACTCACTCATGGTGACTCAATGTTACTGGAGGACATTTCCGAGGATTTCTCGGTTGTATCAATGTGTGGGCATGTGGCAGTTGGTATAGCACACAAGACAAAGCCCATATATGGAGTACAGTTCCATCCAGAAACAGATTTAACCGAAAATGGTCCTAAAATGATTGCTAACTTCTTATTTAAGGTGTGTTGATGTTGAGCTCCAACTGGAGCAAATTCTCTTTGTACTGGAGTAACAGACACAATGTACCCTGTTTTTTTTAAAGTGGTGCTTGTATTTGTTGAGTGGGTGGTCTCTATACAGGGGTGCTGCCAGACTGTATTAGCCTTCTGGAGCCAAATCAGCAACCTGTGTATGTAAATACAATGAAACCTTGCTAATCCAACATTCTCTCTAATCTGACCATTATATAAGGTACAGTCGCCATATATACGTACATAAGTACAGATAGTAAGAGGCACTCCATAATCCAACAACCTCCTAATCCAACATTATTCTCAGGTCCTATTGAGTGTCGGATTAGAGAGGTTTCACTGTACCCTCCTCCCCCCTGGAACTACGGAAGGTGCTTTACTGTAGTGGAGTTGGTATTGTGGGTGGTCCAAAAGTAGTCACTTAGGACAGGCGGTTTGTGTGTGGAGTTGGTCTCTATAACAGTTCGTGTATGTGTGCAAGTACGTATGTGTGTAAAGTGTAGTACGTATGTACTGTGTACAGTGGAGCCTCTCTATTAAGAACGCATTGGGACTTTAATTTTAGTCTTTATTACAGAGGTGTCCTCAATTCAGAGGTCATTTAATACACTACAGTACTACACTGGGACAAAGAATGGTGTCCTTATTACAGAGGTTTCCATATTTCAGAGGTTTGTAATAGAGAGGTCCCACTGTTTTTGTATTTGTAGACTACAGTTTTGTCCTATTGTGTGTGTGTGTAGATTTCGAACATTGTTCCGAGTTTCACACTCGAGAAGAGAGTTGACAGTTGTGTCCGAATGATCAAAAGCGCCGTGGGAGACAAGAAGGTGTTGGTACTCGTCAGTGGAGGAGTGGACTCCACAGTCTGTGCTGCTCTCATGACTAAGGTCTGTGTGTGTGTGTGTGTGTGTGTGTGTGTGTGTGTGTGTGTGTGTGTGTGTGTTTGTGTGTGTGTGTGTGTGTGTGTGTGTGTGTGTGTGTCTGTGTGTGTGTGTGTGTGTGTGTGTGTGTGTGTGTGTGTGTGTGTGTGTGTGTGTGTGTCTGCGTGTGTTGAAGATGTTCAAAATTGAGAATCACATTTACAAGTACCCCCCCCCCACACACACAAGTACCCCCATGTAACAGTTTAGTGTAACCACTGAGTACATGTGTATGTACGTACATGCATACATGTGTGTAATACTGTGTTATCCTACGTACGTACTTGGCCATGTACGTATGTACGTATGTATCCCTCTCTTACGTTTGTGTGTATGTGCATATGTACATGCATATGTGTGTATTGTGCTTTTACGTACGTACATACGTACCTACTACATACATACATATCTCTCTACCGCAGGCCCTGGGCTTAGATAGAGTGGTCCCACTGCACATTGACACTGGGTTCATGAGGAAAGAGGAGAGCAAGAATGTGAAGAAATCACTGGAGACCATCGGAGTGGATCTAAGAGGTACGTACGTATGCATCAGACCAGACCTGGATTCAGTATGCACACAATACTGATGGCTGGTCCAGGTACTGCACCATCCGTGTATCCGCAATACCACTACCATCTCTGTGTCCCTAGTATCCTTTTATCTTGTGTATCTAAAAGTACACGGCTGTCCAAAGTATCACTACTACCACTCTTGTCTCCGGTACCACTATCATTTAATCTCTACGGTACAACTGCCAGTGTATCTAATACTATACCACTGTCCCTGGTACCACTACCACTCTCCTTGATACTATACCACTGTCCCTGGTACCACTACCACTCTCCTTGATACTATACCACTGTCCCTGGTACCACTACCACTCTCCTTGATACTATACCACTGTCCCTGGTACCACTACCACTCTCCTTGATACTATACCACTGTCCCTGGTACCACTACCACTCTCCTTGATACTACTACCACTGTTCATAGTACTAATGCCATTGTTCCTAATACTACTACTACCACTGTCCCTGATACCACTACCACTGTCCCTGGTACTGCTACCATCTCACCTCTATTTCCCACTTGTATCGTCCAGTGGTGATAGCAAAGGAAGACTTCTATAACAGCTCGACTCACGTCTTTAGTGCCACTGGGCAGGAGATGACCACAAAACCTCTGCGATCAGTCATCCATCCCGAACACAAGAGGAACATCATTGGCGATGCTTTCATCAAGGTTGTGATGTCTGAAGTTCCAGAACTGTGTGAGGTCAACTCAAACATCTTTTTAGCACAGGGTGAGTCTTCTACGGGTGTGTGTGTGTGTGTGTGTGTGTGTGTGTGTGTGTGTGTGTGTGTGTGTGATGTGTGTGTGTGTGTGTGTGTGTGTGTGTGTGTGTGTGTGTGATGTGTGTGTGTGTGTGTGTGTGTGTGTGTGATGTGTGTGTGTGTGTGTGTGTGTGTGTGTGTGTGTGTGTGTGATGTGTGTGTGATGTGTGTGTGTGATGTGTGTGTGTGTGTGTGTGTGTGTGTGTGTGTGTGTGTGTGTGTGTGTGATGTGTGCACTGCTTGTATGCAAGCACCACAGCGACAAAGCAAGGACATACGTACATACCACATATAATACGTACATATCTGTCCACAACATGTACAAATGTATGTACGTACGAATATACGTAGTATGTACGTACGTACATATGCACGTACTATACATCATATTCATCCCAAACAAGCACTAAGTACATACGTATGTCTATGCAATGTCATATTGTGTTACTTGTGTACTGTGTAACTGGTAGCAGAGCAAATCTCCTGTATCTACGTATATCCTGCAAGTATCTCCTGATGTGTAGGGACACTAAGGCCAGATTTGATAGAAAGTGCCTCATCCATTGCCAGCGGTCACGCCAACAAGATCAAGACTCATCATAATGATACCAGACTAGTGCGCGTCATGAGAGAACAGGTGAGTGGACACAAGGATGCGTGTGTGTGTGTGTGTGTGTGTGTGTGTGTGTGTGTGTGTGTGTGTGTGTGTGTGTGTGTGTGTGTTTGTGGTGTGTGTGTGTGTGTGTGTGTGTGTGTGTGTGTGTGTGTTTGTGGTGTGTGTGTGTATGTGTGCGTACATATGTACATACTGTATGTGTGTACATACGTACATGTGTGTGGGTCCATGCATGTGTTTTGTATGCTATACAAGACATTGCCTACGTACAGATACATACATATGTGAAAAATCAAATCACCTTGTGTGTGTGTACATATACGTACATATAAGAAGTAATATACAATACATGAGTGAGTATGTTGGAGAGACGTATGATAGAGTATGTTTGTACTGATTTATGTAATTCCAGGGTCAAGTGATAGAGCCGCTGAAGGACTTCCACAAGGACGAGGTGAAGGAGATTGGGAGGGAGCTGGGTCTCCCCGAGTACTTTGTGAAGCGGCATCCCTTCCCCGGTCCGGGACTGGCCATCCGGATCATCTGTGCCGACAGCGCCTTCATCAGCGAGGACTACAACGAGGTCAACCTCAAACTGAAGCTTCTGGTGGATTTTGAGCAAACACTAGAACAAGTCAGTGCTGTACTTGTGGTTGTGTGTGTGTAACCATATATACGTACGTAGTACATTAGGTGGAGTGGGTGTTCATTGAGTAATCCAGATGACTTATCATGCAATTTGGATGCCTCATTGTGCAATTTAGGCACATCATTGTGTAATTCACGATTTCAATTGCATAACCCAACTTTTACCATATTCTTGGTGTAGATTCTTTGGTAGACTGGATTGCATAAGTCATTAGTATTCTTGTGCAATTTATCCACTAGATTGCATAACATAGCAGTGTTATTGTGAAATTATCATGCTAACTTGCTTAACTAAAAGATACGTACAATTGTGCAACCACGTAGTACCTCCTTGTTGTTGTCTAATTTTCTTATTCAGAGCACCCCAGTCACCAAGACTCTCTACAACAGTGTGTCGTCTGAAGCAGATCGCAAGTTCCTTCTGGACATCAGCAAGAAGTACCACCTCCATGCAACCTTGCTTCCCATCAGGAGCGTCGGTGTCCAAGGCGACCGCAGGACCTATAACTGGCCGGCCGCCATCAGCTGTGACATCCAGCCTCCGTGGAATGACCTCATTAACCTGGCTAAGATTATCCCCAAAGTCATCCACCATGTTAACAGGTATGTATGCGCGTATGTACGTATGTGCATTCACAGGTGACTGCTGAAGATACAAATATGGCGCTACACACACCAATTTACCGAGGTGTGTGTAATGTATGTACAGTAAAAGCCTGTTAAGACGAACACCCTTGAGGGATACATATACGTACGTATCTATCTACTCAGAGTTTATACAAGTTGTATAAGGACACATTCTTTATTCGTTATTGTCTGTTTACACGTGTAGAGTTGTATGGGTGTTTGGAGGTCCCGTAGAAGGTCTAATTGAGGACATCACGCCCACCTTCCTGACCAGGAACACCATTGCCAAGTTGAGGGAAGCAGACGCAAGAGCAAGTGAAATTCTCCTCGAATGCGGTGAGAAGCAGGCTGTTGTACATACGTATGTATGTAGATAGATGCAGATGTTCATATGTATGTATGCAGTACACACTTGTATGTATGTACGTATGTACATATAATGTACGTACATACGTACATTTGTGTAAAATTGTGGTTCATTGTCTCTGGAGGACAGGTCAGACTGTGCTGTATTCACAGTGAAGTATCCATTCGCTGTGGAGCATTTGACTACAGTGGATGTTTTGTTAAGACGTCACCACTTGACCCAAACCCTTTCATCCGCCATCATTTTGTGTATGAGTTCTTATTCGTGTACCTACGTACGTACACAATAATCATTTGGATAATCTGCCGAACTTGTTAATCTGTCATGTTCTTCTATTGAATTGTGTTAAATTATTGAGAATTTCCTGTTTATATTGAGTGCATTCATCAAATGTGACTCTAAAGGGTACTGTCTTCCTCAGATGCAATGGACTGTCTCAGTCAGATGCCAGTGGTGCTGATCCCTGTCCACTTCGATAGAGCTCTCAACTACCCTTCTTGTCAGCACTCTGTTGTTTTGAGACCATTCATGACCTTTGACTTCATGACAGGGTTACCAGCTGTACCTGGACAAGATATCCCAGAGGAGGTGTGTGTGTGTGTGTGTGTGTGTGTGTGTGTGTGTGTGTGTGTGTGTGGGTGGGTAGGTGTGCGGGTGCGTGCGTGTGTGTGTGTGGATGGGTGGGTGGGTGTACGTGCATGGGTGTGGGTGTGTGGTGTGTGTGGTCCTTGAATACATGCTCTTATTCCCCTTCATTTGTATGGTACTACGACCTGTCTTCTGAGACCACAACTTGGTGTTTCAAAGAGTGGTCTCTCATCAGAGGCCAGACCAGACTGTAGTGTGTAGATGGTTGGTCCCAAAGAAGTGGTCTTTGTGGACAGGGTGGTCTTTGTGGATGGGCTGGTCTTTGTGGACAGGATGGTCTTTGTGGACAGGGTGATCTTTGTGGACAGGGTGATTTTTGTGGACAGGGTGATCTTTGTGGACAGGGTGGTCTTTGTGGACGGGGTGATCTTTGTGGATGGGGTAGTTTTTCCTTTTGGTAGTCTCTAAAGTTGTATTCAACTGTACATTTCCCTCTGTACTTGTTTTATTTATTAATTGCATCGTGATTTTTCATTATTATAATTGGTGTGTTACACACTAGCAACAGAACTCAATACCCACAAATCATGCACAGCAGGAGAGGGTGTGCACGAGGTATCGTTATAGGGTTTTAAACGGTTCTTGTCTTTTCAGTGTGTTGTTCATTGATCGTGTGATGGTCACACTAACCAATTGGAGTGCTTGTGGAAGCACCATCGTAGTTTCAACTGGTTAGCATGTCCATCACATGATTAACGCTTTACACACACTGAAAGGTAAGATACGTACATACGTATGCTCAAAACCCTGTAGTTAATAGTGTCTAACTTGGAGAGGGACTCATCTTCCTGCACTGATTGTATTGTGTGTGTCAGTTCATATTCATGTTTGCATTTTCTCCTCTGTCCTCAGGTTGTCGAGAGGATGGTCTCTTCCATACTCACTGTCCATGGGCTGTCCCGTGTACTCTACGACCTTACGGGGAAACCCCCAGGGACTACAGAATGGGAGTAGATATATGAATAGTTTATATGTAGAATACATTGTATGTCGCTCCTAATTTATTTTCAACTCACCACTTACCTTATAGCATAGCGGAGTTACATACAGCACCATATATTGTCTTATTGTAGCATGCATGCTGTATTTGGTATACTAATAAGTGTTCCCGTGTAATGAGTGTGTGCATGATTTGAAAAAAAGGTCACCCGCTTAGTGTGAAAGACACTTATGGACAGCTGTACAGGGACTTCCCACAGAGACTGTGTACTTGGTCATTCCATGAATGCAGACACTATTCTAGCTGGGAAGTCAGTTGCGAGTCCCAAAGCTCCCCCCTACGATTCTTTGTAGAGAGTATTGCAACTGACCACCAGGAAGTGAGCTCATTTTTTTCATGCAAAAAAACATCGTAGGAGGATTTAAACCCGCGACCTGGAGCCTAGAATCATGCCAGCTGACCACCCCGCCACTGTAACCTATCTGATTTTAGAATATTAAATGCACTAATAAAGCCAGTGTTGCAGTCATGTGTAGGATCACTATAATATCAAGCATAAGAGTATACATGCCATAATTATGTACAAAAGGTGACCCCTTCATTACAGGACACTGGAGATACTAAGTCTTATACAGAAGCATACAACAGTCAAGTAGGTCAATGTATAACTCATTAAAAACGTTAACAGTAATAAAATCAGTCCATTTTCATTTTCAATCCTCTGACATTTCTTCTTCATTCGTTGGGATACCTGGTGAGTCCTCCAATATGCCTTGGATTGGGGAGCTTTCAGTGACTGGCTCCCTCTGAATGATGTGACAAAATGATCAAACACAGACAATATGAAAAGACAGTTATATACTGTTACAATAGTACCAAGTTGGAACAATATGTATATTTAGTAATTTTATTGAAAATTACCATGTTCCAGGAAACAAGTCATTAGAAAAAATAATCACAAGAAACCTTATCCTGGAATGTTCACTGATTAAGCTTGCACATCAGTTGCTAATTTAAATTCAAACAGTTTCTATCTGAAGAGTATACTGTGTGTCACGAAAGAGTGATTAACTTGCTCAATGCTACTTACGTACCAAGTCAACTGAACGTCTGGTTCTTTCTCTTCTACACAAATAGCACGTTGATACGGTCACTCCAACAGTGACCAGGAGGAGGAGGACAAGGACACTTCCACTCATTCTGTACAAAGAACACAAAGTACAATAGCACATCCTGTACACTACGACCACTGGAGGGACATCTCACACTCACCCCAGGAGTATGGAGGAGGGATTCAAGGATGAGGGGCTACCTCCACTGGGTGAGGTCAAGTTGGGACAGGCTAAATGAGTAGGCCAAATGAACTGGTACCTACAAACAACGTCAAAATGGTCTTCCGGATACACTGGCGACAGGGACTACACAGAGACCAGAAAAAACAGCAGTAACAACAGGTTAGATTCTATTCAAAAACACAACTTGTGAAGGTATGGGCAAGTTCTGTCCTACGTGAACAAAGCAAGAAAACCTCACTCACAGCTTGATCTCGACGGTCACAAGTAAACAGTATTTCAGTCACAACATATCCGTTGCAATCGTCGACAAAGTCACTGTAAGGATACCTCAACAGTATCCAGCCTTGGTCTACATAAGGTAGGAATCACAGACTATCATGCGATGCTAGCTAACAACAGATCATGCAGTAAACACTGTGACAGCACATGATGGGCTGACCCCTTCGATCTGTTAGCTGTGCAACAGAGCTAGTTCCAATACACACGTCCTCAGGTTTGGCATTGGTTAATGTTCTCCTCACAGCAGTGCAGTTCTTCGATAGAACAGAATCCTTCAGAGGATTCACACAGACTCCAAGGTGATACTCCACAGAGGATGTGGAGGCTGTGGAATTGAGCCTAACCCTGAAAGAAAGTACGATAATGATTGAACAAATTGTGAATATTTTTCAACAGATGCATATCTTTACATTTCGCTATGTTCATAGTACACATGCATATGTACACACACACACACATACACACACACACACACACACACACACAGGTACACACGCACACACACACATACACACACACACACACACACACACACACACACACACACACACACACACACACACACACACAAAACACACACACTGGTACACATACACAGGCGCAGCCAAATTCAGTAGTCCCAGCTCAGCAAAGGGTGTTCTCTGCCCCTCCCACCTGGCACACACATCATCCTCCACAGGTCCACCAACTGCATCACTTTCTGCTAACAGCACCGGCTTAACGTATTTGCTCTTAAGGTGTAATTCCTACCAACATCAATATTATGGTATATGCTTTTATGTTGTGTGTTTAGTGGTATGAGTGTGCTTGTGTGCATGCATGTGTGTGTACATGCCTTTGTGTGTGTATGCACCTTTTTTGCAAGAGTGTTTGTTCAACTGTATATACAATAAAAACTCATTACGACAAACTTTAACGACCCTCAAAATCAGTTCGTTATCAGTAATTTGTCTCAAGAGTGTTTGCATGTCTCAACAAATTTCTAGTGCAGTACGTTTAATACCAAACCCCTTACCAAACCACTCGGTCCGGGAGAATTCAATGAAACCATGTCGTGGTCTGTGGTGGGATCATAGGTGTAGGTAATCTCCAGGGAGTAGAAGTGCCTGGAAGCTTCATATTTCACCACAAACTCAAAGATGTCCTTCTCGGGGAGGAACTGGGTGACAATCCACTCCTTAGCAATCTTCTCCCGACTCCCAAAAACATACAATTCAGTATCATGGTAGTAGTCCACCCATTCTGCCTGTAAATCAGTTGTGAAACAGTATAGGAGGCAGTGTGGATGAGAATACGCATACATGCAGTACATTCATATAGATGGCTGAACATGGTCAAACAGATGATGTACAGTATGTGTGTGGGTTGTATATGTGCATGTGTTTGTGATGTGGTGTGTGTGTGTGTGTGTGTGTGTGTGTGTGTGTGTGTGTGTGTGTGTGTGTGTGTGTGTGTGTGTGTATGCATGTGTTTGTGTGTGTTTTTATGTATGTGTATGTGCGTGTGCATTTGTGTGCGTGCATCTGTGTGTGTGCGTGCATGTATGCGTCTGAGTGTGCTTGTGTACATGTGCATACATATAAACATTTACTTGGTAAGGTTCACTTCCATAACAGCTCTTCAGTCTTGGATAATCTGTATGTATCCACCTATGAACAGGGAAGTGAAGGTGGACTGTAAAGAAAGCTGTGACCATGGAGATGGGCACAACAATGGCTTGTCATCATTTTGATTGTAAGAAGAAACCTAACTTGACCCTATTTCCCTCATCACAACTATTCACTAGCACTGGACAGATAATTACTTGAAAGATTATCGCAATTGATCAGATGTGCTTGTGTTTTCCAATTATAAAATTTATTTCAGCTTGAGGATTCATTAATGAAAATGACCAGTTAATAGCAGTTCCCTTTCCTGAAATCATTGTAGCCACGTACACACGTGCAAAGACTAGAGAAAGGTTTGTATGAATGAGAGATTCAGCTTATGGTCTCATGTAGGTTGCACGGTGAAAGTGGCTTTGTTCACAGATCTACCATGGACCACAGCAGACTGTTAAGTACAAATGGTTCCATAGTTGATGGTATTGGATTATGGGGTCTGTGCTGATCATTAACTAGCTCTACTATCTACACAACGAGACCCAGTCACAGACAGTATCAGTGCATGAGAATCCAACCGTCCTTCTGGAACCAGATAATACATTTTCTAATGCTATATAATACTACAATATTTTTTGCATTACTAAATTTTATTTAATACGTAGTTGTACACATTGGAAGTGACCATCATCTTTCGAACGGGGACCATAACTTACATGCAGATACAATTTAGCTTACCAGAAAACTGGACCATCCTTGAAAATGGGCGTCAAATCAACACTTCCACGGTAGCCATCACTCAGAATACACATACAGGGATTGTAGCCGTCCAACGTACACTTCACAGCACTCGAACCTCTGAAGGCGAACAGCGACAAGGACACGAAGAGGAGAGAAAAGAGAGGAAGCCACATTTGGGTGTTGTCAATGAATATCAGAAAGGAGACGGTAAGACTGCTTCGGACATCAGCAGTTTTCTAGAGTATTATAAATGTTCAAATTGTCCACATGACGGGCTCTCCGGGATTGCGTCATAGTCCACCGTTTGTGCACTCTGCTAGCATTGCATCATCCCTGCTGCATGTGGTGTGCCAGCCTCATGCGTATCACATGTTCATGTTACTATGCCGAATAACACACGTGTAAATGGTCTAAAGGGTCTAGTAGTGTAATATGTTGTTGAGACCGGAATCTGACCCATAGCACCACAGACACTATGCAGTACGTATAACCTCCGAAAGAGGTATATTTTGGCAATATTTTTTTAGGTTTGGACAGTGTGACTCCATGACCAGAGTTTGACCCCATAGCACAACAAAGGTCTCTGGTCGGGAACAAACAAAAACATAAACAAACAAATAACTAAAGTAATCAATCGTCCATTTCTTCCTCATATAATCTTCCCTCGTTGACTAAAAGCTCTCCCGAATCTCCAGGAACACTTGGGGCTGGAGTGGTCTCAGTGATTGGCTCACTCTGTGGACAAACATTACAACAACTTACAGGAGAACTCCATGCACAATGAAGACAACCAATGGGACGACCAAGGTGGTCTTATTTGTAAAGTAGTTGTGAATTTAAAGTTGTACCTGGCAGTGCACACAGTGGGACCTCTACTGAAGGACACAGTAAGATCACCTCCCTACAAAGGGCACTTCAAGCACCAAACAAAGACTGTCCCATAGGGCTAATGCTTTTTACCTCTGAAAAGTGGACCACAGTGTCTACATTGAAGAGAGTATCTGGTTCTGATGCATTCTTCATATCGAAGATGTTTTACGATATATCAATTTCCGGACAGACTGTAGAGGACGTATATTACTGAGTTGGTCTTATCACCAGTGTGATTAGTCAATGTATAGTTCAGCTAGTGCTGTGCAATATTGAGGTCAGATTCTCACCAAGTTGACTGAACGTCTTTTTCGCTCTCTATACAAATAACAAGTTGATACGGTCACTCCAACAGTGACCAGGAGGAGGAGGACAAGGACACTTCCACTCATTCTGTACAAAGAACACAAAGTACAATAGCACATCCTGTACACTACGACCACTGGAGGGACATCTCACACTCACCCCAGGAGTATGGAGGAAGGATTCAAGGATGAGGGGCTACCTCCACTGGGTGAGGTCAAGTTGGGACAGGCTAAATGAGTAGGCCAAATGAACTGGTACCTACACTGAACAATGAAGTTGTTCTCGGGATACATTGGCAAAGAGGCCTAATGGAGGTAAACAAACAACAGTTACGTAGTATACAGCCAGAGGTACATAAGGAAGGAAGGAAAGCAATATTATACAGGTACACTCCTGATACAGATGAGAGAACTGAATATAATGATAATGATAGAAACTGTGGATGGGTGGTAGGGAGGTCAAGATCTCAGTTCCAACTCAATAAACCACACACACACACAGTAACCTCACTCACAGCTTGATCACGATGATCACAATTGAACAGTATCTCAGTCACTGCGTATCCATTACAATTTTCAATGTAGTCACCAAAAGAATACCTCAGCAACATCCAACCTTGGTCTAAAACAAGAATGGTTGAAATAATTGCAAAACTGTTCTAATATCAGCAGCTAGCTTACATACAGTAAAAATTTGTTGAGACAAACACCTTTATGACAAATTACACACAATTTGTCAGTGCATATCTGAGGACAGGTATGTGGACAGGAGGATGATAGTGTGTGTGTGAGTGTGTGCATGCATGTGTGCATGTGTGTGTGGGTAATAAGAAGTTCAATTTGTTTTGCAGTAGCAGCATACATACATTAAGCAAATTCTGATATTATGAACATTTTATAAGAGCTAATTTCAAGGGTCCCTTTAATCTCAACATGTTCTACTAAGAATATCTATCAATATAGAAAACAGATGCCAACAAGACTGACCTCTGTGATCAATCAGTTGTGATAGAAGGCCTCTTCCAATACACAGGTCCTCTACTGCAACATCTGGACTCTTCGGTGTTCTCCTCACAGCCAAGCAGTTCTCTTGCAACGTAGTATCCTTCAGAGGACTCACACAAACTCCTAGATGATACTCAAAATGGGAAAGGATGTTCGTTGAGTTGAGTACAATCCTGTAAAATGAATGGAATCCAATGGGGTCGAATATAGAAGACATTAAATTTTACATGTATAATATAAAATACACAAATAACACAAGTTACACATATGTACATAGTTGAACAATTATAAAAAATTCACCATACAACCACGCACGTATGTACACCTCCCCCACACATTACACACACACACACACACACAGTGACACACACACACACACACACACACACACACACACACACACACACACACACACACACACACACACACACACACACACACACACACACACACACACACACACACACACACACACACACACACACACACAGGTACAGGTACACATGCACACACACAGGTACACATACACAGGTGCAGCCAAATTCAACAGTCCCAGCTCAGCAAAGGTTGTTCTCTGCCTCTCCCATCTGGCACACACATCATCCTCCACAGGTCCACCAACTGCATCACTTTCTGCTAACAGCACCGGCTTGACATATTTACTTTTAACATGTAATTTCTGCACAAGGTACATAAAGTTACTTTTTAATAATACTATCAACGCATGATGTATTGTACTTATGTATATGTATTACAGTGTATTTGTGATCAATATGCTTCTATGTGTATATGTACAAACTGACAAACATGCCATTATAGGATCTCATATGCTGTAGAAACATGTACACATGTCAGATATAAACTCCACATATAGTAACAAAAAAAAATTTGAAACAAAATACATATTACAGGAAGTTATATATAATATTAATAAATATTATACATAGCAACACAAATGGCAATTATAACAACACAAACAACAACTGCAGCAACACAAACAACAACTATAGCAACGTAAACAACAACTATAGCAACGTAAACAACAACTATAGCAACACAAACAACAACTGCAGCAACACAAACAACAACTGCAGCAACACAAACAACAACTATAGCAACGTAAACAACAACTATAGCAACGTAAACAACAACTATAGCAACACAAACAACAACTGCAGCAACACAAACAACATACTGCAGCAACACAAACAACCTACGTACCAGACCATTAGTAGGCTGTGTAGTGGCTGCATGATAATTCAATACATCCATACTGTGTTCTGTAGTTGGTTCGTAGGTGTAGGTAACCTCCAGAGGGTAGTACTCAATGGAACCAGAGTACTCCACCACAAACTCAAAGCTCTGATCTGGGGTTAATTGTGACACGGTCCATTCTTTCATGAGATTTCCTATCCCTCCAAAAGCATGATAAATGGTTCCTTTACTGTGGTGAATCAATTCAGCCTATAAATTGAAATACAAATAGTGTCCAATAAAATTACTTTGTAGATTTTATGTGTGTACATAAGTACATGACATATACATTGTGTTTGCATGTTTGTTGTGTGTGTGTGTGTGTGTGTGTGTGTGTGTGTGTGTGTGTGTGTGTGTGTGTGTGTGTGTGTGTGTGTATGTGCATTTGATGAGTACTCACTCGGTACTGATCACTGCATTTGTTAAGTCTGGGAAAATAAGTGTACCTCGATCTGTTGAAGATGAGAATCTTGCAGTAGTAGACATGCATAAAAGTGGCAACAAATAATAGGTATTTCAATTCTGGACCATCTATCAAAGAACCATTGTGTTGGGTACTGCATGCACTCACTCATTGTTCTCAAGGGGTCAGGCATTTATGAAGAATTTACACCACGTTTTAAAGATTGGCCTCAGAAACACTTGTGTTTACACACAGCTAGCCAGGTGAAATTAAAGAAATCCAATTGTCCAACTTGCACACACAAAAGCATAACGTCGTCTTTATAGCAGACGATTACAAAGCTTTGAAAACATATTATTTGGGGAACAAATCAATCCAATTTAATAGTAAACACCGCTCTGGGCGCCTAACTTTCACATACAACTAACTTTTGGTTGACGTCGATAGGACCGTTCTTGAAAATGGGCGTCAAATCAACACTTCCACGGTAGCCATCACTCAGAATACACCTACAGGGATTGTAGCCGTCCGCCGTACACTTCACAGCACTCGAACCTCTGAAGGAGAACAGCGACAAGGACACAAAGAGGAGAGAAAATGTAGCTAACGACATTTAGACACTCTTCTTCGTGATGTAAGCGACGGAAAGGCTGATAGACGTTCCAACCTGCTCCAACACTATACACGAGGGGGGCAGGGTCGCATATACTTTTACCTACTGTAGCTTTTATACACACACGTGATCCATATAAATACCCTCATTCGTATTACTATATTATGTATGATTTTATATTTCTTGACTGATAATGTTATAGCTAGTTCTTACTGTACATCCTATGTAGGTTTGGACAGTGTGATGCGCTGTGACCAGAATTCAACACTATATATACTCAGCACATGCAACCTCCTGACAAGGTGTTTGAACCAAAATAAATATTCATTCCCACAACCTTGTCTGCGTACATAGGTCTTGAGAGGGGGGTGGTTTCATCATATAGTAGATTCCCACAATTAATGATCAAGCACTTCAGTTTCTTGATTTATCAGAATAAACAGGATTTTTTTAGTGGCATGATATAATTGAAGGCCTCCGGTCAAAAAGGGTACTTTAACGTATTCCGTAATTTCTGAGAAAACGGAGTTTAATCGTTTACGGAGTAGTACAGGTAAGTACCGTAACGAATACGTAATGAAAATGGGCTCCTACCACCAGAATGCTCACTTCTTTCGCATTTACATTTCATTTGCTACTTCTTGAGATGGTAGATGTCGTTTTCAGAACGAAAGT
>OZ026557.1:4463965-4528965 GCA_964020155.1 Chondrilla cf. caribensis | reverse complement strand
TAATTATGCATCATCACTATAAAAGTTTTCTGGTTGGGAACAAACAAAGTTAACATAAACAAACAAATAACCAAAGTATTCAATCATCCACATCTTTCTGTTCTTCCTCATATAATCTTTCCTCGACTAAAAGCTCTCCCAAATCTCCAGGAACACTTGGGGCTGGAGTGGTCTCAGTGATCGGCTCACTCTGTGGACAAACATTACAACAAGTTACAGGTTATTTTATATTTGTAAAGTAGACTAAGTCCTAATTTAAAATTTAAAGTTGTACCTGGCAGTGTACACAGTGGGACCTCTATTAAAGGACACTCCAAATAAAAAACACAATAAGATTACCTCCCTACAAAGGACACTTAAATGCACCAAAAGAGACACTCCCATATGGCTAATGCATTTTCACCTCTGAAAAGTGGACCACTTCTACATTGATAGAGTATCTGGTTCTGATGCATTTTTTATAAACTAAGATGTTCCATGCACTATTACAGTATATCAATGTATGGGGAAGACTGCTGTAGAGGACCTATATTACTGAGGCGGTCTCAATACTGGTGTGATTAGCCACTGTGGTTCAGTGCTGTGCAATATTGAGATAATGGGACATCTTAAATTCACCAAGTTCACTAAACGCTGTCTTTTTCCTTCTCTATACCAATAACAAGTTGATAGGGTCACTCCAACAGTGACCAGGAGGAGGAGGACAAGGACACTTCCACTCATTCTGTACAAAGAACACAAAGTACAATAGCACATCCTGTACACTACGACCACTGGAGGGACATCTCACACTCACCCAAGGAGTATGGAGGAGGGATTCAAGGATGAGGGGCTACTTCCACTGGGTGAGGTCAAGTTGGGACAGACTAAATGTGTAGGCCAAATGAACTGGTACCTACACTGAACAAAGAAGTTGTTCTCGGGATACATTGGCAAAGAGGCCTAATGGAGGTAAACAAACAACAGTTACGTAGTATACAGAGGTACATAAGGAAGGAAAGAAAATCAATAATATAAATACACAGATGAGAGAACTGAACAATATGATGATAGGAACCGTGCATGTGTGGTAGGGAGGTCTGAGATCTCAGTTCCCACTCAATAAACCATACACACAGTAAACCTCACTCACAGTTTGATTACGATGATCACAAGTGAACAGTATCTCAGTCACTGCGTATCCCGTACAATTGTCAATGTAGTCACCAAAAGAATACCTCAGCAACATCCAACCTTGGTCTAAGGCAAGAATGTTTGAAACAATGTGATAAGAAAGCAAGAGAAAATGTTATAACTGTTATAAGTTAACATATTATGCAGTAAAAAATTTGCATTGACAAACACCCTTGGGATAAATTACAAAGTTATGTAGTGCAAGTCATGAGACAGGTGAGTGGACACAACGATGACAGTGTGTGTGTGTGTGTGTGTGTGTGTGTGTGTGTGTGTGTGTGTGTGTGTGTGTGTGTGTGTGTGTGTGTGTGTGTGTGTGTGTGTGTGTGTGTGTGTGTGTGTGTGTGTGTGTGTGTGTGTGTGTGTGTGTGTGTGTGTGTGTGTGTGTGTGTGTGTGTGTGTGTGTGTGTGTGTGTGTGTGTGTGTGTGTGTGTGTGTGTGTGTGTGTGTGTGTGTGTGTGTGTGTGTGTGTGTGTGTGTGTGTGTGTGTGTGTGTGTGTGTGTGTGTGTGTGTGTGTGTGTGTGTGTGTGTGTGTGTGTGTGTGTGTGTGTGTGTGTGTGTGTGTGTGTGTGTGTGTGTGTGTGTGTGTGTGTGTGTGTGTGTGTGTGTGTGTGTGTGTGTGTGTGTGTGTGTGTGTGTGTGTGTGTGTGTGTGTGTGTGTGTGTGTGTGTGTGTGTGTGTGTGTGTGTGTGTGTGTGTGTGTGTGTGTGTGTGTGTGTGTGTGTGTGTGTGTGTGTGTGTGTGTGTGTGTGTGTGTGTGTGTGTGTGTGTGTGTGTGTGTGTGTGTGTGTGTTGCATTTTACAGCAGGAGCTGATTCCCACTGAAACAAGACTGACCTCTGTGATCAATCAGTTGTGATAGGAGGCCTCTTCCAATACACAGGTCCTCTACTACAACATCTGGACTCCTCTGTTTCCTCTTCACAGCCAAGCAGCTTTCATCTAACGTAGTATCCTTCAGAGGACTCACACAAACTCCTAGATGATACTCAAAATGGAAGAGGGATATTGTTGAGTTGAGTACAATCCTGCGAAATGAATGGAATCTAATGAGGTTGAATATAATTTTGAAGACATTTTTATGTATAATATAAAATACATGAACAACAAAAGGTAAATAAATTGTTGAACAATTAAGTTTTACGTACAACAAGCATATATGCATACCTCCCCCTCACAGTACACACAAACACCTGTGTGCATGCACATGCGCACACACACAGGTACACACACACACACACACACACACACACACACACACACACACACACACACACACACACACACACACACACACACACACACACACACGTGCACGAGCACACACACACAGGTATACAACACATGCACACACACACGTACACACACACAAACACACACAGACACACACACAAACACACACAGACACACACAGGTACACATACACAGGTGCAGCCAAATTCAGCAGTCCCAGCTCAGCAAAGGGTGTTCTCTGCCCCTCCCACCCAGCACACACATCATACTCCACAGGTACACCAACTGCATCACTTTCTGCTAACAGCACCGGCTTGACATATTTACTTTTGACCTGTAATTTCTACACAAGTTACATAAAAGTACATTTTATACTATTAATGGATGATGAGTTGTACTTACGTATATGCATTATTTGTGCTCAATAGGCTTCTGTGTGTATGTACAAACTGACAAACACACCATATATGGTATAGGATCTAATACGCTGTAGGAACATGCACACATGTCAGGTATGAACTCCACATCTAAATATAATGAAATATGAAACAACATATTCCACATGCATATTATTCAAATATTCCAGGAAGTTATACTATAAATAACAGACATAGCAACATATTAACCAATAACTATAGCAACATAAATAACAATTATCAACACAATTAACAACTGTAGGAACACAAACAACCTACCAGGCCAATTGCTGGCTGTTCATCGACTTTGTAATTATCAAACATACGCATAGTACGTTCTGTAGTTGGCTCGTAGGTGTAGGTAACCTCCAGAGGGTAGTACTCCCTGGAGCCAGAGTATTTCACCACAAACTCGAAGTTCTGATCTGGGGTGAATTGTGACACATTCCATTCTTTCATTTGATTGGCTATCCCCCCAAAAGTATGATCAATGGTATCTATACCATAATTTAGCAATTCAGCCTACAAATTGAAAATACAAAATAGTGTAGTTAGTGTAAAGTCACTTTGTAGATTCACGTGTGTATGTAAGTTCATCACAATGTCATATATTTTGTGTTTGCATGTTGTGTGTGAGTGTGTGTGTGTGTGTGTGTGTGTGTGTGTGTGTGTGTGTGTGTGTGTGTGTGTGTGTGTGTGCGCAATTGATGAGCACTCACTCGATACTGTTTGTTGCATCTGTTAAGTCTGGCATAAGAAGGGTACCACGATCTGTTGAAGATGAGACTTGTGCAGTAGTAGATATGCATGAAAAGTGGCAACAAATAATAGGTAGTTTGATTCTGGACGAGCTATCAAAGTACCACTGGTACCACTATAGGACTGGGTTCGATACTACATGCACTCGTTCATTGCTCTCAATGTGTCAGGTATTCGTGAAGAATTGGAGCCAAATTTTGTAGATTGGCTGCACAAACAATGATGTGTACATTATAAAATAAGGCTAGCCCAGTAAAATTAAATTCACTAGTGAGTACCAATTCTCCGACAGGTACACACAAAAGTATAACTTCGACTTCACGCCAGACAAATACAAAGTTTTCAAAACAAATTGTATTTAGGGAACAAAAAAATAATAAAGGTAAACACCGCTCTGGGCGCCTAACTTTCACAAACAACTAACTTTCGGTCGTCGTCGATAGGACCGTTCTTGAAAATGGGCGTCAAATCAACACTTCCACGGTAGCCATCACTCAGAATACACCTACAGGGATTGTAGCCGTCCGCCGTACACTTCACAGCACTCGAACCTCTGAAGGAGAACAGCGACAAGGACACGAAGAGGAGAGAAAACGTAGCTAACGACATTTAGACACTCTTCTTCGTGATGCAAGCGACGGAAAGCCTGATAGATGCTCCAACCTGCTCCAACAACTATTATGGTACAACGAGCTCGAGGGGCAGGATCGCATGTCTATGATGCAATCACACATCTGTACTTTTACCAAAGATGCCTTTACCTAATGTATATAGCTTGTACACACGCGGGATCTATATAAATACCCTCATTCGTATTAGCATACTACTATACTGATCGAGTACTTTAATCAGTTTATTAATATCTCAGAATAAGCAGATTTTAGTGACATAATTATGCATCATCACTATAAAAAGGTCTTTGGTTGGTTACAAAACATAAACAAAAAACAAATAAAGTATTCAATTGTCCATTTCTTCCTCATACAATCTTTCCTCGTTGACTAAAAGCTCTCCCGAATCTCCAGGAACACTTGGGGCTGGAGTGGTCTCAGTGATTGGCTCACTCTGTGGACAAACATTACAACAAGTTACAAGAGGACACCATGCACAATGAAGACAACCAGAGTGGTACAACCGAGGTTAATAACCTATATTTGGGATGTTACAGTTAATGCAGTCCTAACTCTAAAGATGTACTGGCAGTGCATACAGTGGGACCTCTACTCCAGGACGCTCCAAATCTAAGATCACCTCCCTACAAAGGACACTCTAATGCACCAAAAGAGACTTTCCCATACATGGCTAATGCTGTTTATCTATAAAGAGTGGACCACTTCTACAGTGACAGAGTATCTGGTCCTGATGTATTTTTATAAACTATAAGAGGTTCTATGTTATGGTGTATCAATTTTGGTGAAGACAGCTATAGAGGACCTATATACTGAGGCAATATAATAGTCTTATTACCAAATTAGGAATGGTCATTTTAGTTCTGAATTAGTGCTGTGCAGATTCTCACCAAGTTGACTGAATGTCTTTTTCGTGCTCTATACAAAAAACACGTCGATATGGTCACTCCAACAGTGACCAGGAGGAGGAGGACAAGGACACTTCCACTCATTCTGTACAAAGAACACAAAGTACAATAGCACATCCTGTACACTACGACCACTGGAGGGACATCTCACACTCACCCCAGGAGTATGGAGGAGGGATTCAAGGATGAGGGGCTACCTCCACTGGGTGAGGTCAAGTTGGGACAGGCTAAATGTGTAGGCCAAATGAACTGGTACCTACACTGAACAAAGAAGTTGTTCTCGGGATACATTGGCAAAGAGGCCTAATGGAGGTAAACAAACAACAGTTACGTAGTATACAGCCAGAGGTACATAAGAAAGGAAAGAAAATCAATAATATAGGTATACTCCTGATACAGATGAAAGAACTGAATATTATAACAATCATAGAAACTGTGGATGGGCCAGAGGTAGGGAGGTCTGAGATCCCAATCCGCACTCAGTAAACAACATATAATACACAGTAAACCTCACTCACAGCTTGATCACGATGATCACAAGTGAACAGTATCTCAGTCACGGCGTATCCATTACAATTGTCAATGTAGTCACCAAAAGGATACCTCAACAACATCCAACCTTGGTCTAAGGCAAGAATGATTGAAATATAGAAATTGAAACTGATTCAAGCATGCATTACTGCTCTGATATCAGCAGCTATATACTTATACAGTAGAAATTTGTTAAGACAAACACCCTTATGATAAAATACGAACAGTTTTGAAGCGCATGTGATGAGGCAGGTGTGTACACACAATTAAGGATGGCTGTGCATGCATGCACACATGGGTGTGTTAATGGAGTACTATTTGTTTTGTGGTAGCATTGCACAAACAGTAGGCAAATCCCGATAAGAACTGTAAGTACAATTCAGAAGACAGATGTTAACTAACACATGCCAACAAGACTGACCTCTGTGATCAATCATTTGTGATAGGAGGTCTCTTCCAATACACAGGTCCTCTACTACAACATCTGGACTCCTCCGTATCCTCTTCACAGCCAAGCAGCTTTCATCTAACGTAGTATCCTTCACAGGACTCACACAAACTCCTAGATGATACTCAGAATGGGAAAGGACGTTCGTTGAGTTGAGTACAATCCTGTGAAATAAATGGAATCCAATAAGGTTGAATAATAATATAATACAATGGAATTTTTTTAGTTTCTAGTTTTCATGCATAATAAATATTAAATACATGAGTAACACAAGCTACATACACTGTTGAACAATAATGCAAAGTTCAACAATATATTATTATACAAGCACAATAGATACCTCCTCAACACTGCGTACGCACGCACGCACGCACATGCACACACACACACAAAACACACACACACACACACACACACACACACACACACACACACACACACACACACACACACAGGTACACATACACAGATGCAGCCAAATTCAGCAGTCCCAGCTCAGCAAGGGGCGTTCTCTGCTTCTCCCACCTGGCACACACATCATCCTCCACAGGTCCACCAACTGCATCACTTTCTGCTAACAGCACCGGCTTAACATATTTACTTTTAACATGTAATTTCTGCACAAGTTATATAAAGTCATGTTTGAATTTATACTATTAATGAACGTTATATTGCAGTGCTCAATATGCTTCTATGTGTATGTACAAAACACGCCATATATAGGATCTCATATACTGTGGAACAATGTAAACGTCAGGCATAAACTCCACATCTAATCATGATAAAGTATGAAACAACATACACAATCCAGGAAGATATATAAATAACCGACAAAGCAACATTAACAACAACCATAGCAACACAAACAACAACTATAGCAACACAAACAACATACTGCAGCAACACAAATAACCTACGTACCAGGCCACCAACTGGGTGTGTTAGGGCTGCCTGATAATTCAATACATCCATACTGTGTTCTGTAGTTGGTTCATAGGTGTAGGTAACCTCCAGAGGGTAGTACTCCCTGGAACCAGAGTACTCCACCACAAACTCAAAGTTCTGATCTGGGGTTAATTGTGACACAGTCCATTCTTTCATTTGATTAGCTATCCCCCCAAAAGTACGATAAATAGTTCCTTCAATATAACGAATTAATTCAACCTATAAATTGAAAATACAACGGAATATTAATACTAATCCATTTGTAAGTCACTTTGATGATTTTGTTTGTATATGTACGTAAGTACATGACATGTACATTGTGTGTTTACATGTTTGTTGCATGTGTGCGTGTGATAAGTGTGATTTTTGTGTTGTCAGTTCAGGGCCGCAGCAGAGTAGCTACATATATGTCTTGTGCACAGCAATCCTGCAACCATAGTTGAGGAGATGCCAACATGTGTGTGTATGTGTGTGTGTGTGTTTGTGATGTATGTGTATGTACGTGTGTGTGTGTGTGTGTGTGTGTGTGTGTGTGTGTGTGTGTGCATGTGCGTGTGTATGTGCATTTGATGAGTACTCACTCGGTACTGATCACTGCATCTGTTAAGTCTGGGAAAAAAACTGTACGTCGATCTGTTGAAGATGAGAATCTTGCAGTAGTAGGTATGCATAAACAGTGGCAACAAATAATATTTTGACATATACACATTTTGAAGATTGGCCTCAGAAGCACTGGTGTGTACACACAGCTAGCCAAGTGAAATTAAAGAAATCCAATTGTCCAACTTGCACACACAAAAGCATAACGTCGTCTTTATAGCAGACGATTACAAAGCTTTGAAGACATATTATTTAGGGAACAAATCAATCCAATTTAATAGTAAACATCGCTCTGGGCGCCTAACTTTCACAAACAACTAACTTTTGGTTGACGTCGATAGGACCGTTCTTGAAAATGGGCGTCAAATCAACACTTCCACGGTAGCCATCACTCAGAATACACCTACAGGGATTGTAGCCGTCCGCCGTACACTTCACAGCACTCGAACCTCTGAAGGCGAACAGCGACAAGGACACGAAGAGGAGAGAAAACGTAGCTAACGACATTTAGACACTCTTCTTCGTGATGCAAGCGACGGAAGGGTTGAAAGAGATGCTCCAACCTGCTCCAACGACTATACAACGAGGGGACATGTACAGGATCGCAGGTCTATGATGCAATCACACATACTTTTTCACCTACTGTACGTACTGTAGCTTCATACACGTGATCCATATAAATGCTACCATTCGTATTGGTATATTATGTATGAATCTATATACAAATATCGACTGATGATGTAATAACCAGTTCTTACCGTAAATCCTGGGTTTGAGATGATGCAATAACCAGTCCTCACTGTCCAGCCTGGGTGGGGAATTCGAAGATGGATATTGTCCTTGTGGTGGTCCTGTTTTTTGCTTCCTTCCACTCCTCTGAGTGTATCATATGTAACCCACTCCCAATAGGTCGGTGTAAGTGTTCTCTAAGTGACGGAGCTTCCGGGATTGTCGATCTTTCTCCTTTGTTTTCCAATGGACCCATCACAACTGTTGACACCGAGTAAGTGTGCTTTCGCTAAAACTTTGAAAGGAAGATTCTACATCCTCCATCACGTATTATTGTCTTGCAGCAACAAGTACAAATACAGGTACGACCCTTGTCAAGGAGTGCAGTGTGCGTCAGCGTGTTCGGGCGGGGCGTGTGCGGTGAGTTTAGTGCGTGCGTGCGTGTGCATGTGTCTTGGTCGAGTCCTCAGGGGCGCTTAATCTACACACCTCATCTCCATAATCCTGAATTTAGCCGGCGGGACCTCTCTATTAGGGACACTGTGGGACCTTAGTATTAGTCCTTAATACAGAGGTTTTCTCAATTTAGATTCAATACACCACAGTACTACATTGAGAGACAAAATAGTGTCCTTATTACAGAGGTTTCCTTGATTCAAAGGTTTGTAATGGAGAGGTCCCACTATACGTGTTGTTCTTTTTGGTTTACGTTAGATCTGTCAGGTGAGAGTGGATGACAACAGCAGACAGGAGGGTCTGGGGAGCCTTGATGCAGACACATACACAATCACTAACTATGACGCTGTCACGGGGAATTTCTCCTTGAGTGTTGTCTACAGTCATGGTGATGGTGACAGGAGGTCCATTGTTGACCTTGTCTACAACGCAACAGCCAACACACCAGGTTTGGAATATGTAGAAGAAGACCCTGACAAGACTTATGTGAGTGGGTACTTTGTGACTTCATTAGCTTTACAAATTGTTAACTTCCAGGGGGGCATGGTTAGGGGTGGGGTACTGAGATGTACCATAGGGGAAATGGGAGTTGTTAGCATTTCATTGTTGTTTTTCCTGGAGGTGGTGCAATAGCAGGTATATTTGCATGGTGTATGTATATACAGTATATGGTTTTATATGTTATCCTTATTGTGTACCTATTTGACTTAATAATTGATTAATAGTTTTGTATTAATTTTGGTTGATTTAGCAATTCCAACTTTTCACAAATGGACCAGGTGCTCTGATTGCTGATGTTACAAACCCAATTAGTCCGGGTAACACCAGTGGTCCCTATCCCATCCAGAAGGATGCCTGTACAGGATGGAGTGGAGACAAGTCTGTACTCGCTAGTTCAGGACTGTTGAAGCTGTCAGCACAAGCGTGAGTTGGTGTGTTATGTATTTCTTCTTTAACTTTCCCTTTCAACTTTCCTCCCTCTCATTCCCTCTATTTCTATGAATCTCCTTTTCTGCTTGCCCTTTTTTGCAGGTTGAACCTCAACTACACTTGGACCAAGGATGAATACACATTTGATTACTACATCGGAGTGTGTGTTGTTCCACTGTCTACCCCTTTGAGTGGTTGCTATGCCATCCAGAAGACAACACAACCCGATGGTGTCGCCTCCTTTACGTGTGTAGGGAAAGACCTTGAAGTTCAAGTTACTGATACTAAAGGTACTTGTTCCTGAGGTCCATTCTCATTCCACTAAAATATGTACTTGGAATACACACATCTAGTTGTATTGAAACATGGAAAAAATCATATTGCATCGAATATATGAATACATTAGGGATCACATTAGCACTGACTGGGTATTGTGACGTAACAGTAGGGTTTGTGTGTCAATTCCACCACAGATGAGGGTTGGATGTTGCTTAGTTATGCTACTGTTGACCCCAATGCCTTACATTGTGAAAGCTCCATTAGAAGAACAAAGATATTCTTCTTCTGTAGCAGAGGTGCTGGATCGGTAAGGGACTGGGTTGTGGTGATATTAGTCCTTCTACTGAGGTGATTGTGTCCTCTTCATCTTCCAGGGTACCCCACTGTTCATGGTACAGAATCCACTCCAGGATGACTGTTTTTACCAGTTCAACTGGCCTACAGACATCCTATGTGGACCAGTCAATAACACCCAACCAAGTCCAGCAGTGTACCAATCCCCTATCTCCCTGGAGAGTGCGGTGTTGATAGGGTGAGTGTGTGTGTGTGTGTGTGTGTGTGTGTGTGTGTGTGTGTGTGTGTGTGTGTGTGTGTGTGTTATGTGTGAATATGTGACTATTTCCATTCACACTGCTGAATATGTGTAACAGTTACTTACTTCAGGTTTAGTATGATCATGATATTTTTCCAAAGTTTCCTATGAAATAATGCTCCAATTCTCCTCACACATGTTTGCAATCATTCTTGTATTGATTCTGATTGAATTATGTCCACTTTGTTGTCCAGGATTGGAGGAGCCACCCTTCTCATGTTAGCCATTCTACTTGTTACCTTAACCATTGGTACCTGCTACCTGTGTACAAGAAAGTCACCATCATCAGCTGTTGTGGTGAGATCAACCTGACAATTGTTGCTTGTCTCTCAGACTGTGTATGTTTGTATGATTATTTTTTGTTGCTTTAGATTTTAAATTCTTTCACTGTTACAGTATTTTTGTGTTATGCTGACAGTACAGAAGTTGATTACCATTGCCTGTCTTTACTCAAACCTCTTTTCCCAGAGCCGTTACCGTAGAATGGATGAACCAGTTCAGATACTGGGAGATTGAGAGATTGAGAGAACCAATAACCTTCACAGGAACTACGATGAGCATTACATGCAGTATGTTTTTAGTGTTTAAAAGGACTCTTTAAACAAGCCTTACTGAAAATTATGCAAGCACAATTTACACAAAAGTATTATAATCTTTGAAAAATTATTCAATAAGAACAATACAGTGTGTTGCAGCATATAGCTATATATCTACTAGTAGACCAATGAACAACCGTATTTGTCCAGTATTTGATTCATTATATTATTTTGAAGACCAGGCATCAGTCCCAATTCAAAGCCCCCTTCTTTTCTCTTATTCCCCGAACAATACAATACTTTTCACAAGGTGTGTACCTCGCTGTACACATGCATTTCAAGGTATATTATGCAATAGTCACGTGTTATGTGCATGCATTGCGTCATCCAAATGAACAGCACGGTTACATACAACCATAGGCTATGTACACTGGTACACGTTTAGAGCGATTGGAGACAATTATGAAGAGATGATCATGAGGTTCATTATAAGCTTGCAGCTGGTTGTCCTTCTGATCCTTGTGTCCTTTCGCTTGTCCGATGGCGTCAAGTGTACCACAGACGCCTTAAATCCGTGTAGATGTACCCTCAGTGACGGGACATCTGGAGTTGTGGATATTTCTCCTTTGTTCTCAGACGGTCCCCTTTATTATCTGCAATTCAGGTGGGCCAGTGATAACGCATGACAGTCGAGTGAAAGAACTCGCTTCCTTATCAAGATATTGTCCCCCACCTCCCTCCCCCCTCTATGTAGCCCCCCGAATGTGTACTATGACTACCACTACAATCCTTGCGATGGTGTGGGGTGCCATGGAGCTTGTCTGTCTGGAGGCTGTGCCGTGAGTTAGCATCCGACACTGCCAATGTGCGACGCATGCTATGTTAACTGTGGTACAGGCAAATGAATAGCATGGACAATAGTCAAGTGTGTACATAGCTCTCTAATTCTAAGATATTGTGTGTGTACACTTGTGTGTATTACAGTAAGTTGGACTATAATATTATGAACGTCTGATGAATGTCAAACGAACAGTCTTCATTCAACACTCATCACTTCATGCAGATGTGTTCATATAGCCAACAAACTGCCCTTCATGCATCAAACATGTCCACCAACTTGCATACAATCATACTTAGCTGTTAACAACATTCAAACCTTGTCTAGCTGCTAGACCCAACTTTTCATGCATGCAAGGATTTGTAGGTTTACTCATTGAGTAAGTGGTCAGGAGTTGCATCTAATGCATCTTCACCCCACATGCCATGGTAATTGTCTGTACCAGTTTAGATGTTTGTTGTACTTGAATGATACAAAATTAACATGGAGTCCAATGTATTTGGACCTATGCATTTGATTAGGACACCTCCCATCAATTGGGAACCAAGTCTAGATCTCCAAGTCAACATGCATGGATTCTTGGCTATAGTATTGTGATGAATATAATTATAGCCTATTCAGGACTGGATTCCACAATGTGGGTAACTGCAAGCCACCATCCAAGTTCATAGTCTCCTAGCTCGCTCTGTTTTATGACCAACTACTGGAAAAGGAGAACAACTGAGGCCATCTTAATAAAACAGAGTTAGGAGACTATGAACTTGGATGGTGGCTTGCAGTTACCCACATTGTGGAATCCAGTCCTGAACCCTCCCTGAACAATCCATGTTATTACCATCACTCATTACTATCCCTTACCATCTCTTACTACCACCACTCATCAATGTCATCTCATCAAGCCACTCCTGCCCTTATGACGTCTCCAGATTGCTGTATATAATAGGCCCAATCACTCTTATTATTCCTCTTTAGTATTGTAACTGATGAAGACCCTCGAGGTCAAAACATATTACATTTCAATCATTTCAATCTGCTACGTGATCGCTCAAGAATTTACTACTACCATTATTAATTAAACCTTTCCATTTTTATGTCCTTAGATTTGTCGAGAACCACATTCTGATTTTGGAACAGGCATTGGAAGCTTGGACACAGCCGAGTATGCCATCACCAAATATGACCCCAAGTCCACCTCCACCTTCTCCACACGTGTCACCTACACTCTGGGGAATAATAATCAGAACTCGATTGTGGATTTTATCTACAATGCAACAGCGGAAAAGCCATTTTTTGTGTTTGATTCTGAGAATCCACCTGGAACCTTTGTGAGCTTGTATATGTGGTGTAATAAACTGGTGTTGGTTGATGTATACTCATTTGTTTTCACCATAATAATATTATGTGTGTGAATGTTTGTTTTATTAGAGATTCATTCTTTACACAAATGGCCCGGGTGTTCAAATAGTCAACACTACAGTCCCCTCAGGTAGCACCAGTGGTCCCTATCCCATCCAGAATGATGCCTGTACAGGATGGAGTGGAGACAAGTCTGTACTCGCTAGTTCAGGACTGTTGAAGCTGTCAGCACAAGCGTGAGTTTGATGTAGTGGTGAGTGTTCGCATATTTATTTAATTTTTATGTTCACTTTCTTCTTGTGTATACAGAGCCATCCTGAACTACACTTGGACAAAGGACAAGTATACATATGACTATTATGTTGGAGTGTGCATTTCTCCTCTGTCCATAGCTTCACCTGATTGTTACATTGTTCAGAAGGAAATAGCACCTAATGGAGATGTCTCTCTCCATTGTCTCGGAGGGAATGTTGATGTTCAAGTGACAGACACTAAAGGTATACTTACACCTAATGTTCATTTCCTTTGCATTCACATCACAGCATCCAATCAACCTCTTACAATGGTATATATTTTGTGTACAGTATAAATTATTGTTAATCTACCACAATACTTTTAAAACATAAATATAGTGGATTAATACGTTTGCCGGATGACCTGGCATGGATATGCATTAGTATGTGGCACTGTATGTTAAAATTATATTGTTACTGGGAATTTGTGGCAGATTTGAAGGTTAATTTGGCAGATTAACAAAAATTTATTGTACTTCACTACATGTATCTTGTGCATGTTCCCTCATTAATCCACCTCTTAATTGTGATAGTGTATTCATGTGTATTGTACATGTAGATGAAGGCTGGATTCTACTCAGCTACACGTATGGAGATCGTGATGACTTCAAATGTGATGGCTTTGCCAAGAGAACAAGGATATACTTCTTCTGCAGTAGAGGTGCTGGACGGGTGAGGGATGTGCTAAGGCTGTGTGCTATATTGTACTTCCCTCCTGCCATGTGATTTATATGTAATTAATCGGATGCACTCTTCTATGTCTACACTCTGTAGGGTACTCCAATGTACGTAAATCAGCAGAATCCACTCAGAGAGGAGTGTTTCTATCAGTTCAACTGGCCTACAGATATTCTGTGTGGGGCGCTCGATGCTACCCAGTCAAATCAAGCCCCTCTCTCTCTGGAGAGTTCAGTCTTGATAGGGTGAATGACATGCACACATCATTTGTAGGATGACTTAATAACACCTGTACTGTGTGTACATGAGTGTTGTAATGTCACTTGGACTAGTGACGTTGACATGTTTGCTCCAATCTCTTGTCAAGGATTTCTGGAGGGAGCTTCCTTCTGATAGTTGTCTTGCTTGTTGTCTTCACCATCACTGCCTGCTACCTCTGTGGGAGGAGAACATCACCCTCAACTGTATGGACTTGTTTGTTTGTTCACAGTATATTTGATGACGTATTCTTGTTTGCAAGAGTTGCATGTGTTGTTGTGGTTATGTCTAAGTTTCCATTAAATTCATTTATTTGAACTTTTTCACAGAACAAGTACCATAGATTGGCTGAACGAACACAGATACAAGAGGAGAGAGATTGAAAGAGTGAACCCAACCTAACCTGTGTGTATGACATGGCTTAGGTTGGCCACAGGAAACATGCATGTCTTGTACAATACATGGACATATACAGTAACTGTTATTATAATTAATGTACGAATGAGATAGTTTACTATAATATTATTGTTAGTATATTTTTTATTTAATTACTTTTATCCTCACCACATATGGTGAGATGATGCAATAACCAGTCCTCACTGTCCAGCCTGGGTGGGGAAGATGGATATTGTCCTTGTGGTGGTCCTGTTTTTTGCTTCCTTCCACTCCTCTGAGTGTATCATATGTAACCCACTCCCAATAGGTCGGTGTAAGTGTTCTCTAAGTGACGGAGCTTCCGGGATTGTCGATCTTTCTCCTTTGTTTTCCAATGGACCCATCACAACTGTTGACACCGAGTAAGTGTGCTTTCGCTAAAACTTTGAAAGGAAGATTCTACATCCTCTATCACGTGTTATCGTCTTGCAGCAACAAGTACAAATACAGGTACGACCCTTGTCAAGGAGTGCAGTGTGCGTCAGCGTGTTCGGGCGGGGCGTGTGCGGTGAGTTTAGTACGTGCGTGCGTGTGCATGTGTCTTGGTCGAGTCCTCAGGGGCGCTTAATCTACACACCTCATCTCGATAATCCTGAATTTAGCCGGCGGGACCTCTCTATTAGGGACACTGTGGGACCTTAGTATTAGTCCTTGTACAGAGGTTTTCTCAATTTAGAGGTCATTCAATACACCACAGTACTACACTGAGAGACAAAATAGTGTCCTTATTACAGAGGTTTCCTTGATTCAAAGGTTTGTAATGGAGAGGTCCCACTATACGTGTTGTTCTTTTTGGTTTTACGTTAGATCTGTCAGGTGAAAGTGGATGACAACAGCAGACAGGAGGGTCTGGGGAGCCTTGATGCAGACACATACACAATCACTAACTATGATACTCACACAGGGAATTTCTCCTTGAGTGTTGTCTACAGTCATGGTGATGGTGACAGGAGGTCCATTGTTGACCTTGTCTACAACGCAACAGCCAACACACCAGGTTTGGAATATTTAGAAGAAGATCCTGACAAGACTTATGTGAGTGGGTACTTTGTGACTTCATTAGCTTCATAAATTGTGTCAAGGGGGCGTGGTTAGGGGTGGGGTACTGAGATGTACCATAAGGGAAATGGGAGTTGTTAGCATTTCATTGTTGTTTTTCCTGGAGGTGGTGCAATAGCAGGTATATTTGCGTGGTGTATGTATGTCATATGGTTTTAAATGTTATCTTTATTGTGTACCTATTTGACTTAATAATTGATTAATAGTTTTGTATTTATTTTGGTCGATTTAGCAATTCCAACTTTTCACAAATGGACCAGGTGCTCTGATTGCTGACGTTACAAACCCAATTAGTCCAGGTAACACCAGTGGTCCCTACCCCATCCAGAAGGATGCCTGTACAGGATGGAGTGGAGACAAGTCTGTACTTGCTAGTTCAGGACTGTTGAAGCTGTCAGCACAAGCGTGAGTTGGTGTGTTATGTATTTCTTTTACTTTTCTTTAACTTCTTTAACTTTTCATTTCAACTTTACTCCCTCTCCTCCCCTCTTTTTCTATGAATCTCCTTTTCTGCTTGCCCTTCTTTAACAGTTTGAACCTCAACTACACTTGGACCAAGGATGAATACACATTTGATTACTACGTCGGAGTGTGTGTTGTTCCACTGTCTACTCCTTTGAGTGGTTGCTATGCCATCCAAAAGACAACACAACCCGATGGTGTCGCCTCCTTTACGTGTGTAGGGAAAGACCTTGAAGTTCAAGTTACTGATACTAAAGGTACTTGTTCCTGAGGTCCATTCTCATTCCACTAAAATATGTACTTGGAATACACACATCTAGTTGTATTGAAACATGGAAAAATTCATATTGCATCGAATATATGAATACATTAGGGATCACATTAGCACTGACTGGGTATTGTGACGTAACAGTAGGGTTTGTGTGTCAATTCCACCACAGATGAGGGTTGGATGTTGCTTAGTTATGCTACTGTTGACCCCAATGCCTTACATTGTGAAAGCTCCATTAGAAGAACAAAGATATTCTTCTTCTGTAGCAGAGGTGCTGGATCGGTAAGGGACTTGGTTGTGGTGAGACTAGCCCTTCTACTGAGGTGATTGTGTCCTCTTCATCTTCCAGGGTACCCCACTGTTCATGGTACAGAATCCACTCCAGGATGACTGCTTCTACCAGTTCAACTGGCCTACAGACATCCTGTGTGGACCAGTCAATAACATCCAACCAAGTCCAGCAGTGTACCAATCCCCTATCTCCCTGGAGAGTGCGGTGTTGATAGGGTGAATGTGTGTGTGTGTGTGTGTGTGTGTGTGTGTGTGTGTGTGTGTGTGTGTGTGTGTGTGTGTGTGTGTGTGTGTGTGTGTGTGTGTGTGTGTGTGTGTGTGTTATGTGTGAATATGTGACTATTTCCATTCACACTGCTGAATATGTGTAACAGTTACTTACTTCAGGTTTAGTATGATCATGATATTTTTCCAAAGTTTCCTATGAAATAATGCTCCAATTTTCCTCACACATGTTTGCAATCATTCTTGTATTGATTCTGATTGAGTTATGTCCACTTTGTTGTCCAGGATTGGAGGAGCCACCCTTCTCATGTTGGCCATTCTACTTGTTACCTTAACCATTGGTACCTGCTACCTGTGTACAAGAAAGTCACCATCATCAGCTGTTGTGGTGAGATCAACCTGACAATTGTTGCTTGTCTCTCAGACTGTGTATGTTTGTATGATTATTTTTTTGTTGCTTTAGATTTTAAATTCTTTCACTGTTACAGTATTTTTGTGTTATGCTGACAGTACAGAAGTTGATTATCATTGCCTGTCTTTACTCGAACCTCTTTTCCCAGAGCCGTTACCGTAGGATGGATGAACCAGTTCAGATACTGGGAGATTGAGAACCAATAACCTTCACAGGAACTACGATGAGCATTACATGCAGTATGTTTTTAGTGTTTAAAAGGACTCTTTAAACAAGCCTTACTGAAAATTATGCAAGCACAATTTACACAAAAGTATTATAATCTTTGAAAAATTATTCAATAAGAACAATACAGTGTGTTGCAGCATATAGCTATATATCTACTAGTAGACCAATGAACAACCGTATTTGTCCAGTATTTGATTCATTATATTATTTTGAAGACCAGGCATCAGTCCCAATTCAAAGCCCCCTTCTTTTCTCTTATTCCCCGAACAATACAATACTTTTCACAAGGTGTGTACCTCGCTGTACACATGCAGTTCAAGGTATTATTATGCAATAGTCACGTGTTGTGTGCGTACATTGCGTCATCCAAATTAACAGCACGGTCACATACAACCATAGGCTGTGTACACTGGTACACGTTTAGAGCGATTGGAGACAATAATGAAGAGATGAGGTTCATTGTAAGCTTGCAGCTGGTCGTCCTTTTGATCCTTGTGTCCTTTCCCTTGTCCGATGGCGTCAAATGTACCACAGACGCCTTAAATCCGTGTAGATGTACCCTCAGTGACGGGGCATCTGGAGTTGTAGATATCTCTCCTTTGTTCTTAGACGGTCCCCTTTATTATTTGCAATTCAGGTGGGCTAGTGATAACGCATGACAGTCGAGTGAAAGAACTCGCTTCCTTATCAAGATATTGTCCCCCTACCTCCCTCCCCCTGTATGTAGCCCCCCGAATGTGCACTATGACTACCACTACAACCCGTGCGATGGTGTGGGGTGCCATGGAGCTTGTCTGTCTGGAGGCTGTGCCGTGAGTTAGCATCCGACACTGCCAACACACGACGCATGCTATGTTAACTGTGGTACAGGCAAATGAATAGCATGGTACAATAGTCAAGTGTGTACATAGCTCTCTAATTCTAAGATATTGTGTGTGTACACTTGTGTGTATTACAGTTTGTTGGAATATAATATTATGAACGTCTGATGAACGTCAAACGAACAGTCTTCGTTCAACACTCATCACTTCATGCAGATGTGTTCATATAGCCAACAAACTGCCCTTCATGCATCAAACATGTCCACCAACTTGCATACAATCATACTTAGCTGTGAACAACATTCAAACCTTGTCTAGCTGCTAGATCCAACTTTTCATGCATACAAGGGCTTGTAGGTTTACTCATCGAGTAAGTGGTCAGGAGTTGCATCTAATGCATCTTCACCCCACATGCCATGGTACTTGTCTGTACCAGTTTAGATGTTTGTTGTACTCGATACAAAATTAACATGGAGTTCAATGTATTTGGACCAGTCCTATGCATATGATTAGGACACCTCCCATCAATTGGGAGCCAAGTCTCCAAGTCAACATTCATGGACTCTTGGCTATAGTATTGCATGTGATGAATATAATCTTGTAGCCTTTTCAGGACTGCATGGATTCCACAATGTGGGTAACTGCAAGCCACCATCCAAGTTCATAGTCTCCTATATATATAGCTCGCTCTGTTTTATGACCAACTACTGTAAAAGGAGAACTACTGAGGCCATCCTAATATAACAGAGTTAGGAGACTATGAACTTGGATGGTGGCTTGCAGTTACCCACATTGTGGAATTCAGTCCTGAACCCACCCTGAACAATCCATGTTATTACCATCACTCATTACTATCCCTTACCATCTCTTACTACCACCACTCATCAATGTCATCTCATCAAGTCACTCCCGCCCTTATGACGTCTCCAGATTGCTGTATATAATAGGCCCAATCACTCTTATTATTCCTCTTTAGTATTGTAACTGATGAAGACCCTCGAGGTCAAAACATATTACATTTCAATCATTTCAATCTGCTACGTGATCGCTCAAGAATTTACTACTACCATTATTAATTAAACCTTTCCATTTTTTATGTCCTTAGATTTGTTTACATTCTGATTTTGGAACAGGCATTGGAAGCTTGGACACAGCCGAGTATGCCATCACCAAATATGACCCCAAGTCCACCTCCACCTTCTCCACACGTGTCACCTACACTCTGGGGAATAATAATCAGAACTCGATTGTGGATTTTATCTACAATGCAACAGCGGAAAAGCCATTTTTTGTGTTTGATTCTGAGAATCCACCTGGAACCTTTGTGAGCTTGTATATGTGGTGTAATAAACTGGTGTTGGTTGATGTATACTCATTTGTTTTCACCATAATATGTGCGTGAATGTTTGTTTTATTAGAGATTCATTCTTTACACAAATGGCCCGGGTGTTCAAATAGTCAACACTACAGTCCCCTCAGGCAATACTAGTGGTCCCTACCCCATCCAGAATGATGCCTGTACAGGATGGAGTGGAGACAAGTCTGTACTCACTAGTTCAGGACTGTTGGAGCTGTCAGCACAAGCGTGAGTTTGATGTAGTGGTGAGTGTTCGCATATTAATTTTTACGTTCACTTTCTTCTTGTGTATACATGCAGAGCCATCCTGAACTACACTTGGACAAAGGACAAGTATACATATGACTATTATGTTGGAGTGTGCATTTCTCCTCTGTCCATAGCTTCACCTGATTGTTACATTGTTCAGAAGGAAATAGCACCTAATGGAGATGTCTCTCTCCATTGTCTCGGAGGGAATGTTGATGTTCAAGTGACAGACACTAAAGGTATACTTACACCTAGTGTTCATTAGTTGTCATAGCATTAGTATGTGGCACTGTATGTTAAAATTATTATATTGTTACTGGGAATTTGTGGCAGATTTGAAGGTTTGGCAGATTAACAAGAATTTATTGTACTTCACTACATGTATCTTGTGCATGTTCCCTCATTAATCCACCTCTTAATTGTGATAGTGTATTCATGTGTATTGTACATACAGATGAAGGCTGGATTCTACTCAGCTACACGTATGGAGATCGTGATGACTTCAAATGTGATGGCTTTGCCAAGAGAACAAGGATATACTTCTTCTGCAGTAGAGGTGTTGGACAGGTGAGGGATGTGCTAAGGCTGTGTACAATATTCCCTCCCGCCATGTGATTTATATGTAATTAATCGGATGCACTCTTCTATGTCTACACTCTGTAGGGTACTCCAATGTACGTAAATCAGCAGAATCCACTCCGAGAGGAGTGTTTCTATCAGTTCAACTGGCCTACAGATATTCTGTGTGGGGCGCTCGATGCTACCCAGTCAAATCAAGCCCCTCTCTCTCTGGAGAGTTCAGTCTTGATAGGGTGAATGACATACACACATCATTTGAGGATGACTTCATAACACCTGTACTGTGTGTACATGAGTGTTGTAATGTCACTTGGACTAGTGAACATTGACATGTTTGCTCCAATCTCTTGTCAAGGATTTCTGGAGGGAGCTTCCTTCTGATAGTGGTCTTGCTTGTTGCCTTCACCATCACTGCCTGCTACCTCTGTGGGAGGAGAACATCAGCCTCAACTGTATGGACTTGTTTGTTTGTTTACAGTATATTGGATGACATATTCTTGTTTGCATGAGTTGCATGTGTTGTTGTGGTTATGTCTAAGTTTCCATTCATTCATTTATAATTGGACTTTTTTCACAGAACAAGTACCATAGATTGGCTGAACAAACACAGATACAAGGAGAGAGAGATTGAAAGAGTGAACCCAACCTAACCTGTGTGTATGACATGGCTTAGGTTGGCCACAGGAAACATGCATGTCTTGTACAATACACGGACTAATACAGTAACTGTTATAGTACATGCAAATGAGATAATTTACAATAATATTATTGTTGGTATATTTTTTATTTAATTACTTTTATCCTCATTACATATGGTATAGTATTGTACACATTTAACTCTCAGTAGCCCAGAGCTGTCTGCTGTAGGAGGCTTGGTCAAATATTCCAGAATTTACCTTTAAAGGTGTTTGATTTTCATTAGGTTAGTTTCATTCTGATTAAATTGCTAATCACCTTTTCACATGACTCATGGGAGAGGGGGCATGTCAACTTGATATTTTCACCAGACCTAGCAGATGGCATGAACTAAATACTGGAATAACTCCCATCTTTGTATATTACCTGTAACCTTAGCTACAATTTTGGAGGTGCTTAGAACATTTTTCAATGTATGGAAGAGAATAGGAGAATAAAATGCTGAACACCTTCTTTCATAAATGGGAGAGGAGGTATGTCAACTTGATATTTTCATCGGACCTAGCTAGGAATGTCAGCTAACTTCTGAAACAATTCCCATCTCAATAGGTGACCGGTGACCCCAGCTACATTGGAAGGTGCTTAATATTTTTTCATTGTATGGGAGAGTATAGGAGAGAAAACGCTAAGCACCTTTTTGCATAGCTCATAGGGGAGGGGGCGTGTCAACTTGATATTTTAGACAGACCTAGCTGGGGATGTGAACTAACTTCTGAAACAATTCCCATCTCAATAGGTGGGTTGTAACCCGAGCTACATCGGAAGGTGCTTAATATATTCATTTTTCAATATATGGGAGAGTATAGGAGAGAAAACGCTAAGCACCTTTTTGCATAGATCATGGGGGAGGGGGCATGTCAACTTGATATTTTAGACAGACCTAGCTGGGGACGTGAACTAACTTCTGAAACAATTCCCATCTCAATAGGTGGCTCGTAACCCCAGCTACATCGGAAGGTGCTTAAACTATTTTCAATGTATGGGAGAGTATAGGAGAGAAAACACTAAGCACCTTTTTGCATAGCTCATAGGGGAGGGGGCGTGTCAACTTGATATTTTAGACAGACCTAGCTGGGGATGTGAACTAACTTCTGAAACAATTCCCATCTCAATAGGTGGCTCGTAACTCCAGCTACATCGGAAGGTGCTTAATAATTTTTCAATGTATGGGAGAGTATAGGAGAGAAAACGCTAAGCACCTATTTGCATGGCTCATGAGGGAGGGGGTGTGTCAACTTGATATTTTAGACAGACCTAGCTGGGGATGTGAACTAACGTCTGAAACAATTCCCATCTCAATAGGTGGCTCGTAACCCCAGCTACATCGGAAGGTGCTTAAAATATTTTCAATGTATGGGAGAGTATAGGAGAGAAAATGCTAAGCACCTTTTTGCATAGCTCATGGGGGAGGGGGCGTGTCAACTTGATATTTTAGACAGACCTAGCTGGGGATGTGACCTAACGTCTGAAACAATTCCCATCTCAATAGGTGGCTCGTAACCCCAGCTACATTGGAAGGTGCTTAAAATATTTTCAATGTATGGGAGAGTATAGGAGAGAAAACGCTAAGCACCTTTTTGCATGGCTCATGGGGGAGGGGGCGTGTCAACTTGATATTTCAAACACACCTAGGTGGGGACGTGAACTAACTTCTGAAACAATTCCCATCTCAATAGGTGGCTCGTAACCCCAGCTACATCAGAAGGTGCTTAATAATTTTTCAATGTATGGGAGAGTATAGGAGAGAAAATGCTAAGCACCTTTTTGCATAGTTCATAAGGGAGGGTGCGTGTCAACTTAATATTTTAGACTGATCTAGTCAGGGACATGAACTAACTTCTGAAACAATTCCCATCTCAATAGGTGGCTCGTAACCCCAGCTACATTAGCCACCTATTGAGATGGGAATTGTTTCAGAAGTTAGCTCACATCCCCAGCTAGGTCTGTTTAAAATATCAAGTTGACACGCCCCCTCCCCCATGAGCTATGCAAAAAGGTGCTTAGCATTTTCTCTCCTATACTCTCCCATACATTGAAAATATTCTAAGCACCTTCCGATGTAGTTGGGGTTACGAGCCACCTATTGAGATGGGAATTGTTTCAGAAGTTAGTTCATGTCCCTGACTAGATCAGTCTAAAATATTAGGTTGACACGACACGCACCCTCCCCCATGAGCTATGCAAGAATGTGCTTAGCGTCTTCTCTCCTATACTCTCCCATACATTTCACAAAGATCGGCCATTTTCCCCATTAAGACATTAATTAATTAGGTGACATTTAGGTCGCATGCATGCGTCATGGTAAGAGGTATCCCACAACACATAGAAGGTGGGGGGTTTTGGGGTAGGACCCCCTGAAACCCTAACCCTAACCCTAGAGAGGGTTAAGTTGAGTGGGCGTGGCTGCTAGGGTTAGACATAGCAACATGAGAGGGTTAAGTTGAGTGGGTGGAGCTGCTAGGGTTAGACATAGCAGCATGAGAGGTTAAGTTGAGTGGGTGGAGCTGCTAGGGTTAGACATAGCAGCATGAGGGGTTAAGCTTCCCAGCCAATGTACTGATTCCTTCCTATGCATTCAAATCTACCTTGTAGGAATTCTTCGAATTGACATTATTTGCTTCTCACCACAAGGCTAAATAGTGCACTCAGGACAATGAGTGTTTCCAAAATTGTGTCGGTGCATTTCGCATGGACACTGGGCAGCCCTGGGTGACCAGCAAATGAATGTGAAATTACCTACACGATCACCACAAGGCATATTACACTTATATACATACAAAAGTTAATACATTTTATTATATGCAGTATATGGGCACTGGGGAGAATTTTTGGTCGACATCAAAATACATCTCTTTGTTATCAGAAGGTCCGTACTAGGTCCAGGAGTGTGTCTGTGCATTCGGATTTGACCTATGATGCATCACGTGCACACAGGAGAGGCCGTGGTGACAAGCCAAAAAAATGACATTTTTTTGCTTGTCACCACGAGGCTTATAGCTCACTCAGGACAATCTCAATTCTTCCCAAATTGTGTTGGTGAGTTTAGCACGGACACTGGCTAGCCCTTGGTGACCAGCAAAGAATTGTCCAATTGCTCAGGTGATCGCCACAAGGAATATTACACTTATATACATACAAAAGTATGTACATTTTATTATATGCGGTATATGGGCACTGGGGAGAATTTTTGGTCGACATCAAAATACATCTTTTTGTTATCAGAAGGTCCGTACTAGGTCCAGGAGTGTGTCTGTGCATTCGGATTTGACCTATGATGCATCACGTGCACACAGGAGAGGCCGTGGTGACAAGACAAAAAAATGACATTTTTTTACTTGTCACCACGAGGCTTATAGCTCACTCAGGACAATCTCAATTCTTCCCAAATTGTGTTGGTGAGTTTAGCACGGACACTGGCTAGCCCTTGGTGACCAGCAAAGAATTGTCCAATTGCTCAGGTGATCACCACAACGAATATTACACTTATATACATACAAAAGTTAATACATTTTATTATATGTGGTATATGGGCACTGGGGAGAATTTTTGGTCGACATCAAAATGCATCTTTTTTGTTATCAGAAGGTCCGTATTAGGTCCAGGAGTGTGTCTGTGCATTCGGATTTGACCTATGATGCATCACGTGCACACAGGAGAGGCCGTGGTGACAAGACAAAAAATGACATTTTTTTACTTGTCACCACGAGGCTTGTAGCTCACTCAGAACAATCTCAATTCTTCCCAAATTGTGTTGGTGAGTTTAGCACGGACACTGGCTAGCCCTTGGTGACCAGCAAAGAATTGTCCAATTGCTCAGGTGATCGCCACAAGGAATATTACACTTATATACATACAAAAGTAAGTACTAGTTACCACATGGCTTCTAGGGCGTAACGTATTTACTGATCGAGACCCGAGGGCGCGTAGCGCCCGAGGGGCGAGGTCAGTAAATACGTTACGCCATAAAGAAGCTATGTGGTAACTAGTTTATCACAAGAATAAGCGCCCTAGAAAGCGCGCTCGATTTTGAATTTGAATCTTTCAAGGAAGAATGGTATAGGGTTCGCAGCAGTAGCTGACTACAAGCAGTATTTACTAGCGAAATCTAAAGACGTTACGCTCCTGTTGTAACTAGTTTATCACATGTCAACCCGTAAAAAAGCGCGGTCGATTCTGCATCTTCTGAGGAAGAATGACGACGGGATCTCAGCCGGTAAATCTGAGGATCATCTCGCTAAATCTAGGTAGCTTTTGTTTTCACCTTGGACGATGAGGATTTTGAAGGGTTTTTGAAGCGTCCACGAACACGACACACAACAAGCGTTCGTATATAACAGTGTGTTATATACGAGCTTTTTTCAAAAAAGTCCAGGGCCGGAAGAACTCTAATCTGATACTTTCAACAAAGGAACGGTTCGATTTCTGAACGAACTTCGCGTTCTTGTTACTAGTTTTCGTAACTGTCTTGACTTCGCCGGCGTTCATTCTAATGATATTCATTTCGCTTGACAGTTTATTTAGTTGATTGATTCCCATAACCTTTGCGTAAACGCCTTGGCGCTTATGGTTTACTAACCGTGCTAGGTGTGTTAGTAAATTTTTTACTAACATACCGGTCTCTTTGATGTATGACGTCATCATGTGATAAGTACATTTTATTATATGCGGTATATGGGCACTGGGGAGAATTTTTGGTCGACATCAAAATGCATCTCCTTGTTATCAGAAGGTCCGTACTAGGTCCAGGAGTGCGTCTGTGCATTCGGATTTGACCTATGATTCATCACGTACACACAGGATAGGCCGTGGTGACAAGCCAAAAAAATGACATTTTTTGCTTGTCACCACGAGGCTTATAGCTCACTCAGGACAATCTCAATTCTTCCCAAATTGTGTTGGTGAGTTTAGCACGGACACTGGCTAGCCCTTGGTGACCAGCAAAGAATTGTCCAATTGCTCAGGTGATCACCACAACGAATATTACACTTATATACATACAAAAGTTAATACATTTTATTATATGCAGTATATGGGCACTGGGGAGAATTTTTGGTCGACATCAAAATACATCTCTTTGTTATCAGAAGGTCCGTACTAGGTCCAGGAGTGTGTCTGTGCATTCGGATTTGACCTATGATGCATCACGTGCACACAGGAGAGGCCGTGGTGACAAGCCAAAAAAATGACATTTTTTTGCTTGTCACCACGAGGCTTATAGCTCACTCAGGACAATCTCAATTCTTCCCAAATTGTGTTGGTGAGTTTAGCACGGACACTGGCTAGCCCTTGGTGACCAGCAAAGAATTGTCCAATTGCTCAGGTGATCACCACAACGAATATTACACTTATATACATACAAATGTATGTACATTTTATTATATGCGGTATATGGGCACTGGGGAGAATTTTTGGTCGACATCAAAATGCATCTTTTTGTTATCAGAAGGTCCGTACTAGGTCCAGGAGTGTGTCTGTGCATTCGGATTTGACCTATGATGCATCACGTGCACACAGGAGAGGCCGTGGTGACAAGCCAAAAAATGACATTTTTTTGCTTGTCACCACGAGGCTTATAGCTCACTCAGGACAATCTCAATTCTTCCCAAATTGTGTTGGTGAGTTTAGCACGGACACTGGCTAGCCCTTGGTGACCAGCAAAGAATTGTCCAATTGCTCAGGTGATCACCACAAGGCATATTACACTTATATACATACAAAAGTTAATACATTTTATTATATGCGGTATATGGGCACTGGGGAGAATTTTTGGTCGACATCAAAATGCATCTTTTTGTTATCAGAAGGTCCGTACTAGGTCCAGGAGTGTGTCTGTGCATTCGGATTTGACCTATGATGCATCACGTGCACACAGGAGAGGCCGTGGTGACAAGACAAAAAAATGACATTTTTTTGCTTGTCACCACGAGGCTTATAGCTCACTCAGGACAATCTCAATTCTTCCCAAATTGTGTTGGTGAGTTTAGCACGGACACTGGCTAGCCCTTGGTGACCAGCAAAGAATTGTCCAATTGCTCAGGTGATCACCACAACGAATATTACACTTATATACATACAAAAGTTAACAGATTTTATTATATGCGGTATATGGGCACTGGGGAGAATTTTTGGTCGACATCAAAATACATCTCTTTGTTATCAGAAGGTCCGTACTAGGTCCAGGAGTGTGTCTGTGCATTCGGATTTGACCTATGATTCATCACGTACACACAGGAGAGGCCGTGGTGACAAGCCAAAAAAATGACATTTTTTTACTTGTCACCACGAGGCTTATAGCTCACTCAGGACAATCTCAATTCTTCCCAAATTGTGTTGGTGAGTTTAGCACGGACACTGGCTAGCCCTTGGTGACCAGCAAAGAATTGTCCAATTGCTCAGGTGATCACCACAAGGTATATTACACTTATATACATACAAAAGTTAATACATTTTATTATATGCAGTATATGGGCACTGGGGAGAATTTTTGGTTGACATCAAAATACATCTCTTTGTTATCAGAAGGTCCGTACTAGGTCCAGGAGTGTGTCTGTGCATTCGGATTTGACCTATGATGCATCACGTGCACACAGGAGAGGCCGTGGTGACAAGACAAAAAATGACATTTTTTTGCTTGTCACCACGAGGCTTATAGCTCACTCAGGACAATCTCAATTCTTCCCAAATTGTGTTGGTGAGTTTAGCACGGACACTGGCTAGCCCTTGGTGACCAGCAAAGAATTGTCCAATTGCTCAGGTGATCGCCACAAGGAATATTACACTTATATACATAAAAATGTATGTACATTTTATTATATGCGGTATATGGGCACTGGGGAGAATTTTTGGTCGACATCAAAATGCATCTTTTTGTTATCAGAAGGTCCGTACTAGGTCCAGGAGTGTGTCTGTGCATTCGGATTTGACCTATGATGCATCACGTGCACACAGGAGAGGCCGTGGTGACAAGACAAAAAAATGACATTTTTTTGCTTGTCACCACGAGGCTTATAGCTCACTCAGGACAATCTCAATTCTTCCCAAATTGTGTTGGTGAATTTAGCACGGACACTGGCTAGCCCTTGGTGACCAGCAAAGAATTGTCCAATTGCTCAGGTGATCGCCACAAGGTATATTACACTTATATACATACAAAAGTTAACAGATTTTATTATATGCGGTATATGGGCACTGGGGAGAATTTTTGGTCGACATCAAAATGCATCTTTTTTGTTATCAGAAGGTCCATACTAGGTCCAGGAGTGTGTCTGTGCATTCGGATTTGTTCTATGATTCATCACGTACACACAGGAGAGGCCGTGGTGACAAGAAAAAAAAATGACATTTTTTACTTGTCACCACGAGGCTTGTAGCTCACTCAGGACAATCTCAATTCTTCCCAAATTGTGTTGGTGAGTTTAGCACGGACACTGGCTAGCCCTTGGTGACCAGCAAAGAATTGTCCAATTGCTCAGGTGATCGCCACAAGGAATATTACACTTATATACATACAAATGTATGTACATTTTATTATATGCGGTATATGGGCACTGGGGAGAATTTTTGGTCGACATCAAAATGCATCTTTTTGTTATCAGAAGGTCCGTACTAGGTCCAGGAGTGTGTCTGTGCATTCGGATTTGACCTATGATGCATCACGTACACACAGGAGAGGCCGTGGTGACAAGACAAAAAAATGACATTTTTTTACTTGTCACCACGAGGCTTGTAGCTCACTCAGGACAATCTCAATTCTTCCCAAATTGTGTTGGTGAGTTTAGCACGGACACTGGCTAGCCCTTGGTGACCAGCAAAGAATTGAACAATTGCTCAGGTGATCATCACAAGGCATATTACACTTATATACATACAAAAGTTAATACATTTTATTATATGCGGTATATGGGCACTGGGGAGAATTTTTGGTTGACATCAAAATGCATCTTTTTGTTATCAGAAGGTCCGTACTAGGTCCAGGAGTGTGTCTGTGCATTCAGATTTGACCTATGATGCATCACGTGCACACAGGAGAGGCCGTGGTGACAAGACAAAAAAATGACATTTTTTTGCTTGTCACCACGAGGCTTATAGCACACTCAGGACAATCTCAATTCTTCCCAAATTGTGTTGGTGAGTTTAGCACGGACACTGGCTAGCCCTTGGTGACCAGCAAAGAATTGAACAATTGCTCAGGTGATCACCACAACGAATATTACACTTATATACATACAAAAGTTAACAGATTTTATTATATGCGGTATATGGGCACTGGGGAGAATTTTTGGTCGACATCAAAATGCATCTTTTTTGTTATCAGAAGGACCGTACTAGGTCCAGGAGTGTGTCTGTGCATTCGGATTTGACCTATGATGCATCACGTACACACAGGAGAGGCCGTGGTGACAAGACAAAAAAATGACATTTTTTACTTGTCACCACGAGGCTTGTAGCTCACTCAGGACAATCTCAATTCTTCCCAAATTGTGTTGGTGAGTTAAGCACGGACACTGGCTAGCCCTTGGTGACCAGCAAAGAATTGTCCAATTGCTCAGGTGATCACCACAACGAATATTACACTTATATACATACAAATGTATGTACATTTTATTATATGTGGTATATGGGCACTGGGGAGAATTTTTGGTCGACATCAAAATACATCTTTTTGTTATCAGAAGGACCGTACTAGGTCCAGGAGTGTGTCTGTGCATTCGGATTTGACCTATGATGCATCACGTACACACAGGAGAGGCCGTGGTGACAAGCCAAAAAAATGACATTTTTTTGCTTGTCACCACGAGGCTTATAGCTCACTCAGGACAATCTCAATTCTTCCCAAATTGTGTTGGTGAGTTTAGCACGGACACTGGCTAGCCCTTGGTGACCAGCAAAGAATTGTCCAATTGCACAGGTGATCACCACAAGGAATATTACACTTATATACATACAAAAGTTAATACATTTTATTATATGCGATATATGGGCACTGGGGAGAATTTTTGGTCGACATCAAAATGCATCCTTTTTGTTATCAGAAGGTCCGTACTAGGTCCAGGAGTGTGTCTGTGCATTTGGATTTGACCTATGATGCATCACATGCACACAGGAGAGGCCGTGGTGACAAGCCGAAAAAAAAGAAATTTTTTTGCTTGTCACCACGAGGCTTATAGCTCACTCAGGACAATCTCAATTCTTCCCAAATTGTGTTGGTGAGTTTAGCACGGACACTGGCTAGCCCTTGGTGACCAGCAAAGAATTGTCCAATTGCTCAGGTGATCACCACAACGAATATTACACTTATATACATACAAATGTATGTACATTTTATTATATACGGCACTGGGGAGAATTTTTGGTCTACATCAAAATACATCTTTTTGTTATCAGAAGGACTGTACTAGGTCCAGGAGTGTGTTTGTGCATTCGGATTTGACCTATGATGCATCACGTACACACAGGAGAGGCCGTGGTGACAAGCCAAAAAAATGACATTTTTTTGCTTGTCACCACGAGGCTTATAGCTCACTCAGGACAATCTCAATTCTTCCCAAATTGTGTTGGTGAGTTTAGCACGGACACTGGCTAGCCCTTGGTGACCAGCAAAGAATTGTCCAATTGCTCAGGTGATCACCACAAGGCATATTACACTTATATACATACAAAAGTTAACAGATTTTATTATATGCGGTATATGGGCACTGGGGAGAATTTTTGGTTGACATCAAAATGCATCTTTTTGTTATCAGAAGGTCCGTACTAGGTCCAGGAGTGTGTCTGTGCATTCGGATTTGACCTATGATGCATCACGTGCACACAGGAGAGGCCGTGGTGACAAGACAAAAAAATGACATTTTTTTGCTTGTCACCACGAGGCTTATAGCACACTCAGGACAATCTCAATTCTTCCCAAATTGTGTTGGTGAGTTTAGCACGGACACTGGCTAGCCCTTGGTGACCAACAAAGAATTGTCCAATTGCTCAGGTGATCACCACAACGAATATTACACTTATATACATACAAAAGTTAACAGATTTTATTATATGCGGTATATGGGCACTGGGGAGAATTTTTGGTCGACATCAAAATACATCTTTTGTTATCAGAAGGTCCGTACTAGGTCCAGGAGTGCGTCTGTGCATTCGGATTTGACCTATGATGCATCACGTACACACAGGAGAGGCCGTGGTGACAAGACAAAAAAATGACATTTTTTTGCTTGTCACCACGAGGCTTGTAGCTCACTCAGGACAATCTCAATTCTTCCCAAATTGTGTTGGTGAGTTTAGCACGACACTGGCTAGCCCTTGGTGACCAGCAAAGAATTGAACAATTGCTCAGGTGATCACCACAACGAATATTACACTTATATACATACAAATGTATGTACATTTTATTATATGTGGTATATGGGCACTGGGGAGAATTTTTGGTCGACATCAAAATACATCTTTTTGTTATCAGAAGGACCGTACTAGGTCCAGGAGTGTGTCTGTGCATTCGGATTTGACAAATGACGCATCACGTGCACACAGGAGAGGCCGTGGTGACAAGCCAAAAAAATGACATTTTTTGGCTTGTTACCACGAGGCTTATAGCGCACTGAGGATAATCTCAATTCTTCCCAAATTGTGTTGGTGAGTTTAGCACGGACACTGGGTAGCCCTTGGTGACCAGTAAAGGAATTTCAAATTGCTTAAGTGATTACAAACTCACCGACACAATTTCGAAAGAATTTAGATTGTCCTGAGTGTGCTATAAGCCTCGTGGTGACAAGGAAAATATTGGGAGTTGGACATGGACACTGGGTATTAACTATTCAGCCTGACCCCTATGTGCCAATAGGTGCTGAGGAGTCTATATCAACCCTTCCGAACCCCATACAGGCAAGGCCAACGGGTCAATATTGACCTTTCACATCATAATAAGCATTGTACAATCGTCTTCTGATTTTGCACAGCTCTCACAGAAAATTACTTTCCTATAGCTCACCATATAAAATTCTATTTGGAGTGGCTCTGTCATCTTGATGTTGCTCAATTGCAGTTTGTGAGGAGGGGTACCTTCACTTCGGGATAGAATTGCGAAAACTTCCTTGCTGGAGATAAATGAAGTGGATGACAGTTTCATTCTTTGGAATTTCACCTTACACATAATATACATTCCTACGCGTAACTACTGAAGTGAATTTATATTATTGATAGTGTACAAACAAAATGGCCGATTTCAAAACGCCGACAATTACAAATTGGGCTAGAATTCGAGCGCAAGGGCTTCAACGAACGTTATATCTTCAGCGAAGGTTCTTCTAAACCTTAGACAAGATCAAGTAATTCCAGTGCCCCGGGCAGCCAATTTTTCGAATTGAATATTTAGGGCAACTATAAATAGCGCAGATAATAATAATAATATAGATAGGTCACGGTGGCGGGGTGGTCAGGTGACACGACTCTAGGCTCCAGGTCGCGGGTTCGAATCCTCCATAGGACGGTTTTTTTCTCTGAAAAAAAAGAGCTCACTTCCTGGTGGTCAGTTGCAATACTCTCTACAAAGAACCGTAGGGGGAGCTTTGGGACTCGCAGCTGACCTCCCAGCTAGAATAGTGTCTTCTGCATTCGTGGAATGATTAAGTACACAGTCTCTGTGGAAAGTCCCTGTAAAGCTCTCCATATATAGGTGTCTTTGACCCTTGGTGGGTGACCTTTTTATCAATATGAATCCTACAATTCTTGCTTTATTTTTTTATTTTATTGTGATCATTATATTTTGTATTTGAACAATAGAACAGATTATTATAACAATTACATAATATTAACGAGAATCAAAAGAATTAGAAACTGTCTCTTCAGGCCTATCATTAACTACTGATTGGTTGTTGGTGATAGACTTTCCTGCAAAGCTCAGTTCTCTACAGTATTCCTGGACAGCATCAATAGACTGCTTATTATAATTGTTCAGATATTGAACAGCATTCTCAGAAATTCACATACAGAATTTTATACAAGTTGCTAAACACTCCAACTTTCGTGGCATCCGCAGACCACGACCTGATACTCAAAAGCATATCACATTTCAATTATATTATTATTATGATTATTAGATGAAGAATCAGAAAGAAACTTATAGTCTGCATTCAAATAAAAGTTCTTAATGTTCAAATAGCACGTCTAACTTCAAAGAATCTCTTCAAGTGATAAATCTGTCCAAATGTCATGCACACAATCAGAAAGGCCTCAAACACAGACCACCAGACAACTCTTGAGTTGGTACTGTCATTAACTACAAGATTAGTACAAAATATCACCGTTACAGTAACAGAAGGATAACCTAAAATTCAACAAAATTAACATACTTATCCGATGGACTCTTTCTCTGACCTCCATGTACTCTTGTTCATGCTTCACAGCAGAAAGTCCCGCTGAGAGAGCTGCTATCATATCTTCAAGCTTATTATGATGAACTACAAAAAGTATACCCTTAGTACTCCATCACCGATACACAGAAAAGACTGAAGACTATTACCATCTGTCGATTCTTGAGGGGCATCTCCCAAATCCATGCTAAACATGACTGTGTTTGATGTTATAGAAGACATTTGATTGCTGAAGCAGTACCTTTACACTCCATTAATGTGAGCTGAGAATACATACTTACCATTGCTCTCACGTTCACCTGAATATATAGATTTATTGTCAGGACCAGTTATCTGTACCAAAAGTAATAGTTACTAGTGACATCCTAGAACTACAGAACATGGAACTATGTGTACTGTGTTTCCAAAAAATAGGCTACAGTTGGGGAATCTTTTGACATAGTCGCACTTAAACTATGGACAAGGGTTCTGTCATGCAACATTTGGTCCCCCAATTTCGTGTCCACATCTGTGATATTCAGCCCCCCCCCCCCCCCTTAATAAATACTTTTTACTTCTTATTAATCAGTTTCTCTGAGTAATGGAGCATGGCCAACAATTTCAAACATCTTACACCACGCGTGTCCTGGGGGACGGAATATTTCAGAGGGGGACGATAATTTCAGAAATATCACAGACTAGTCATTAATGGGGACGGAATATTTTGTGACAGTTCTAACATAGGAATCATCTGCCTATGCCGGAAGATAGCACTGACATGAACATAACCCATATCAACACGTACGTATATGTAGTTCGATCTTAAGAGTACACAAAGCTTTTCAAGTTTTCCAAGTTACTTAACTTCACCCGACCAATGCAACTATTAAAACATAGACACACTCCTAGACCTAGTACGGCCCTTCTGATAACAAAAAGATGCATTTTGATGTCGACCAAAAATTCTCCCCAGTGCCCATATATCGCATATAATAAATGTATTAACTTTTGTATGTATATAAGTGTAATATGCCTTGTGGTGATCACCTGAGCAATTGGACAATTCTTTGCTGGTCACCAAGGGCTAGCCAGTGTCCGTGCTAAACTCACCAACACAATTTGGGAAGAATTGAGATTGTCCTGAGTGAGCTATAAGTCTCATGGTGACAAGCAAAAAATGTCATTTTTTTGGCTTGTCACCACGGCCTCTCCTGTGTGCACGTGATGCATCATAGGTCAAATCTGAATGCACAGACACACTCCTGGACCTAGTACGGTCCTTCTAATATCAAATAAGATGCATTTTGATGTCGACCAATAATTCTTCCCGGAGCCCATATGCCACATATAATAAAATGTATATAATTTTGTATGTATATAAGTGTAATATGCCTTGTGGTTATCACACCTACCATGGGCTGCCCAGTGTCCATGCCAAACTCCCCGATTGAATTTCAAAAGAATTGAGATTGTTCTGAGTGCACTATTAGCCTCGATGTGACAAGTAAAAATGTCAATTTTTTCACTTTTCACCATGGCATCTTTTGTGTGCCCATGATGCATCATAGATCAAATACAAATACACAGACACACTCCTTGACCTAGTACGGTCCTTCTGATAACAAAAAAAGATGCATTTTGATGTCGACCAAAAATTATCCCCCTGTGCCTACATACCATTTATAATGTACATTCAGATATAAGCGTAATACGCCTTGTGGTGATCGTGTAGGTAATTTCACATTCATTTGCTGGTCACCCAGGGCTGCCCAGTGTCCATGCGAAATGCACCGACACAATTTTGGAAACACTCAGATTGTCCTGAGTGCACTATTAGCCTTGTGGTGAGAAGCAAATAATGTCAATTCGAAGAATTCCTACAAGGTAGATTTGAATGCATAGGAAGGAATTAGTACATTGGCTGGGAAGCTTAACCCTCTAATGCTGCTATGTCTAACCCTAGCAGCCACGCCCACTCCACTTAACCCTCTCATTGGTTAGGGTTTCAGGGGGGTCCTACCCTAAAACCCCCCACCTTCTATGTGTCATGGGATACCTCTTACCATGACGAATGCATGTGACCTAAACGTCACCTAATTAATTAATGTTTTAAAGGGGAAAATGACCGATCTTTGTGAAATGTATGGGAGAGTATAGGAGAGAAGACGCTAAGCACATTCTTGCATAGCTCGTGGGGGAGGGGGCGTGTCAACTTGATATTTTAGACAGACCTAGCTGGGGATGTGAACTAACTTCTGAAACAATTCCCATCTCAATAGGTGGCTCGTAACTCCAGCTACATCGGAAGGTGCTTAATAATTTTTCAATGTATGGGAGAGTATAGGAGAGAAAACGCTAAGCACCTTTTTGCATGGCTCATGAGGGAGGGGGCGTGTCAACTTGATATTTTAGACAGACCTAGCTGGGGATGTGAACTAACTTCTGAAACAATTCCCATCTCAATAGGTGGCTCGTAACTCCAGCTACATCGGAAGGTGCTTAAAATACTTTCAATGTATAGGAGAGTATAGGAGAGAAAACACTAAGCACCTTTTTGCATGGCTCATGGGGGAGGGGGCGTGTCAACTTGATATTTTAGACAGACCTAGCTGGGGATGTGAACTAACTTCTGAAACAATTCCCATCTCAATAGGTGGCTCGTAACCCCAGCTACATCGGAAGGTGCTTAAACTATTTTCAATGTATGGGAGAGTATAGGAGAGAAAACGCTAAGCACCTTTTTGCATAGCTCATGGGGGAGGGGGCGTGTCAACTTGATATTTTAGACAGACCTAGCTGGGGATGTGAACTAACTTCTGAAACAATTCCCATCTCAATAGGTGGCTTGTAGCCCCAGTTACATCGGAAGGTGCTTAAAATACTTTCAATGTATGGGAGAGTATAGGAGAGAAAACACTAAGCACCTTTTTGCATAGCTCATGGGGGAGGGGGCGTGTCAACTTGATATTTTAGACAGACCTAGTTGGGGATGTGAACTAACTTCTGAAACAATTCCCATCTCAATAGGTGGCTCGTAACTCCAGCTACATCGGAAGGTGCTTAATAATTTTTCAATGTATGGGAGAGTATAGGAGAGAAAACGCTAAGCACCTTTTTGCATGGCTCATGGGGGAGGGGGCGTGTCAACTTGATATTTTAGACAGACCTAGCTGGGGATGTGAACTAACTTCTGAAACAATTCCCATCTCAATAGGTGGCTCGTAACCCCAGCTACATCGGAAGGTGCTTAAAATATTTTCAATGTATGGGAGAGTATAGGAGAGAAAACGCTAAGCACCTTTTTGCATAGCTCATGAGGGAGGGGGCGTGTCAACTTGATATTTTAGACAGACCTAGCTGGGGATGTGAACTAACTTCTGAAACAATTCCCATCTCAATAGGTGGCTCGTAACTCCAGCTACATCGGAAGGTGCTTAATAATTTTTCAATGTATGGGAGAGTATAGGAGAGAAAACGCTAAGCACCTATTTGCATAGCTCATGGGGGAGGGGGCGTGTCAACTTGATATTTTAGACAGACCTAGCTGGGAATGTGAACTAACGTCTGAAACAATTCCCATCTCAATAGGTGGCTCGTAACCCCAGCTACATCGGAAGGTGCTTAAAATATTTTCAATGTATGGGAGAGTATAGGAGAGAAAACACTAAGCACCTTTTTGCATAGCTCATGGGGGAGGGGGCGTGTCAACTTGATATTTTAGACAGATCTAGCTGGGGATGTGAACTAACGTCTGAAACAATTCCCATCTCAATAGGTGGCTCGTAACTCCAGCTACATCGGAAGGTGCTTAATAATTTTTCAATGTATGGGAGAGTATAGGAGAGAAAACGCTAAGCACCTATTTGCATGGCTCATGAGGGAGGGGGTGTGTCAACTTGATATTTTAGACAGACCTAGCTGGGGATGTGAACTAACTTCTGAAACAATTCCCATCTCAATAGGTGGCTCGTAACTCCAGCTACATCGGAAGGTGCTTAATAATTTTTCAATGTACATGGGAGAGTATAGGAGAGAAAACGCTAAGCACCTTTTTGGATAGCTCATGGGGGAGGGGGCGTGTCAACTTGATATTTTAGACAGACCTAGCTGGGGATGTGAACTAACTTCTGAAACAATTCCCATCTCAATAGGTGGCTCGTAACTCCAGCTACATCGGAAGGTGCTTAAAATATTTTCAATGTATGGGAGAGTATAGGAGAGAAAACGCTAACCACTTTTTAGCATAGCTCATGGGGGAGGGGGCGTGTCAACTTGATATTTTAGACAGACCTAGCTGGGGATGTGAACTAACTTCTGAAACAATTCCCATCTCAATAGGTGGCTTGTAGCCCCAGCTACATCGGAAGGTGCTTAAAATACTTTCAATGTATGGGAGAGTATAGGAGAGAAAACACTAAGCACCTTTTTGGATAGCTCATGGGAGAGGGGGCGTGTCAACTTGATATTTTAGACAGACCTAGCTGGGGATGTGAACTAACTTCTGAAACAATTCCCATCTCAATAGGTGGCTCGTAACCCCAGCTACATCGGAAGGTGCTTAAACTATTTTCAATGTATGGGAGAGTATAGGAGAGAAAACGCTAAGCACCTTTTTGCATAGCTCATGGGGGAGGGGGCGTGTCAACTTGATATTTTGGACAGACCTAGCTGGGGACGTGAACTAACTTCTGAAACAATTCCCATCTCAATAGGTGGCTCATAACCCCAGCTACAATTCCCATCTCAATAGGTGGCTCGTAACCCCAACTACATCGGAAGGTGCTTAATAATTTTTCAATATATGGGAGAGTATAGGAGAGAAAACGCTAAGCACCTTTTTGCATAGCTCATGGGAGAGGGGGCGTGTCAACTTGATATTTTAGACAGACCTAGCTGGGGATGTGAACTAACTTCTGAAACAATTCCCATCTCAATAGGTGGCTCATAACCCCAGCTACATCGGAAGGTGCTTAAAATATTTTCAATGTACATGGGAGAGTATAGGAGAGAAAACGCTAAGCACCTTTTTGCATGGCTCATGGGGGAGGGGGTGTGTCAACTTGATATTTTAGACAGACCTAGCTGGGGATGTGAACTAACTTCTGAAACAATTCCCATCTCAATAGGTGGCTTGTAGCCCCAGCTACATCGGAAGGTGCTTAAAATACTTTCAATGTACATGGGAGAGTATAGGAGAGAAAACACTAAGCACCTTTTTGGATAGCTCATGGGGGAGGGGGCGTGTCAACTTGATATTTTAGACAGACCTAGCTGGGGACGTGAACTAACTTCTGAAACAATTCCCATCTCAATAGGTGGCTTGTAACCCCAGCTACATCGGAAGGTGCTTTAAAAATTTTCAATGTATGGGAGAGAATAAGAAAATAAAATGCTGAGCACCTTCTTGCATAGCTCATGGTAGAGGAATAAAGAACACCATAGAAATTACCTACAAAGGACACTTTCTAAGGCACCAAAAATCGGCTATCCTATATAATATGGTAGTACAGTGGAACCTCTCTATAAAGGACACTTCGGGACCATAATTTTAGTCCTTATTACAGAGGTTTCCTCAATTTAGAGGTTATTTTATACACTTCATGCTACACTGGGACACAGAATGGTGTCCTTATTATAGAGGTTTCCACATTTTAGAGGTTTGTAATAGAGAGGTTCCACTGTAATACATTTTCACCTTTGAAGAGAGGACAACCTCTCTACAGTGGACAAATAAGCTGGTACAAATGCATCCTTTATAAAGAGGTTTCACTGTATACTTAAAGAATTGCATAATACTGTATCACATAGTGTATGCTGCACATTGTCAATAACAATTTACACAATAAGCAATTATTGTTGAATCTGTTGTAGTAGTACTTTAGCAACTGTACATGTTACAGTAAAACGAATTTAAAGAATTTAAACACAAAAATTAACCATATTAAATACGTACAAATGTCATCATTTTTCCCAACTCCTTGAACAATAAATTCTCATTTGTTCCTAACAGTCCTCATTCGGCGCAGTCAAGTCTCAGGGACATTTGAAGCGGAAGAAAAAGTGTCGGAGGTGTTTTCATTCTGGACAGACATGTACAGGTCAATGAATTCAACCAACCTTAGCTGTGTACCAGCATACTGGGTACAATGGGACAATGAGATATAATTATGTCATAGTAAATAAATCAATCCTTGACTGAGATACAATCTAGCCCTAAATTCAAACATTATCGAATTATGAACACAATATTATATATTCAGAGCAAGAATAAATGAAAAACAACATTAAAATAAAAAGAATTCTAAACGTTGTCAATAATATGGTGAAAATCTAAACATCCCACTTACAACACTAAACAAACAAGAACTGAAATGGTCATATATCACCAAGTGATGGTTCTTCTGTTGCAACACTGTCAGGTTGTTGTTGTTGGTCCTATGAATAAGCAACAAACATTACTAGTGCTAGAATTATGGGATGGTGTAAACAAGCTTCTCACCAAGTCAACTGAACGTCTGGTTCTTTCTCTTCTACACAAATAACAAATTGATACGGACACTCCAACAGTGACCAGGAGGATGAGGACAAGGACACTTCCACTCATTCTGTACAAAGAACACAAAGTACAATAGCACATCCTGTACACTACGACCACTGGAGGGACATCTCACACTCACCCCAGGAGTATGGAGGAGGGATTCAAGGATGAGGGGCTACCTCCACTGGGTGAGGTCAGGTTGGGACAGGCTAAATGTGTAGGCCAAATGAACTGGTACCTACATTGAACAATGAAGTTGTTCTCAGGATACAGTGGCAATGGGGTCTAAGTGAAAACAATAATAATTATTTTTCAGCCAGAGAAAACTAATCAAAACCAAACATGATGAAATTATGGAGGAAAACTCCCAAGTAAGTACCCCATCTATACGATATCGTATACCAAGAACTGTGTGTACACACCCCATACGTACATGCACAGTTTGATCACGATGATCACAAGTGAACAGTATCTCAGTCACTGCATATTCTTTACACTCCTCAACGAAATCACCGAATGGATACCTCAACATCATCCAACCTTGGTCTAAAGTGGAGGATATAAGTATTACTAGCAGTTAACCAATGGCCTGAACAGTTCAACAACAAGATCAACCTCTTCGATCCATCAGCTGAGCTCCAGTACTCCTTCCAATACACTGACCAACATTAAGACTTGCTCTCCTCACAGCACAACAGTCATCTGATGCATCAAAATCCTTTATTGGGCTGACACAAACACCCAGAGAGTAATCACGGTGAAGCATGTTGATGTTTGTAGAATTAAGTCTGATGCTGTGGTGAGATGTGAAAGAGTAATCGGTGAATTTCAACACATCAAAGCAATGGGTACACACACACACACACACACACACACACACACACACACACACACACAAACACACACACACACACACACACACACACACACACACACACACACACACACACACACACACTATCTCTCACACATACACAGGTGCAGCCAAGCCCAGCAGTCCCACTTGATAAAGAAATGGTCTCTCTCCTTGCCATCCAGCACACACATCTTGTTCAATAGAGTAAGGTCCAACTACATCACTTTCTGGTAAAAGTAATGGTTTCACATATTTACTCACAACCTTCAGCTCCTGTGGATATGTAAAAATGGGATATAGTATTAAAATGTTGCACACATGTGTACATCATCCATAGCCTATAGGCATTTGTTACTATCTCAGATTTTGGAGCAGTATAGGACAAACACACCTACAAAGACACATACACATACACATGCATATGCACACACACATACATATACACATACAACCATACATACAGACATGTATGCAAAGTGCGTTACTTTTAATTCTATAGTTGTGTGCCCGTATTCCGACAACTGATAATTGGGCTGGAGCAGCCAGTGGTCCAGGGTTATGTACTCACCAAAAAATGACTTGGATTGACGTTCAAATTGAGTGGAATTAGCTTGTGGTTAACATTGGGGTCATAGGTGTAGGTGACCTTAAGAGGGTAGTAGTCTCTGTAAATCGCATAGCTCAAGACAAACTCAAAGCGGTCCAGATCCGGACGAAAAAGGACAATTTCCCATTCTCGTGACAGGTTAGCCACATGACCATAAGTGAAGGTTGATTTACTTGGACTATCAAGCCACAAAACTGCCTGCAGGAGAGAACGAAGAATACACGAACCACTTGTATTGTATGGAATGAAGTCTGCTGCAGTGTGTGTGTGTGTGTGTGTGTGTGTGTGTGTGTGTGTGTGTGAGAGAGAGAGAGAGAGAGAGAGAGAGAGAGAGAGAGAGAGAGAGAGAGAGAGAGAGAGAGAGAGAGAGAGAGACTCGATCCTATCATAGACCCTATAAACCGTGATTCTATGATCTTATAGCCCAACACGTACTTGAAACGACTGCGAATTACAAGAGTGGATGCGAAAATAGAACAGGTCGTCCCTGTACAACGGGAAATAATGAGAATAGAAGGAGTAATGGCAGTGGCTGAAGTAAACAATTCAATTTGACGATCTGAAATGGCTTGACTCACAGTTGACTGTTAAGGGGACCGTCCTCGAAAACACGCGTCAAATCAACAGTTCCACGATAGCCACCGCTCAAAGTGCACTTACACGGGTTGTATTTTTCCATTGTACACTTAACACTACATTCTCCTCTCACAACCAACAGTGATAGAAACAAAAAGAAGAATGGAAATGCAGCCAACGCCATCGGGACATAACCAGTAAGTCTTAGCCCGCAAACGGTACCGCTGTCTGAGTGTTGTAGTTTATCCGCTTCTGAATCCTCTGTATTCCAATTCTGTATCCCTACATGCAGGATAAAATCTGAGTCCTATCGCTTGCATCATACTACATGCATGTTGCAACAGATCACGTGATCTGGACTGATGCAATACCATCACGTGAACTCATTTAATTTGATGGAGAAGCCTTGGGAGAGAATGGGTTTTATTCTTCTGTTTTTGCTATTTCTGGCCTCCTTTCAGTTTTCAAATGGTATCAAGTGTTCCACGGACAATACTTTTCCTTGCAGATGTATTTTAAGCGACGGACCTGTAGGTTTCGTTGACATTTCTCCCTTGTTTTATGACGGTCCCCTTTCCGCTGTTGTGGGTTCTAAGTGAGTTGACTTTAATCGAAATGTAAATCAACTCACTCTGTTACCACGATATATGTCTGTTGTTTAGATCCCATTTCACGTACAATTACGACCCCTGCAGAGGATTGGTGTGTGGTAATCCTTGCCAATCTGGGAAATGTGCTGTAAGTCTTGTTTGTTTCTTCCGTTAATTGTTCGTATCGAATTAACGAGTAATAATTACACTATCATTCTCTTTGAACGTCGGCTATAGTGACTAGATAAATGTTCTCACGGCTGTAAAGGTATTAAATCGGGGAAAATGCAAGTTACTCAATTTGGATTTTACTGGTAACAGAATAATATCAATGGAGGAGGGTCTTACTGAGTACCTAGATAATCTCTTAAAATGGTTTTACAGTTACAGTTGACGACCACTAACACTGGAGGCTTATTTTAGGGGTGTCAGCTTAGAATGAAGTTGATAGTGCAATAGTTTGAAACTGGAATTGATAGTTGCATCATCGTTGTGGTTAAGGACATTCCTAACGTTTTGACTGTGTGTCTCAAACTCTGACTAAAAATCTATTGAACACAGAAGAGGTCACAGAAGGAGTAGTTATTTGCTTGTGTTGATATGCACTCAGCTGTCTATTCCCGGCTCAAGTACAGTCTGAGTCTAAACCTGAAACCTTAAAGCCTAAGTAATTGTCAATAAAAATCAGTAATCAGGGTAGCCATTTTATTTTAAGTATCAACCGGTATTTCCCTCTCTCTGTCTTGTTTCCACAGATGTGCCAAGGATCAGCTGCTAATCCTTCCAATCCTACCACAGGGGTAGCAAGTTTGGATACAGCCCAGTACACCATCACCAAATACGACCCCAAGTCCAGCTACCTCTCAATGCGTGTTGCCTACACTCAAGGTAATGACAAAAGACAGGCTTTTGTGGATTTCATCTACAATGCAACGGTTGAAGAGCCCATTTTAGTGTTTGATTCAGAACACCCACAGGAGACCTACGTGAGCTCTTGTGACATATTGAGACTTAGTGTCGCATGATGTACTTGTATACACACATACACGTGTATATCACCATAGACATTCAAATGCCAATGATATCACCCTATGTGTGTTTGTTTGTTTTATTAGACACTCCATCTCATCACAAATGGACCAGGTGTTAAAATAATCAACACTACAATCCCCTCAGGTAGCACCAGTGGTCCCTATACCATCCAGAAGGATGCCTGTACAGGATGGAGTGGAGACAAGTCTGTACTTGCTAGTTCAGGACTGTTGGGGCTGTCAGCACAAGCGTGAGTTGGTGTGTTATGTAATAAGTGGAACCTGTCTACAGTGGTCACTCTTGGGACCCAAAAAAGGCTTTTATCAAGAAGTGGTCTGTATGCACAGGTTGAAGTGTACACTGTAGACCCTTTGGGCCTTAGTAACCTGGCTTTATATGAGGTGAACTGCCAATACAGTGACCATTATACACAGGTTTCCTGTAATTGCTTCTCGGGTTTGATGTGATGGCAAATTCTAGAGAACAATCCTATACATGTTACACTTTCTTTCTGTGTCCACAGCACTGTTCTCAACTTCACGTGGGTTGATGAAGATTACATGTTTGAATACTACGTCGGAGTGTGTGTAACACCTGTGTCCACTGCTTTGCACAATTGTTATGTTGTTCAGAAGGAAACAGCACCTAATGGTGATGTCTCCCTCCATTGTCTGGGAGGGAATGTTGATGTTCAAGTGTCAGAAACTAAAGGTATTTGCATCTAGTGTAGTGTGTATTCCCTCAACCCCCAACCCCTTGTGATATGTGTGTTGTACAGATGAAGGCTGGATTCTGCTCAGCTACACGTATGGAGATCGCTATGACTATCAGTGTGACAAATCTGCAAGAAGATCAAAAATCTACTTCTTCTGCAGTAGAGGTGCCAGACCAGTGAGTATCTGTGTCTTATGCAAGGTGTTACCTATAGTTGGTTCCCCTTGTCATACACTCACTATAATGTAATGTCCTATTTATTCTCCCTCACAGGGTAGTCCAATGTACATACAACAGAATCCTCTTCAAGAAGAGTGTTTCTATCGGTTCAACTGGCCCACAGACATTCTATGTGGGGTGTTCAACACTACCCAAACCAGTCCAATGGCAAATCAAGCCCCTCTCTCTCTGGAGAGTTCAGTCTTGATAGGGTGAATGACATGCACACATCATTTGAGGATGACTTAATAACATCTGTACTGTGTGTACATGAGTGTTGCAATGTCACTTGGGCTAGTGAACATTGACATGTTTGCTTCAATCTATTGTCAAGGATTTCTGGAGGAAGCTTCCTTCTGATAGTGGTCTTGCTTGTTGTCTTCACCATCACTGCCTGCTACCTCTGTGGGAGGAGAACATCACCCTCAACTGTATGGACTTGTTTGTTTGTTTGTTTGTTTGTTCTCTCTTACTCTGTTTGCTTGCTGGTGTTGATTACTGTGTATGTTCATTATAAATGAATATTAAAATATTATAATGGTTTACAATGACCCTCTTAACCTATTAATGCTAGCTGGTGGATAATTTTCTATTTGATCTCCTCATTCAGAACAAATACAGCAGGTTGAACGAAGAAAGAGAATAAGAGAGGAAGAAAAAGAGACTTGTAGGAGAATCACAGTGTGTACATGTAACCCCCAATTTCTGTGTTTTCTTATTACCTACTTTTATACAAGTGATGTAAATGACTACATAGTATACCTGGTCCAGTACAATGTCATGTGAACCTCTATTTTGTTATTTGTATTCTCCCACTGAATCCTCTGTTAGGTGTGATGGGAGATGTTGGTTTTGAATTCAATTTTACTATAATAATATTAAGGCTTCAACAATTTCAACATGCACGTGCTATCACCATCGGTGTGCTCATAATAACATCTTCAAAGTACCTACTTATGACGATGGATGTTGCAACTATTATAGTCAATTGCACGAGACAAACAAGCACGCCACATGACATGTCACGTGATCATGAGCCACGCCCACCCCCACCCCAGATACTATGCAGATGTCATGTCGTTCGCTATGTCTTCTCTCGTCTTCTTGTTCCTCTCACTGTTCACTGTCATGAGAACGAGTGGTGTAAACTGCACAATAGAAGACTATAACCCCTGTAGGTGTGTTCTGAGTGGAGGCTACAGTGGAATTGTCGACTTTTCGCCCATCTTCAAGGACGGTCCTCTCTATTATCGCGAGTACGTTCATAACCTTTTAATTCGTTACGTTTTGCAGATATCGTCTTCACCATTGTTTTGTCTCCTATGCAGTGGCACATTCACCATTACATTCAATCCTTGCGTTGCTGAGGATGACAAATACGCAGTAAGAGCACACACACACACACACACACACACACACACACACACACACACACACACACACACACACACACACACACACACACACACACACACACACACACACACACACACACACACACACACACACACACACACACACACACACACACACACACACACACACACACACACACACGATATATTACGCAGGTATATAATAGATAGATGCATAATGTGAAGGAAATGTGTAAATCTAAACCATGGCCACTCTATTTGTTTTCATGGTAGCATTGCACAAACAGTAAGCAAATCCCGATAAGAACTGTAAGTATGTACAATTCAGAAGACTGATGTTCACTAACAGATACCAACAAGACTGACCTCTGCGATCAACCAGTTGTGATAGGAGGCCTCTTCCAATACACAGGTCCTCTACTGCAACATCTGGATTCCTCTGTATCCTCTTCACAGCCAAGCAGCTTTCATCTAACGTAGTATCCTTCACAGGACTCACACAAACTCCTAGATGATACTCAAAATGGGAGAGGACGTTTGTTGAGTTGAGTACAATCCTGTGAAATGAATGGAATCCAATGGGGTCGAATAATTATAATACAATGGAAATTAGTTTCTAGTTTTCATGCATAACAAATAAATACATGAGTAACACAAGCTACATACACTGTTGAACAATTATGCAAAGTTCAACAATATATACAAGCACAATAGATGCCTCCCCAACACTGTGCAAGCATGCACACACACACACACACTGTGACACACACACACACACACACACACACACACACACACACACACACACACACACACACACACACACACACACACACACACACACACACACACACACACACACACACACACACACACACAGGTACACATACACAGGTGCAACCAAATTCAGCAGTCCCAGCTCAGCAAAGGGTGTTCTCTGCCTCTCCCACCCGGCACACACATCATCCTCCACAGGTCCACCAACTGCATCACTTTCTGCTAACAGCACCGGCTTAACGTATTTACTTTTAACATGTAATTTCTGCACAAGTTATATAAAGTCATGTTTGAATTTATACTATTGATGAACGTTGTATTGCAGTGCTCAATATGCTTCTATGTGTATTTACAAACTGACAAACACACCATATATAGGATCTCATATACTGTGGACCAATGTAAATGCCAGGCATAAACTCCACATCTAATCATGATATAATATGAAACAACATACACAATCCAGGAAGATATATAACAGACAAAGCAACATTAACAACAACCATAGCAACACAAACAACAACTATAGCACCATACGTACGTAGCAATGTAAACAACAACTACAGCAACACAAATAACCTACGTACCAGGCCACCAACTGGGTGTGTTGTAGCCTCAAAATAGTTCAACTTGACCATACTGTATTCTGTAGTTGGCTCGTAGGTGTAGGTAACCTCCAGAGGGTAGTACTCCCTGGAACCAGAGTACTCCACCACAAACTCAAAGCTCTGATCTGGGGTTAATTGTGACACGGTCCATTCTTTCATTTGATTAGCTATCCCCCCAAAAGTATGATAAATATTTCCTCCCCTATTATGAATTAATTCAACCTATAAATTGAAAATACAACGGAATATTAATACCAATCCATTTGTAAGTCACTTTGATGATTTTGCTTGTATATGTACGTAAGTACATGACATGTACATTGTGTGTTTGCATGTTTGTTGCATATGTGCGTGTGTTAAGTGTGAATTTTGTGTTGTCAGTTTAGGGCTGCAGCAGAGCTGCATACATGTCTTGTGCACAGCAATCCTGCAACCATAGTTGAGGAGATGCCAACATGTGTGTGTATGTGTGCGTGTGGTGTGTGCGTGTGTGCGTGTGTGTGTGTGTGTGTGTCCAATGAGCACTCACTCGGTACTGATCACTGCATCTGTTGAGTCGAGCAAAAATAGTGCTTGTCGATCTATTTAAGAGGAAGACATGGCAGTAGTAGATATCCATATTAAAAGTGGCAACAAATAATAGGTAGTTCAATTCTGGGCCAGCTATCAAAGTACCACTGGGTTGGATACTGCATGCACTTGTTAATTGTTCACAGTGGGTCAGGCATTTATGAAAATTTGAAGCCAGATTTTGAAGATTGGCCTCAGAAACACTGGTGTGTACATTCCAATACAGCTGGCCCAGTAAAATTGAAGAAATCCAATTGTTCAACTTGCACACACAAAGCACAACATTGTCTTAATAGCAGACAATTACAGTTTTGAAAAACGTATCAATTAGGAAACAGAATCAATCCAATTCAATGGTGAACACCGCTCTGGGGGCCTAACTGAGTTGGGTATTTATGATGAATTTGAGCCACATTTCAAAGATCAGTCACACCATAGACCCTTAATCAATGGTTGCACAAACACCGATGTGTACATTCTAATAAGAATTAAATTTACTAGTCATTAAATTGTCAAATTTGTACACACAAAAGCATAACGTCGACTTAATAGCAGACAATTACAATATTTTAAGGAATAAATCAATCCAATTAAAATTAATGGCAAACACCGCTCTGGGCGCCTAACTTTCACAAACAACCAACTTTCGGTCGTCGTCGATAGGACCGTTCTTGAAAATGGGCGTCAAATCAACACTTCCACGGTAGCCATCACTTAGAATACACCTACAGGGATTGTAGCCGTCCGCCGTACACTTCACAGCACTCGAACCTCTGAAGGCGAACAGCGACAAGGACAAGAAGTGGAGAGAAAATGTAGATAACGACATTTAGACACTCTTCTTCGTGATGCAAGCGACTGACAGGTTGATAGACGCTCCAACCTGCTCCAACAACTATACAACGAAGGGACAGGATCACATGTCTATGATGCAATCACACATACTTTTCCACCTACTGTACGTACTGTAGCTTCACACACGTGATCCATATAAATGCTCCCATTCGTATTGGTATATTATGTATGAATTTATACACAAATATCGACTGATGATGTAATAACCAGTTCTTACCGTAAATCCTGGGTTGGAGATGATGCAATAACCAGTCCTCACTGTCCATCCTGGGTGGGGAAGATGGATATTGTCCTTGTGGTGATCCTGTTTTTTGCTTCCTTCCACTCCTCTGAGTGTATCATATGTAACCCACTCCCAATAGGCCGGTGCAAATGTTCTCTAAGTGACGGAGCTTCCGGGATTGTCAATCTTTCTCCTTTGTTTTCCAATGGACCCATCACAACTGTTGACACCAAGTAAGTGTGCTTTCGCTAAAACGATGAAGAGAGTATTCCCTATCCTCCATCACGTGTTATTGTCTTGCAGCAACAAGTCAGATACAGGTACGACCCTTGCCAAGGAGTGCAGTGTGCGGCTCCGTGTTCGGGCGGGGCGTGTGCGGTAAGTTTAGTGCGTGCGTGCGTGTGTGTCTTGGTCGAGTCCTCAGGGGCGCTTAATCTACACACCTCATCTCCATAATCCTGACTTTAGCCGCGGGACCTCTCTATTAGGGACACTGTGGGACCTTAGTATTAGTCCTTAATACAGAGGTTTTCTCATTTCAGAGGTCATTCAATACACCACAGTACTACACTGAGAGACAAAATAGTGTCCTTATTACAGAGGTTTCCTCCATTCAAAGGTTTTTAATGGAGAGGTCCCACTATACGTGTTGTTCTTTTTGGTTTTACTTTAGATCTGTCAGGTGAGAGTAGATGACAACAGCAGACAGGAGGGTCTGGGGAGCCTTGATGCGGACACATACACAATCACTAACTATGATGCTAACACGGGGAATTTCTCCTTGAGTGTTGTCTACAGTCATGGGGATAGTGACAGGAGGTCCATTGTTGACCTTGTCTACAACGCATCAGCCACTACACCAGGTTTGGAATATTTAGAAGAAGACCCTGTAAAGACTTATGTGAGTGGGTACTTTGTGACTTCATTAACTTAACAAATTGTTAACTTCATATATTGGGGTGTGGTTAGAGGTGGGATACTAAGATGTACCATAAGGGAAATGGGAGTTGTTAGCATTTCATTGTTGTTTCTCTTGGAGGTGGTGTAGCATGTACATTTACATGGTGTATGTATACATATGGTTTTAAATGTTATCCTTATTGTGTAACTATTTGACTTAATAATTGATGAATAGTTTTGTATTAATTTTGATCGATTTAGCAATTTCAACTTTTCACAAATGGACCAGGTGCTCTGATTGCTGACGTTACAAACCCAATTAGTCCAGGCAACACCAGTGGTCCCTACCCCATCCAGAAGGATGCCTGTACAGGATGGAGTGGAGACAAGTCTGTACTTGCTAGTTCAGGACTGTTGAAGCTGTCAGCACAAGCGTGAGTTGATGCGTTATGTATTTCTTTTACTTTTCTTTAACTTCTTTAACTTTTCCTTTAAACTTTCCTCCCTCTCCTCCCCTCTATTTCTATGAATCTCCTTTTCTGCTTGCCCTTTTTTACAGTTTGAACCTCAACTACACTTGGACCAAGGATGAATACACATTTGATTACTACGTCGGAGTGTGTGTTGTTCCACTGTCTACTCCTTTGAGTGGTTGCTATGCCATCCAGAAGACAACCCAACCCGATGGTGTCGCCTCCTTTACGTGTGTAGGGAAAGACCTTGAAGTTCAAGTTACTGATACTAAAGGTACTTGTTCCTGAGGTCCATTCTCATTCCAGTATAATATGTACTTGGAATGGTATTATACACACATCTAGTTGTATTGAAACATGGAAAAATTCATATTGCATCGAATATATGAATCCATTCGGGGTCACATTAGCAACTGGCCTACAGACATCCTGTGTGGACCAGTCAATAACACCCAACCTAGTCCAGCAGTGTACCAATCCCCTATCTCCCTGGAGAGTGCGGTGTTGATTGGGTGTGTGTGTGTGTGTGTGTGTGTGTGTGTGTGTGTGTGTGTGTGTGTTATGTGTGAATATGTGACTATTTCCATTCACACTGCTGAATATGTGTAACAGTTGCTTACTTTAGGTTTAATATCATATTTTTCAAAAGTTTCCTATGAAACAATGTTCCAATTCTCCTCTCACGTGTTTGCAAATAATGTAGGTATTGATTCAGATTGAGTTATGTCCACTTTGTTGTCCAGGATTGGAGGAGCCACCCTTCTCATGTTAGCCATTCTACTTGTTACCTTAACCATTGGTACCTGCTACCTGTGTACAAGAAAGTCACCATCATCAGCTGTTGTGGTGAGATCAACCTGACAATTGTTGCTTGTCTCTCAGACTGTGTATGTTTGTATGATTATTTTTTGTTGCTTTAGATTTTAAATTCTTTCACTGTTACAGTATTTTTGTGTTATGCTGACAGTACAGAAGTTGATTATCATTGCCTGTCTTTACTCGAACCTCTTTTCCCAGAGCCGTTACCGTAGGATGGATGAACCAGTTCAGATACTGGGAGATTGAGAGATTGAGAGAACCAATAACCTTCACAGGAACTACGATGAGCATTTACATGCAGTATGTTTTTAGTGTTTAAAAGGATTCTTTAAACAAGCCTTACTGAAAATTATGCAAGCACAATTTACACAAAAGTATTATAATCTTAGAAAAATTATTCAATAAGAACAATACAGTGTGTTGCAGCATATAGCTATATATCTACTAGTAGACCAATGAACAACCGTATTTGTCCAGTATTTGATTCATTATATTATTTTGAAGACCAGGCATCAGTCCCAATTCAAAGCCCCTTCTTTCCTCTCATTCCCTGAACAATACAATTCTTTGCACAAGGTGTGCACCTCGCTGTACACATGCATTTCAAGGTATATTATGCAATAGTCACGTGTTGTGTGCGTGCATTGCGTCATCCAAACAGCACGGTTACATATAAACAACCATAGACTCTACACCCTGATACAACCGTAGGCTATGTACACCGGTACACGTTTGGAGCGATTGTAGACAATTATGGAGAGATGAAGTTCATTATAAGCTTGCAGCTGGTCGTCCTTCTGATTCTTGTATCCTTCCACTTGTCCGATGGCGTCAAGTGTACCACAGACGCCTTAAATCCGTGTAGATGTACCCTCAGTGACGGGGCATCTGGAGTTGTGGATATTTCTCCTTTGTTCTCAGACGGTCCCCTTTATTATCTGCAATTCAGGTGGGCCAGTGATAACGTATTACGGTCGAGTGAAAGAACTCGCTTCCTTATCAAGATATTGTCCCCCCACCCCCCTCCCCCTGTATGTAGCCCCCCGAATGTGTACTATGACTACCACTACAACCCGTGCGATGGTGTGGGCTGTCATGGGGCTTGTCTGTCTGGAGGCTGTGCCGTGAGTTAGCATCCGACACTGCCAACGCACGACGCATGCTATGTTAACTGTGGTACAAATGAATAGCATGGACAATAGTCAAGTGTGTACGTACATAGTTCTCAAATTCTAAGATATTGTGTGCAGTGCTGCCAACCATGTCCTGGCCATTTCAGTATAAGTATTTGCTCATATCAGTATTTTTCAAGTAATTTCCGTATTTTATGGAAGACTGATGACATAATAACACATGCAAAAAATTGCCATAACACAAGTACCATAATTATGAGCTATGACTCCATTCCTCGCTCACTTCATTACATTGCAAGTGTCTGAAGTGAAGCTGAGCACATTTCGAACTAATCTGAGACTCATACTTATCGAGAATCGATTTACAGCAGTAAAGATACCCAACCTAGTAAAATCAGTAGTGGTTTTCTCGATGTTCTTTAACTGTTCCTTGTGAACTGCTCCTTGAACCGCTTATCGCTTAACATCGCTTCTCGCTTAACATTGTTTAACTCAAGTTACGATTGAATCATCCTGTAGGATTGACCTTTAACTTCTTATGTGGATTAGCAACAGCAGATGCACAAACGAGGGTATTATCTCCACTTTCGTCGTTCCTTTATTAATTTTCTTGTGGTGGCCATTTTGACCCCAAGAAAAGGCATAAACAATTTCCGTATTTATTGATCTATTTCCGTATTGCGTACAAACCTTCTAACTTCCGTATTTTTACGGATAAAACCGTACGGTTGGCAGCACTGTGTGTGTCAATAATATGTGTCTGGGCATCTTCATTTCCAAAGGCCAGTTACCCACATTGTGGAATCTAGTCTTGAACCCACCCTGAACAATCCATGTTATTACTGTTATAATATTATCATCACTCCTCACTATCCCTTACCATCTCTTACTACCACCACTCATCATTGTCATCTCATCAAGTCACTCCCGCCCTTATGACGTCTTCAGATTGCTGTATATAATAGGCCCAATCACTATTATTTCTCTCTTAAATTAGTATTGTAACTGATGAAGACCTTTGAGGTCGAAACATATTACATTTCAATCATTTCAATCTGCTACGTGATTACAAGAATTTACTACTACTATTATTAATTAAACCTTTCCATCTTTCTATGTCCTTAGATTTGTCGAGAACCACATAGTGATGTTGGAACAGGCATTGGAAGCTTGGACACAGCCGAGTACACCATCACCAAATATGACCCCAAGTCCACCTCCACCTTCTCCACACGTGTCACCTACACTCTGGGGAATAATAATCAGAACTCGATTGTGGATTTTATCTACAATGCAACAGCAGAAAAGCCATTTTTTGTGTTTGATTCTGAGAATCCACCTGGAACCTTTGTGAGCTTGTATATGTGGTGTAATAAACTGGTGTTGGTTGATGTATACTCATTTGTTTTCACCATAATATGTGTGTGAATGTTTGTTTTATTAGAGATTCATTCTTTACACAAATGGACCAGGTGTTCAAATAGTCAACACTACAGTCCCCTCAGGTAGCACCAGTGGTCCCTATCCCATCCAGAAGGATGCCTGTACAGGATGGAGTGGAGACAAGTCTGTACTTGCTAGTTCAGGACTGTTGAAGTTGTCAGCACAAGCGTGAGTTTGATGCAGTAATGTTGAGTGTTTGCATATTTATTCACTTTTACTCTCTTCACATGCCTACAGAGCCATCCTGAACTACACTTGGACAAAGGACAAGTATACATATGACTATTATGTTGGAGTGTGCATTTCTCCTCTGTCCATAGCTTCACCTGATTGTTACATTGTTCGAAAGGAAATAGCACCAAATGGAGATGTCTCCCTCCATTGTCTCGGAGGGAATGTTGATGTTCAAGTGACAGACACTAGAGGTATACTTACACCTAATGTTCATTTCATTTGCTTTCACACCACAGCATCCAGTCAACCCCTTATGGTAGTACACGTGTGTGTGTACTTAATATAATGATATTATACAGATGAAGGCTGGATTCTACTCAGCTATACGTATGGCAATCGTGATGACTTCAAGTGTGATGGCTTTGCCAAGAGAACAAGGATATACTTCTTCTGCAGTAGAGGTGTTGGGCTGGTGAGTGATGTGCTAAGGCTGTGTGCTATATTGTACTTCTCTCCTGCCATGTGATTTATATGTAATTAATCGGATGCACTCTTCTATGTCTACACTGTCTGTAGGGTACTCCAATGTATGTAAATCAGCAGAATCCACTCCGAGAGGAGTGTTTCTATCAGTTCAACTGGCCTACAGATATTCTGTGTGGGGCGCTCGATGCTACCCAGTCAAATCAAGCCCCTCTCTCTCTGGAGAGTTCAGTCTTGATAGGGTGAATGACATGCACACATCATTTGAGGATGACTTAATAACATCTGTACTGTGTGTACATGAGTGTTGTAATGTCACTTGGGCTAGTGAACATTGACATGTTTGCTCCAATCTCTTGTCAAGGATTTCTGGAGGAAGCTTCCTTCTGATAGTGGTCTTGTTTGTTGCCTTCACCATCACTGCCTGCTACCTCTGTGGGAGGAGAACATCACCCTCAACTGTATGGACTTGTTTGTTTGTTTACAGTATATTGGATGACGTATTCTTGTTTGCATGAGTTGCATGTGTTGTTGTGGTTATATCTAAGTCTCCATTCATTCATTTATAATTGGACTTTTTTCACAGAACAAGTACCATAGATTGGCTGAACAAACACAGATACAAGGAGAGAGAGATTGAAAGAGTGAACCCAACCTAACCTGTGTGTATGACATGGCTTTGGGTTGGCCACAGGAAACATGCATGTCTTGTACAATACACGGACTAATACAGTAACTGTTATAGTACATGCAAATGAGATAATTTACTATAATATTATTGTTGGTATATTTTTTATTTAATTACTTTTATCCTCATTACATATGGTGTAGTATTGTACACATTTAACTCTCAGTAGCCCAGAGCTGTCTGCTGTAGGAGGCTTGGTTAAATATTCCAGAATTTACCTTAAAGGTGTTTGATTTTCATTAGGTTAGTTTCATTCTGATTAAATTGCTAAGCACCTTTTCACATGACTCATGGGAGAGGGGGCATGTCAACTTGATATTTTCACCAGACCTAGCAGATGGCATGAACTAAATACTGGACTAACTCCCATCTTTGTATATTACCTATAACCTTAGCTACAATTTTGGAGGTGCTTATAATATTTTTCAATATAATATGGGAGAGAATAGGAGAATAAAATGCTGAACACCTTTCATAAATGGGAGAGGAGGTGTGTCAACTGGATAATTTCACCGGACCTAGCTAGGAATGTCAGCTAACTTTTGAAACAATTCCCACCTCATTAGGTGACCCGTAACCCCAGCTACATTGGAAGGTGCTTAAAATATTTTCAATGTATGGGAGAGTATAGGAGAGAAAATGCTAAAGTACCTTTTTGCATAGCTTATGGAGGAGGGGGCGTGTCAACTTGATACTTTACACAGACCTAGCTGGGGACCTGAACTAAATTCTGAAAGAATTCCCATCTCAATAGGTGGCTTGTAACCCCAGCTACATTGGAAGGTGCTTAAACTATTTTCAATGTATGGGAGAGTATAGGAGAGAAAATGCTAATCACCTTTTGCATTTTTTTGCTTGTCACCACAAGGCTTATAGCGCACTCAGGATAATCTCAATTCTTCCCAAATTGTGTTGGTGAGTTTAGCACGGACACTGGCTACACCTTGGTGACCAGCAAAGAATTGTCCAATTGCTCAGGTGATCACCACAAGGCATATTACACTTATATACATACAAAAGTTAATACATTTTATTATATGCAGTACATGGGCACTGGGGAGAATTTTTGGTCGACATCAAAATACATCTTTTTGTTATCAGAAGGTCCGTACTAGGTCCAGGAGTGTGTCTGTGCATTCGCATTTGACCTATGATGCATCACGTGCACACAGGAGAGGCCGTGGTGACAAGACAGAAAAATGACATTTTTTTGCTTGTCACCACGAGGCTTATAGCGCACTCAGGACAATCTCAATTCTTCCCAAATTGTGTTGGTGAGTTTAGCACGGACACTGGCTAGACCTTGGTGACCAGCAAAGAATTGTCCAATTGCTCAGGTGATCACCAAAAGGTATATTACACTTATACACATACAAAAGTATGTACATTTTATTATATGCTTATATGGGCACTGGGGAGAATTTTTGGTCGACATCAAAATGCATCTCTTTGTTATCAGAAGGTCTGTACTAGGTCCAGGAGTGTGTCTGTGCATTCAAATTTGACCTATGATGCATCACGTGCACACAGGAGAGGCCATGGTGACAAGACAAAAAATGACATTTTTTTGCTTGTCACCACGAGGCTTATAGCTCACTCAGGACAATCTCAATTCTTCCCAAATTGTGTTGGTGAGTTTAGCACGAACACTGGCTAGCCCTTGGTGACCAGCAAAGAATTGTCCAATTGCTCAGGTGATCACCACAAGGCATATTACACTTATATACATACAAAAGTATGTACATTTTATTATATGCGGTATATGGGCACTGGGGAGAATTTTTGGTCAACATCAAAATACATCTTTTTGTTATCAGAAGGTCCGTACTAGGTCCAGGAGTGTGTCTGTGCATTTGGAATTGACCTATGATGCATCACGTGCATGCAGGAGAGGCCGTGGTGACAAGACAAAAAAATGACATTTTTTACTTGTCACCACGAAGCTTAAAGTGCACTCAGGACAGTCTCAATTCTTCCCAAATTGTGTTGGTGAGTTTAGCACGAACACTGGCTAGACCTTGGTGACCAGCAAAGAATTGCCCAATTGCTCAGGTGATCACCACAAGGCATATTACACTTATATACATACAAAAGTATGTACATTTTATTATATGCGGTATATGGGCACATGGGGGAAAATGTTTCGTCAACATCAAAATGCATCTTTTTGTTATCAGAAGGTCCGTACTAGGTCCAGGAGTGTGTCTGTGCATTCGGATTTGAACTATGATGCATCACGTGCACACAGGAGAGGCCGTGGTGACAAGACAAAAAATGACATTTTTTTGCTTGTCACCACGAGGCTTATAGCTCACTCAGGACAATCTCAATTCTTCCCAAATTGTGTTGGTGAGTTTAGCACGGACACTGGCTAGACCTTGGTGACCAGCAAAGAATTGTCCAATTGCTCAGGTGATCACCACAAGGCATATTACACTTATATACATACAAAGTATGTACATTGTATTATATGCGGTAGATGGGCACTGGGGAGAATTTTTGGTCGACATCAAAATGCATCTCTTTGTTATCAGAAGGACTGTACTAGGTCCAGAAGTGTGTCTGAGCATTTGAATTTGACCTATGATGCATCACGTGCATGCAGGAGAGGCCGTGGTGGCAAGACAAAAAAATGACATTTTTTACTTGCCACCACTAAGCTTTAAGTGCACTCAGGACAATCTCAATTCTTCCCAAATTGTGTTGGTGAGTTTAGCACGGACACTGGCTAGACCTTGGTGACCAGCAAAGAATTGTCCAATTGCTCAGGTGATCACCACAAGGCATATTACACTTATATACATACAAAAGTTAATACATTTTATTATATGCGGTATATGGGCACTGGGGAGAATTTTTGGTCAACATCAAAATGCATCTTTTTGTTATCAGAAGGTCCGTACTAGGTCCAGGAGTGTGTCTGTGCATTTGGATTTGACCTATGATGCATCACGTGTACACAGGAGAGGCCGTGGTGACAAGACAAAAAATGACATTTTTTGCTTGTCACCACGAGGCTTATAGCTCACTCAGGACAATTTCAATTCTTCCCAAATTGTGTTGGTGAGTTTAGCACGGACACTGGCTAGACCTTGGTGACCAGCAAAGAATTGTCCAATTGCTCAGGTGATCACCACAAGGCATATTACACTTATATACTTACAAAAGTTAATACATTTTATTATATGCGGAATATGGGCACTGGGGAGAATTTTTGGTCAACATCAAAATGCATCTTTTTGTTATCAGAAGGTCCGTACTAGGTCCAGGAGTGTGTCTGTGCATTTGGATTTGACCTATGATGCATCACGTGCATGCAGGAGAGGCCGTGGTGACAAGACAAAAAAATGACATTTTTTTACTTGTCACCACGAAGCTTATAGCACACTCAGGACAGTCTCAATTCTTCCCAAATTGTGTTGGTGAGTTTAGCACAGACACTGGCTAGACCTTGGTGACCAGCAAAGAATTGTCCAATTGCTCAGGTGATCACCACAAGGCATATTACACTTATATACATACAAATGTTAATACATTTTATTATATGCGGTATATGGACACTGGGAAGAAGTTTTGGTTGACATCAAAATGCATTTTTTTGTGATCAGAAGGTCCGTAGGAAAGTCTATCATCAACAACCAATCAGTAGTTAATGATAGGCCTGAAGAAACAGTTTCTAATTCTTTTGATTCTCGTTAATATTATGTAATTGTTATAATAATCTGTTCTATTGTTCAAATACAAAATATAATGATCACAATAAAATAAAAAAATAAAGCAAGAATTGTAGGATTCATATTGATAAAAAGGTCACCCACCAAAGGTCAAAGACACCTATATATGGAGAGGTTTACAGGGACTTTCCACAGAGACTGTGTACTTGATCATTCCACGAATGCAGAAGACACTATTCTAGCTGGGAGGTCAGCTGCGAGTCCCAAAGCTCCCCCCTACAGTTCTTTGTAGAGAGTATTGCAACTGACCACCAGGAAGTGAGATATTTTTTTTCAGAGAAAAAAACCGTCCTATGGAGGATTCGAACCCGCGACCTGGAGCCTAGAGTCGTGTCACCTGACCACCCCGCCACCGTGACCTATCTATTTTATTATTATTATCTGCGCTATTTATAGTTGCCCTAAATGTTCGATTCGAAAAATTGGCTGCCCCGGGCACTGGAATTACTTGATCTTGTCTAATAGGTTTAGAAGAACCTTCGCTGAAGATATGACGTTCGTTGAAGCCCTTGCGCTCGAATTCTAGCCCAATTTGTAATTGTCGGCGTTTTGAAATCGGCCATTTTGTTTGTACACTATCAATAATATAAATTCACTTCAGTAGTTACGCGTAGGAATGTAGGATAGGATAGGATATCTTATTTTAACTGGGGAGGCCACTAGCCCAATGGGCTACTATTAAGGCACCCAGTGAATAAATACAAGAAAAGACATGCTATGCATAATGATAATAAATAAATAAAAATAATAGTAATAATATGTATATTATGTGTAAGGTGAAATTCCAAAGAATGAAACTGTCATCCACTTCATTTATCTCCAGCAAGGAAATTTTCTCAATAGGTGGCTTGTAACCCCAGCTACATCGGAAGGTGCTTAATAATTTTTCAATATATGGGAGAGTATAGGAGAGAAAACGCTAAGCACCTTTTTGCATGGCTCATGAGGGAGGGGGCGTGTCAACTTGATATTTTAGACAGACCTAGCTGGGGATGTGAGCTAACGTCTGAAACAATTCCCATCTCAATAGGTGGCTTGTAACCCCAGCTACATCGGAAGGTGCTTAAAATATTTTCAATGTATGAGAGAGTATAGGAGAGAAAACGCTAAGCACCTTTTTGCATAGCTCATGAGGGAGGGGGCGTGTCAACTTGATATTTTAGACAGACCTAGCTGGGGATGTGAACTAACTTCTGAAACAATTCCCATCTCAATAGGTGGCTCGTAACCCCCGCTACATCGGAAGGTACTTAAAATACTTTCAATGTATGGGAGAGTATAGGAGAGAAAACGCTAAGCACCTTTTTGCATGGCTCATGAGGGAGGGGGCGTGTCAACTTGATATTTCAGACAGACCTAGCCGGGGATGTGAGCTAATGTCTGAAACATTTCCCATCTCAATAGGTGGCTTGTAACCCCAGCTACATCGGAAGGTGCTTAAAATACTTTCAATGTATGGATACTGGGCAGCCCCTGATGACCAGCAGCAGAATATGAAAATACCTGAGTGATCACCACAGGGTGTATTACACGTATATTGGAATATACATACAAAAGTATATACATTTATGTGTCATATAGACACTGTGAGAATTTTTGATCCATAATGAACCATATCTTTTTGTTGTCACAAGGACCTTACTAATTCCAGGAGTGTGTGTGTACATCTGTATTTGTTCTATGATGCATCACAGGCTGTAGTGACAGGAAAAAAAATTGACAATTTTTGGCTTGTCACCACGAGGCCCATAGCACGCTCATGACAGTCTGTATGCATCCAAATGAGCAAGAATAAATAAAAAACAACATTAAAATTATAATAAAAAATTCTAAACGTTGTCAATAATATGGTCAAACTCTGAACATCCCACTTACACCAGTAAACAAACAAGAAATAAAATAGTTATATTTCACCAAGTGATGGTTCTTCTGTTGCAACACTGTCAGGTTGTTGTTGTTGATCCTATGAATTGAGTAACAAACATTACACAAGTGCTAGAATTATGGGATGGTGTAAACAAGCTTCTCACCAAGTCAACTGAACGTCTGGTTCTTTCTCTACTGTAACACAAATAACATGTTGATACGGTCACTCCAACAGTGACCAGGAGGAGGAGGACAAGGACACTTCCACTCATTCTGTACAAAAAACACAAAGTACAATAGCACATCCTGTACACTACGACCACTGGAGGGACATCTCACACTCACCCCAGGAGTATGGAGGAGGGATTCAAGGATGAGGGGCTACCTCCACTGGGTGAGGTCAAGTTGGGACAGGCTAAATGTGTAGGCCAAATGAACTGGTACCTACACTGAACAATGTAGTCGTTCTCGGGATACAGTGGCAATGGCGTCTAATTGAAAACAATAATAATTATTTTTCAGTCAGAAAAAACTAATCAAAACCGAGCATGATGAAATCATGGAGGAAAACTCCCAAGTGAGTACCCTATACGATATTTTATACCACGAACTGTGTGTACACACATATACATACATGCAAGGTTTGATCACGATGATCACAAGTGAACAGTATCTCAGTCACTGCATATTCTTTACACTCCTCAACGAAATCACCGAATGGATACCTCAACATCATCCAACCTTGGTCTGAAGTGGAGGATATAAGTATCACTAGCAGTTAACCAATGCCCTGAACAGTTAAAAAACGAGATCAACCTCTTCGATCCATCAGCTGAGCTCCAGTACTTCTTCCAATACACTGACCTACATTAAGACTTGCTCTCCTCACAGCACAACAGTCATCTGATGCATCAAAATCCTTTATTGGACTGACACAAACACCCAGAGAGTAATCACGGTGAAGCATGTTGATGTTTGTAGAATTAAGTCTGATGCTGTGGTGAGATGCGAAAGAGTAATTGGTGAATTTCAACACATCAAAGCAATGGGTACACACACACACACACACACACACACACACACACACACACACACACACACACATGTACGTACACACACACACACACACACATGTACGTACACACACACACACACACACACACACATACACACACACACACTATCTCTCACACATACACAGGTGCAGCCAAGCCCAGCAGTCCCACTTGATAAAGAAATGGTCTCTCTCCATGCCATCCAGCACACACGTCATGCTCAATAGAGTAAGGTCCAACTGCATCATTTTCTGGTAAAAGTAATGGTTTCACATATTTACTCACAACGTTCAGCTCCTATGGACATGCAAAAATGGGATATATTATTAAAATGTTGCACACATGTGTACATCATCCATAGCCTATAGGCATTTGTTACTCTTTCAGATTTTGGAGCAGTATAGGACAAACACACACACGAACACACATACACATACACATGCACATGCACACACACACATGCATATACACATACAACCATACATACAGACATGCATGCAAAGTGTGTTACTTTTAATTCTATAGTTGTGCGCCCATATTCCGACAACTGATAATTGGGCTGGGGCAGCTAATGGTCTAGATTCTAGGGTTATATACTCACCAAAAATGTACTTGGATTGATGTTCAAATTGAGTAGAATTAGCTTGTGGTTAACACTGGGGTCATAGGTGTAGGTGACGTTAAGAGGGTAGTAGTCTCTGTAAATCGCATAGCTCAAGACGAACTCAAAGCGGTCCAGATCCGGACGAAAGAGGGCAATTTCCCATTCTCGTGACAGGCTAGCCACATGACCATAAGTGAAGGTTGATTTACTTGGAGTATCAAGCCACAAAACTGCCTACAAGAGAGAACGAAGAATACACGAACCACTTGTATTGTATGGAATGAAGTCTGCTGCAGTGTGTGTGTGTGTGTGTGTGTGTGTGTGTGTGTGTGTGTGTGTGCGTGTGTGTGTGACTTGATCCTATCATAGACCCTATATAAAACCATGATTCTATGATCTTATAGCCCAACACGTACTTGAAACGACTGCGAATTACAAGAGTGGATACGAACATAGGATGGGCCGTCACTGTACGTCGGGAAATAGCTAAAAAGAATAGAAGGAGTAATCAGTGGTTGAAGTATTCAATCTGACCATAGATAATAGATCTATGATCTGACGATCTGAAATGGCTTCACTCACACTTGACTGATAAGGGGACCGTCCTCGAAAACACGCGTCAAATCAACAGTTCCGCGATAGCCACCGCTCAAAGTACACTTACACGGGTTGTATTTTTCCACTGTACACTTAACACTACATTCTCCTCCGATAGTCATCAGTGATAGAAACAAAAAGAATGGAAATGTAGCCAACGCCATCGGGACATAACCAGTAAGTCTTAGCCCGCAAACGGTACCGCTGTCTGAGTGTTCTATAGTTTATCCGCCTCTGAGTCCTCTCAGTCTGTATTCCAATTCTGTATTCCTACCTCCAGGATAAAAAACTGAGTCCTATGATACTACATGCATGTTGCAACAGATCACGTGGTCCTGGACTGATGCAATACTATCACGTGAACTCATTTAATTTGATATTCGATCCTCCCGTAGCTCGATGGAGAAGCCTTGGGAGAGAATGGGTTTTATTCTTCTGTTCTTGCTATTTCTGGCCTCCTTTCAGTTTTCAAATGGTATCAAGTGTTCCACGGACAATACTTTCCCTTGCAGATGTATTTTAAGCGACGGACCTGAAGGTTTCGTTGACATTTCTCCCTTGTTTTATGACGGTCCTCTTTCCGCTGTTAGTTCGATGTGAGTTGACTTTAATCGAAATGTAAATCAACTCACTATGTTACCACGATATATGTCTGTTGTCTAGATCCCATTACACGTACATTTACGACCCCTGCAGAGGATTGGTGTGTGGTTATCCTTGCAAATCAGGGAAATGTGCTGTAAGTCTTGTTTGTTTCTTCCGTTAATTGTTCGTATCGAATTAACGAGTAATAATTATCATTCTCTTTGAACGTCGGCTATAGTGACTAGATAAATGTTCTCACGGCTGTAAAGGTATTAAATCGGGGAAAATGCAAGTTACTCAATTTGGATTTTACTGGTAACAGAATAATATCAATGGAGGGTCTTACTGAGTACCTAGGTAATCTCTTAAAATGGTTTTACAGTTACAGTTGACGACCACTAACACTGGAGGCTTATTTTAGGGGTGTACGCTTAGAATGAAGTTGATAGCGCAATAGTTTGAAACTGGAACTGATAGTTGCATCATCGTTGTGGTTAAGGACATTCCTAACATTTTGACTGTGTGTCTCAAACTCTGACTAAAAATCTATTGAACACAGAAGAGGTCACAGAAGGAGTGGTTGTTTGCTTGTGTTGATATGCACTCAGCTGTCTATTCCCGGCTCAAGTACAGTCTGAGTCTAAACCTGAAACCTTAAAGCCTAAGTAATTGTCAATAAAAATCAGTAATCGGGGTAGCCATTTTATTTTAAGTATCAACCGGTATTCCCCTCTCTCTGTCTTGTTTCCGCAGATGTGCCAAGGATCAGCTGCTAATCCTTCCAATCCTACCACAGGGGTAGCGAGTTTGAATACAGCCCAGTACACCATCACCAAATACGACCCCAAGTCCAGCTACCTCTCAATGCGTGTTGCCTACACTCAG
>OZ026557.1:4441465-4458965 GCA_964020155.1 Chondrilla cf. caribensis | reverse complement strand
GGACATTCCTAACGTTTTAACTGTGTGTCTCAAACTCTGACTAAAAATCTGTTGAACACAGAGGAGGCAACAGAAGGAGTAGTTGATTGCTTATGTTGATATGCACTCGGCTGTCTATTAATTCCCAACCTGAATATGCTGATAATTGGCAATGAAAATCATTTAATTTAATCAAAATGGCCTTTTATTTGAAGTATCAACCAGTATTTCCCCCTCTATATCTCATTCCACAGATCTAGTGAACATTGACATGTTTGCTCCAATCTATTGTCAAGGATTTCTGGAGGGCCGGAGCTTCCTTCTGATAGTGGTCTTGCTTGTTGTCTTCACCATCACTGCCTGCTACCTCTGTGGGAGGAGAACATCACCCTCAACTGTATGGACTTGTTTGTTTGTTTCTTCATTGTGGCTCTGTCCGTTTGTAGGTGTAACAGTTGATTCCTGTTTATGTTCATTATAAAATACTAAACTTTTTTGATGACCCTTTTAACCTATTACTGCTAGCTGGTGGATAAATTTCTATTTGATCTCATCATTCAGAACAAATACCGCAGGTTGAATGAAGAAAGAGAATGAAAGAGAAAGAGCTATAAGAGACCTGTATTAAAAGCAGATACATATATACATGTAAACCCCAACCTCTGTGTTGTCTTTTTTTCTACTTTTTTCAGTTGATGTAAATGACTACATAGTGAACATGTACGATGTCATGCGATCGTTTGTTACTTTTTATACTCCCAATCCTCTGTTAGGTGTGATGGGAGATGTTGAATTTAATGTGACTATAATAATAAAATCTCGAACACTTATAGCATGTCTGCTGCAATTGATGTATATCATAGTATGTACAGCAGAAGTAAAACGGTGTAGCTGCATTGTATCTATGTGTATTATATTGCTGTGTACTTCATTGAATCAATGCTTACATATGACCAGTCAACTGAGTGGCATTGCAACTAAGAAATCAGTTTCTCGTATATTCGAATGCACGTATGACGATGGGACGATCGATGCAACAACTTTGGTCTCTTGCAAGCTTGTCATAAGACACAAACAGGGTTACCGCAACATCGCACAATGAACAGGGACTCGTCACGTGATCGTAATTAAAGCCCACGCCCACCCCAGATACTCATGTTGTTCGCTATTTCTTCTCTCGTCTTCTTGTTCCTCTCGCTGCTCACTGTCAGGAGGACAAGCGGTGTGAACTGCACAATAGAAGACTACAACCCCTGTAGGTGCGTTCTGAGTGGAGGCTACAGTGGAATTGTCGACTTCTCGCCCATCTTCAAAGACGGTCCCCTCTACTACCGCGAGTACGTTCGTAACCTCTGAATCCGTTACGTTTACTTAGGTTTCGTCTTCACTTTTGTTTCATCTCCTATACTTTAGCTTATTTACCCTTGAATTCAACCCTTGTGTTACTGAGAAAAACAAATACGCGGTAAGAAAATGGAACTTTCAGATCCTATCTACTACTAGTCTTCAAACAATTAACATTCTGATTCAATGATTTATTATCTCAATTGTAATAATATTATTAATTTTCAAAATAATATTATAATAATTATTATGTTATCTACTCTGTTTATTCACCATAGGTAACGTATCGAGATTATTCACAAAAATTTCGCTACGGAAGCATTGGAACAGAGACAAGAGAATTTGAATTTTCTGAATTTCTTCCAAATGAGGACAGGTTTCAGTTTGACCTCAAATACTTCAGTGAGGGTGGCGATCATGACGCTCTGGTCACCTTCGCTTATCAACCTGCCGTAAACCATAAGGTGGACTTAGTAGCTCTTGGTCCTTTTTATGTTGGCCCCATTGCCCGAGACGGTGTGGTGAGTTGTTTGCAAGCATCAATGGGTACATTTAACATAATATGTGGATGTAGTCTGTGCGTGAATATTAGGATGTTTAGTGCACCTGTGTATGCATACATGCGTACATACAAGTATTACATATGCACAAAGACTTATACAGATACACACACACACACACACACACACACACACACACATAGATGTAAAAACACAAGCACACTCATGCATGCACACATTCACACACAATAACAGATACATACAAGCACAAGCAGTAACACACATAAAAGCTGAAGCAGTGTTGTTATTGTTATCCTTAGGAGCTGAAGGTTGAGAGTAAATATGTGAAGCCATTGATATTCAATGAGGTCGACACAGTTGGACCTTACTCTATTGAGCATGATGTGTGTGCTGGATGGCATGGAGAGAGACCATTTCTTGATCAAGTGGGACTGCTGGGCTTGGCTGCACCTGTGTATGTGTGAGAGATAGTGTGTGTGTGTGTGTGTGTGTGTGTGTGTGTGTGTGTGTGTGTGTGTGTGTGTGTGTGTGTGTGTGTGTGTGTGTGTTGCGTGTGTTGCATGTGTACATATGTACATGTATATGTATGTGTTTAGCAGTTGTTGTATACTGTATTTGCACCGCTTACAGAGTCAGTCTCAACTCCACCTACTCCATGTACTCTTCCGAGTACTATCTGGGAGTGTGTGTAAACCCACTCAAAGACTCAGGTACTTCAGAGGATTGCTATGCTGTGCGGAGAGCATATAATAGCTTTGACCATGAGAACCAGTGCATTGGAAGAGGTATTCAGGCAGAGTTTGTTGAGCAGAGAGGTCAGCCTTGTGTTATTAAGTGACTTTATAGCATAATTCCATCACAAGTGATGTATTCTCATTTCTTAAATCAGATCAAGGTTGGATGTTGTTGAGGTATCCTTTCAGTGACTACATTGACGATTGTAAAGGATACACAGTGACCGAGATACTGTTCACTTGTGATCATCGTGATCAAGCTGTGAGTGTACAGTGAGGTTAGGAGACCTGGTGTTCCTTCTTCTCTCAACAGTACTAGTTGTGTGAACAGCTTTGCCCTACCAACTCATCTGGTGGTTATTTTTATTCCTCCATTAGGCCCCATTACCATTGTATCCAGAGAATGAATTCAATTCTGTTTGTAGGTACCAGTTCATTTGGCCTACTCATTTAGCCTGTCCCAACTTGACCTCACCCAGTGGAGGTAGCCCCTCATCCTTGAATCCCTCCTCCATACTCCTGGGGTGAGTGTGAGATGTCCCTCCATGCAGTGGTCGTAGTGTACAGGATGTGCTATTGTACTTTGTGTTCTTTGTACAGAATGAGTGGAAGTGTCCTTGTCCTCCTCCTCCTGGTCACTGTTGGAGTGACCGTATCAACGTGCTATTTGTGTAGAAGAGAAAGAACCAGACGTTCAGTTGACTTGGTGAGAAAATTGTTTACACCAACCCATAAGCTTTGTGTAATGTTTGTTGCTCAATTCATAGGACCAACAACAACAACCTGACAGTGTTGCAACAGAAGAACCATCACTTGGTGATAGATGACCATTTCAGTTCTTGTTTGTTTAGTGTTGTAGGTGGGATGTTAAAAGTTTGACCATATTATTGACATTTTTTTATTTCAACATTGGCTTTTCATTCATTCTTGCTCCGAATATATAATATTGTGTTTATAATTCAATAATGTTTGAATTCAGGGCTTATAGATTGTGTCTCAGTCAAGGATAATAATGCACATGTTTGATATAGTATTAAATTAAATGCTATCATCATAATTGCAACGGATGATTGTAAATAAAGATGAGCCACTGTTTATTCATTAATTTTGGTTGTCAATTCATTCTTGCTGCTGACTTTGACTATCACAAAGGTCTCACCGTGCTGTGAAGGAACCTCAGAGCAAGATGAGCCAACATCATCATCCTGTATGCTTGTAGTCGGGTGTTGGTCCGCGAACGAGAGTAAAAGGCCGCGCGGCATGCCGCAGGCGATCCCGTGTTCCTCGTCATTTGGGTGATGCAATACTATCACGTGAGCTCATATTGTATTGCGTCACCACTGTAGCTCAATGGAAAGGAGTTAAAACTGTAAACGATGGGCTTTCTTCTGGTTGTGCTATTTCTGGCCTCCTTTCAGTTTTCAAATGGCATCAAATGTACCACGGATAGTACTTTTCCTTGCAGATGTATTTTAAGCGACGGACCTGAAGGTTTTGTGGACATTTCTCCCTTGTTTCTCAACGGTCCCCTTTCCGCTGTTGTGGACCCACGGTGTGTTGACTTCAATTGAACTGTGAATCTACTCGATCTGTTACCACGATGTATGTCTGCTGTCTAGAATATACTCCACGTTCAAGTACGACCCCTGCAGGGGATTGGAGTGTGGTAATCCTTGCCAGTCTGGGAAATGTGCTGTGAGTCTAGTTTGTTTCTTTCATTTCGTTAAATAGCTTCAACGAATTAATAAGTAATAATTACACTATCGTACTCCTTGACAGTCGGTTATGTGAGTATATTCTATTGGCTATATTTAATGGTATTGAATTGTAGTGTGTGGAAGATTTTACCGAATTCCAAATATGGGGTCTTCCTGAGTTACTGGATAATCTCTTAAGATAGTTTTACAGCTACAGTCAAGAACCACCAACACTGGATGCTTATTTTAATGAAGTTGATAGTGCAAGAATTTGAAACTGGAATTGATAGTTGCATCATCGTTGTGGTTAAGGACATTCCTATAGGGCATTTTGACTATGTGTCTCAAACTCTGACTAAAAATCTATTGAACACAGAAGAGGTCACAGAAGGAGTGGTTGTTTGCTTGTGTTGATATGCACTCAGCTGTGTATTTTTTGATCTAAATATGCTGGTATAAAATCAATAATCAGTAATCAGGGTAGCCATTTTATTTTAAGTATCAACCAGTACTCCCTCTCTCTGTCTTGTTTCCACAGATCTGTGAAGGAGCTGCTGGCAGTCCTCTCCATCCTACCACAGGGGTAGCGAGTTTGGATACAGCCCAGTACACCATCACCAAATACGACCCCAAATCCAGCTACCTCTCAATGCGTGTTGCCTACAATTTGGGAAATGATGTCAGAAAGGCCTTTGTGGATTTTATTTACAATGCAACGGTCGAAGAGCCAAGTTTAGTGTTTGATTCAGAAAACCCCAGTGAGACCTATGTGAGTTTGTGTGGTGTGACGAGTGGGTGAAGAATAATGTACTTTCATACATATGTATATCATCATAGATACTCTAACGCCTTTGATACGTATCTCGATGTGTCTTTGTTTTATTAGACATTCCATCTTATCACGAATGGACCAGGTGTAAAAATAATCAACACTGCAGCCCCCTCAGGTAACACCAGCGGTCCCTATCCCATCCAGAATGATGCCTGTACAGGATGGAGTGGAGACAAGTCTGTACTTGCTAGTTCAGGACTGTTGAAACTGTCAGCACAAGCGTGAGTTGGTGTGTTATGTGCCGATTGCTGTGATGGCAAATTCTTAGACTAGAGAACTATCCTATACATGTTACACTTTCTTTCTGTGTCCACAGCACTGTTTTCAATTTTACTTGGATTGAGGATGGTTACATGTTTGAATACTACGTTGGAGTGTGTGTAACACCTTTGTCCACCGCTTTGCATAATTGTTATGTTGTTCAGAAGAGAATAAGTCCTAATGGCGATGTCTCCCTCCATTGTCTGGGAGGGAATGTTGATGTTCAAGTGACAGAAACTAAAGGTATTTGCATCTAGTGTAGTGTGCATTCCCTCAACCCCCAACCCCTTGTGATATGTGTGTGTTGTACAGATGAAGGCTGGATTCTGCTCAGCTACACGTATGGAGATCGCTATCACTTTGAGTGTGACGACACTGTAAGAAGATCGAAGATCTACTTCTTCTGCAGTAGAGGTGCCGGACCAGTAAGTATCCGTGTCATACAGTGCAAGGTGTTACCTTGGTCCTTCCCCTTGTCATACACTTACTATGATGTAATGTATTAAATCTCTATATTCTCCCTCACAGGGTAGTCCAATGTATATACAACAGAATCCTCTTCAAGAAGAGTGTTTCTATCGGTTCAACTGGCCCACAGACATTCTCTGTGGGGTGTTCAACACCACCCAAACCAGTCCAATGGCAAATCAAGCCCCTCTCTCTCTGGAGAGTTCAGTCTTGATAGGGTGAATGACATGCACACATCATTTGTAGGATGACTTCATAACACCTGTACTGTGTGTACATGAGTGTTGCAATGTCACTTGGACTAGTGAACATTGACATGTTTGCTCCAATCTATTGTCAAGGATTTCTGGAGGGAGCTTCCTTCTGATAGTGGTCTTGCTTGTTGTCTTCACCATCACTGCCTGCTACCTCTGTGGGAGGAGAACATCACCCTCAAATGTATGGACTTGTTTGTTTGTTTGTTTGTTATTCCATCTGCTTGTGTATGTAAATGTTTTCTTCATTACTGTCCATGTTTGTTATAGAATATTGGAATATTCTTGTAATGCCCCTCTTAAACTATTACTGCTAGCTGGAATTATTAATCTGATCTCCTCATTCAGAACAAATACCACAGATTGAATGAAGAAAGAGAATGAGAGAGAAAGAGCTAAGGGACCTGTAGTACAACCACTGAACATACATGCATATGTTGGAATTTTTAATTTTTTCGAGTTGCATGCTATTTTTATTTCAACTTCTGGTATGTTACACTCGATATACGTATGTATTTACATGGATATTATATACTGTACTTTTGTGAACACATTTTTTATATATAAAATTATTATAGTGTTCAGTATTTGAATTAAATTTGTTATATATGGACACTGAACATCCAGTGGTGACCGTCAACAAAATTAATGTTACAGTATATAAAATCACCTATAAAGCTGAGGACCACAAGGGTAAAGCACTTCCAAAGGAGTGCACAAAAATATGTATAGTATTATTCTACCGAGATTGCATTACTGAATATAATAGAAATTGATTGATCCCGATGCCAGAATAAATTACAATCAATAATTATAAAATTGGAATCAGACAATAAGAAATTATTATGTTCCTTTCTTCTGTTCATTCATGTGGATATCAATTAATTCATGTTGATAAATTTGACAATCATTGAGGTCTCTTCTTGCGATGGAGGAACCTCAGAGCAAGATAAGTCAAGAATCTGAACAACAATCCCACTACGAGGAGAACAGCCACATTCACACCCAGATGAACAGTCACATTGTTGAACTGGAGGATGTCGCTTGCTGGGATGAACATGGTGGTGTTGGTGGGTAGCGTGGAGTTTGCATCCAGGCAGATTGTATACTGAGAAGCATCCATATTGCACCTGTGAAACACGTTGAATTACCATTGAGTGAAGTATGTGGAACAAAAATTGATTTGCATTGTGTGCAAACACTGAAATAACAAAACTCATTAAAACAATTGATGTAATGTAGGTGTGAATGTTCTCTTACATTCAAGATTACTTTATAGTGCACACAATGTTCACTCTGTATGTGCATTTGTGCACGCATGGCAAGCAAACATGCAAAAATGTACAACCATGCAAACATATACACAGGTGCAGAACCCCCCCCCCCCCCCCACACACACACACCTGTAATGTACACCAGAAGCAAAATATACTTGGAGCATAGCTTGAAACCCATAAGAAACAGGAGAGAGGTAGCTGACAGGAGTCAACCAGTGTGGAATGTTGGGAGCAAAGTATCCACCAAAGAGAAGGAATCCAAGCATTAAAATCACACAAGTGGTGAGAGCACGAGGAGTGTTGAGAAGAGTGGCCCCCACCAAGTACGCCATGGACTACAGTGGGGTAAACATAGCATTAAGTACAGTACACAGTACATGCAGTACATGTAGTACGCACAGTACATACAGAACATACAATACACAAAGTACACACAGTACATGTAATACACAAAGTACATAGAGTACACACATGTAGTACATACAGTACATACAGTACATAAAGTACACACAGTACACACAGTACACACAGTACACACAGTACGCACAGTACATACAGTACACACAGTACACACAGTACACACAATACACACAATACACACAGTACACACAGTACATACAGTACACACAGTACACACAATACACACAGTACACACAGTACATACAGTACACACAGTACACACAATACACACAGTACATACAGTACACACAGTACACACAATACATACAGTACACACAGTACACACAATACACACAGTACACACAGTACACACAGTACATACAGTACACACAGTACACACAATACACACAGTACATACAGTACACACAGTACACACAATACATACAGTACACACAGTACACACAATACACACAGTACATACGTACATTCAATACCAGTTTAAAGAGAAAGTACATACCTGGCAGAACACACTGTGAACCAGGATTATAAACACGATCCCAAAGAATGCTCCCGGCTGTAGGATGCCCGCTATGGGGAACACGAATATCGAGTATCCCACTGGAAGCAGAAGCTCCAAAGGGTCTTCACTCAGCATCTTAGCCATGATGTATGCAGAGAGATGGTAGGACCCCGCAGCCCTCTCCTTTGATATCACGAGTTGCTCATTGGGAACTGGGGAGAGCCAAACAGTATAAAGTGCCTTACGTGTGTGTGTAACACTGTGTACGTATGTAGGTTGGCTACAACAGTCAGCCATTGTACACAATATACAGAGGATGACAGCTACTACATAGTTTGTGTCCCAAGACCAGCCCTTATATACAGGTTACAGTGTACGATAACTACGTACTACGTAGGTCTGTCCCAAGACCAGCCCTTATATACAGGTTACAGTGTACGACAACTACGTACTAGGTCTGCCCCAAGACCAGCCCTTATATACAGGTTACAGTGTACGATAACTACTAGGTCTGTCCCAAGACCAGCCCTTATATACAGGTTACAGTGTACGATAACTACTAGGTCTGTCCCAAGACCAGCCCTTATATACAGGTTACAGTGTACGATAACTACTAGGTCTGTCCCAAGACCAGCCCTTATATACAGGTTACAGTGTACGATAACTACTAGGTCTGTCCCAAGACCAGCCCTTATATACAGGTTACAGTGTACGATAACTACTAGGTCTGTCCCAAGACCAGCCCGAATATACAGTACCTATTGAAGAGTATGACACATAACAGGTAGTATATGTACTCACATAGGCTGGAGTACAGGGTGACAAACCCTTCGAATTCAAGCTGTATGTTGTACATATGGCACCTGTACATACATTACTGTGGTTGTACCTCACATACGTACATACAGTACATACGTAAGAACATAGAGATCGGTCACTTGTAACAATGACTAGCTTGGTACACTCACTGGCTCCAACTGTACGGAGTATGCTAGAAAAGCCCCAGTAGGTCAGTGAGAAGAAGAACAACCCGAGAACATCGGGGAGTGAGCCTTCTTCATGTGGTATTTGAAACCACACAAGTGCACAGAATACCAAGACGAAGATACTCTAAGGGAACAAGAGGATACCATACCATGCCCATGAATAGATTCAATACTGTACTGTGGATATACATCCCATATACATGAGTATACATGCACACACACACACACATTCACACACACAAGTATGCACATTATTATAGTATCAGTATCATAAAGTGCGTACATACATTATGCACATACGTATAGGTATACACGTGCAAAATGCAAATACACACACACACACGCACGCATGCACGCACGCAAGCACGCACACAGGTGGCAATTCAAACATGCAGGACTGCAGACAAACCTGTATGATGACCATCTTTGAAAGTACAATGTTACGTGATTGTTTGAAGTTACGATGAAACAGGATCAAGAACTGCCAGTACCAAGAGGTGACCCATTTTTTTTCATTTTCATCAGCCACTACCTGAGCCTCTTCGACGTAAGCTGTTACAGTGGTGTCCCTTCTTCCTCCACTAAGAAAACCATTGCTTGGTCTGGGAGAGATGGAGCTGTCATTGAAACTTACTCGCTTCTTTGATTCATTCAATTCGGGGTCGTTTGCACTTAAGAAGGATGACACTCCTTCATCATTGATCTCTGATAGTTCGTGATTCTCAGTGATGGCTGGAAGTGGTGCCTTTGGGGAGACACGGCCCTGCGGTTCCTCCTGGTACTCCATTATCACTACAACACTGTCACTTTTAACAACTTCTTCTCCGAGGACATGTTCTCCAGTGGTCTCAGGATCACTGTCACCATCTGCTATGGCAGGAATGGTCTGGTGGTCAGAAGTAGTGGGAGGTGCGTACGAGCGTCTTGTTCGTCTGTACAAATCGTAACACTTGCCCACAGGCCAGATCTTATGCCACCATTTACTCTGGTGGGAGGAGCCTGTGTCTGGGGGATCGGGACCAATCAAGACTCTCCTAGACTCGGGAATGGATACCATTTCCACTACAAACCAAAGAACAAAGTTCGTTAAACTACAGTCAAAACACAAGGTCCTCATCAGCTCACAGATATAATCCGCTGGGTTGTAAAGCAGAGTGCAGTGCAGACCAACACTGCTGAAGTAGTCCATGACTGATTTGGCTGGACCGTAGTAAGCAACCTGGGGATGTCGAAATGTCATGTGGTCATCATGTGACAAGCATGTGATTATCACACTACTACTACTGACCTTTCCCTTAGCTATGAGCAGCAGTTTGTCAAATCCGTAGAAGAGTTGTGAAGAAGGTTGGTGGATACTGGTGACTACTGTCTTCCCTTCACTGTGGGCCAGCTTCTTCAACGACATGAACAAGGAATAAGCCGTACTGCTGTCCAGACCTGATGTGGGCTCCTACAGTGAGTGTACAGAACACACAGAATGACCGGCTGTTCATCCGAATACACACACTTCCATTCGTCAACTCACATCCAACAGAAGAATGAAGGGATCGGTCAACATTTCACAAGCAATGTTGGTTCTCTTCTTCTCTCCTCCAGATAACCCTCTCTTGAGTGGGCTCCCAATAACTGTCACAGGAAGGAATTGCACACTATGTATGTAAGTAGGAAGTGCATACATACATTCATACAAGAATGTACATATGTGTATGTGTATTAATTCTATACACATACAGACAATATTACATGAAAATTATGATATTTTGTACACAGCAACTAAACATACTGAGCAACAGAATATTGTACGTACTTGTTTGCTGACAGGATTGAAGGCCCAGTGTCTCTATCACCTGGTCCACCTGCATTGCATGTATAGGGGGAGGGCATGATTTACCATGGTAACACTGAAAGAATGTAAATCTGTGGTAACCAAAAACACCATCACACTTTTACATATACAATAATAGAGGACAAACGACAGGATGGATCAAAAAAGCAGTCTTATCTGTGATGAACCCTGTTTCATTTGATAATAGTCTCGATTAGTTCCTACCAATCAATCTTTGACCTACCAATGCTTGTTCACACTTCCACCACGATGCCCTTCAATTAACACACTACACCAGCAGTACTACTATAGTGAGTGGTGTAAAAAGACATCACTCGTTGGGTATACTGTGTAGCTGGAAATTTTCGCAGGACAAAATTTATACAAATTTCGTAGTTGGCCTAACATCCGTGAAAGTAAAATCTGAATTAGGCGTTCTCATTGTTTTATCATGTGACTGTGGCCAGCATCTGCAAAATTTTTATCCACAAATTTTCATTTTTGGAACCATCCATGAAAATTTTGTCCCGCGAAGATTTCCCACTATATGGTATACACACACACTGCCACCAAGGCACATTAGTTGTATCCCTTACAGGTGGGTTATAGCAGATACAGGCACTTTTGTCCCCAATTGACACCTCATGCTGTACCCTTGTTGTCAATTACAGGAGACGTGTCTTTAGGCTGTGAGGTATTCACACGTTTAGTGGACTTGTATACACACACATACTTTGCTGATCTTCTCTTTGAATGTCATATGTGATGGCAATCGCAGCAGGGCCGAATACTGGAGAAGTAGAAGGCTATACCTAACTTACAGTATCACCATGTACACACCCGTACCCACACCCACACCCACACACATACACATACACACACGTACAGATGTACACACACATGCACATACCCACACCCACACACATACACATACACACACACACACACACACACACACACACACACACACACACACACACACACACACACTCACAATTAAAGTCTCTCGTAATGTCAAGTTTGCAAAGAAGATGTCCGACTGTAGAACATAGCTTATTCTCCTTCTGATACGTTTGTTAATCTCTCTTCCGCGAACCTGTATGCTGCCCTGTGATATCGGGGTGTATCCCGCCAAAGCATTAAGAAGAGTGGTCTTTCCTCCACCTAGGAGGGGAGGGGGAGTAAAACCGAACACACACACACACACACACACACACACACACACACACACACACACTGGATCCTATTCACACCACTACCGTCTACGGAGACAGTGACAATGTTGGCCAGTTGAGTCACTGGGAAGTCCCTGAGTATACACCACTGAAACCCATCACGACCCCTACACGCACCACTGGGGCCCATAACGACCCCTACACGCACCACTGGGGCCCATAACGACCCCTACACGCACCACTGGGGCCCATGATTGCCAATATTTCTCCTTTTTCGGCCACTCCAGAGACATTGCTTATTATCCTCTTCTCCTTAATGTCAACACAGACATCGTTGAAACTCAAAATAGAGTCTTTGGTGTTCGGGCCTTCAGCCATAGCTATAAGTGATACTACTGTACGTTAGTTGAGTGTTTAAGATGGTAAGATGGCCGCATACGGTGGCAGGGTCTTCCGTGCTCTCTCTCTCTCTCACACTCTTTCTTCTCGACTGCGTCTTCTTAGCTGCAGGCCAGATGGATGACGGATAGCACGCCCGCACACCGTTTAAATACGCCGTCGATAAGTTGCACCATACAAGAAATCATTGCGCAACTTTTGGAGGAACAGTCGATCGAATGATGTATGGGGATTCCCCTACATAAATGAAAATGGCTTCCAACAGAAACGCTTCGAAAGTACATAAGAGTAAACTATATCCCGATTTGGAGTATACTGTAGATTCTTTATGCTTGGGATATAGAAAGAGCGTTCACAAGAGTGGGAGAGGTTCTCTGGTGTGTCACGGCGTCAACTTCGTTAAAGTGACTGTCAAAAGGGGAGAGGTAAGCCGACCGGATGGGCATCCCGTCCTAGGCAGTCAACACTGCTGTTGGAAACTGAGTGTTGGTGAGATACAGTTCAGTGCTTGAGTACATTCGACATGCCATTTAGTACATGGCAATTTAATGTTTGATCTTGTGATATATCAACTATATGTATGACCGGCAACGATAAGTTAATTACCATTCTTGATTGTGGTAAATGTCTATTGTGTATATTATTGAGTTGTGTGTGTGTGTGTGTGTGTGTGTGTGTGTGTGTGTGTGTGTGTGTGTGTTGTGTTGTGTTGTGTGTGTTGTGTGTGTGTGTGTGTGTGTGTGTTGTGTTTGTGTGTGTGTGTGTTTGTGTGTGTGTGTGTGTGTGTGTGTGTGTGTGTGTGTTGTGTTGTGTGTGTTGTGTGTGTGTGTGTGTGTGTGTGTGTGTGTGTGTGTGTGTGTGTGTGTGTGTGTGTGTGCGTGCATGTGTGTACACTATGTTTATGTGTTACCCTTGCTTATTGAAACCCTTCGTGGTGTTGGAGCATTAAGAATCCTTGGGTTCAACTAATAAAATCTTTCTCTAAACATTTTTTATTGAAATATTGTCTTCAGAGGGGCATTTCTGAATCCTGCCAAGAGCCAAAGGTTTCACTATTCAAAGGTCAACTGGATACAGTCCAGATGTGCTGTTCTGTTAACGATGCTTCTGCATTCCTCCACTCCAGATCCCATCGAATTTGGAGCGGCTGCGACTTCCACCCACAATTGGTGTTCGCGTTGTGATGGCTGTACAGGAAGAGGAAGTGGAGCAAGCGGCAGCAAACAGGAAGAAGTTCGACCCTCAGGAAGTAACATGGGCTAGTGAGTGTGCCAGCTGTCAAGATCGAGATTGGCTCAATTAATGTGGTGTGACGTGATCTAAAGCACTGTACAGATTTGCATTGGGTGGGGGATTTGGACCTGGTCTAACATAGCCAGACTTTGAAAATGTCCCCCTTTCACCACATATGCATGCATGGTACCTGTTCTCACGACTTGATCAGGCGATAGGGAATTAGGAACAAAACCTCTCAAAAAAACAAAATGGTAATAAGAACAAAATTCATAAAAACAAAATGGGAATAAGAACTGTTTGCTCATTACCTGGTAGCCATGTGTGACAATGGTAAAACCTACATCTACAGTCCAACTTGAGAAGTACGTAAATACCTTGAAGGGCACACCAAATGTGTACTTATCAGAGGTACTTGCTATCAGTACTGGTTGACATAGTGTACATGAGCTAGGGACTGAGTGAGGTGTGTGTATCAACCAGGAGACTGTACTAACCAGGGTACTTACTAAGCACGTTGTACTGTACTAACCAGGGTACTTACTAAGCAAGTTGTACTGTACTAACCAGGGTACTTAGTAAGCAAGTTGTACTGTACTAACCAGAGTACTTACTAAGCAAGTTGTACTGTACTAACCAGAGTACTTACTAAGCAAGTTGTACTGTACTAACCAGGGTACTTACTAAGCAAGTTGTACTGTACTAACCAGGGTACTTACTAAGCACGTTGTACTGTACTAACCAGGGTACTTACTAAGCAAGTTGTACTGTACTAACCAGGGTACTTACTAAGCAAGTTGTACTGTACTAACCAGGGTACTTACTAAGCAAGTTGTACTGTACTAACCAGGGTACTTACTAAGCAAGTTGTACTGTACTAACCAGGGTACTTACTAAGCAAGTTGTACTGTACTAACCAGGGTACTTACTAAGCAAGTTGTACTGTACTAACCAGGGTACTTACTGAGCAAGTTATACTGTACTAACCAGGGTACTTACTAAGCAAGTTGTACTGTACTAACCAGGGTACTTACTAAGCAAGTTGTACTGTACTAACCAGGGTACTTACTAAGCAAGTTGTACTGTACTAACCAGAGTACTTACTAAGCACGTTGTACTGTACTAACCAGGGTACTTACTAAGCAAGTTGTACTGTACTAACCAGGGTACTTACTGAGCAAGTTATACTGTACTAACCAGGGTACTTACTAAGCAAGTTGTACTGTACTAACCAGAGTACTTACTAAGCAAGTTGTACTGTACTAACCAGAGTACTTACTAAGCAAGTTGTACTGTACTAACCAGGGTACTTACTAAGCAAGTTGTACTGTACTAACCAGGGTACTTACTAAGCAAGTTGTACTGTACTAACCAGGGTACTTACTGAGCAAGTTATACTGTACTAACCAGGGTACTTACTAAGCAAGTTGTACTGTACTAACCAGGGTACTTACTAAGCAAGTTGTACTGTACTAACCAGGGTACTTACTAAGCAAGTTGTACTGTACTAACCAGAGTACTTACTAAGCACGTTGTACTGTACTAACCAGGGTACTTACTAAGCAAGTTGTACTGTACTAACCAGGGTACTTACTGAGCAAGTTATACTGTACTAACCAGGGTACTTACTAAGCAAGTTGTACTGTACTAACCAGAGTACTTACTAAGCAAGTTGTACTGTACTAACCAGGGTACTTACTAAGCAAGTTGTACTGTACTAACCAGGGTACTTACTGAGCAAGTTATACTGTACTAACCAGGGTACTTACTAAGCAAGTTGTACTGTACTAACCAGGGTACTTACTAAGCAAGTTATACTGTACTAAACAGGGTACTTACTAAGCAAGCTGTACTGTACTAACCAGGGTACTTACTGAGCAAGTTATACTGTACTAACCAGGGTACTTACTAAGCAAGTTGTACTGTACTAACCAGAGTACTTACTAAGCAAGTTGTACTGTACTAACCAGGGTACTTACTAAGCAAGTTGTACTGTACTAACCAGGGTACTTACTGAGCAAGTTATACTGTACTAACCAGGGTACTTACTAAGCAAGTTGTACTGTACTAACCAGGGTACTTACTAAGCAAGTTATACTGTACTAAACAGGGTACTTACTAAGCAAGCTGTACTGTACTAACCAGGGTACTTACTGAGCACGTTGTACTGTACTAACCAGAGTACTTACTAAGCAAGTTGTACTGTACTAACCAGGGTACTTACTGAGCAAGTTATACTGTACTAACCAGGGTACTTACTAAGCAAGTTGTACTGTACTAACCAGGGTACTTACTAAGCAAGTTGTACTGTACTAACCAGGGTACTTACTAAGCAAGTTGTACTGTACTAACCAGGGTACTTACTAAGCACGTTGTACTGTACTAACCAGGGTACTTACTAAGCAAGCTGTACTGTACTAACCAGGGTACTTACTAAGCACGTTGTACTCTACTTGCTATCAGTACTGGTTGACACAGTAAATGTGAGCTACGTAGGGACTGAGTGAATTGTACTCACTAACCGGGAATATTCACTAACTGGAAATACACTTCTCACACCACAGATACTAAGGTCTTCATGCGACAGCAGTACTGGGTGATTCAAGACATAGTACAGAACATGAGGTTGGCTGAAAGAAGCAAGGAGGTGGGTTGAGGGGCAGTTGTTTGGATATCTTCCGTGTGATTAAAAGGGTAGTTGTTAGATTATCGTCCATCAAAGATGTGAATTGAAAGGGCAATTATCCGAGTATCGTCCATAGTAAATGTGAATTAAAAGGGCAGTTGTCTGTGTATCGTCTATCAAAGATGTGGATTAAAAGGGTAGATGTTTGATTGTCATCCATCAAAGATGTGAATTGAAAGACTCATCCTTATTAAGATTATCGTCTATCAAGGGATGCGAGTTGGTAGGTGGTTGCTGGTTGGTAGAGGGGTTGCTTGGTTACAAACACCACCTCCAGACTCTGAGGTGCCAGAAGCCTCGTAGTATCAAAGGCAGTGTTTTCTGAGTTTCATCACTCTAGCCATACCAGAATCTTCTATTTGTCGAAATTACTTCTTAACACCGTTTTTCATTCATCTACAGACCTGTACAACATATTCCTTAATTTATTGAGAGATATCCTATTTGTATTTTTGTGTTCTGCAGGTACTTAGAAACTCGTTTAATGTCATCAAAGGTTTATGGGATGGATATGTTTCAGGAAAGTGACAGGACATGCATGATTGATTTCTCATCAATTTATTATAATATTATTATCATGCATGTGTACATGCGTGTGGTACTATTTTTAGTGTATGATGTAACTGTTGGTTTTATTTATATATAGCTTGCCAAATGACATCATTATAATTAGATTCATCAGCCAATGGTGCAATCGACCTCCTGTGAGAAAGACACATTTCAATTGCTTCTAACTCTCGCTTAGATACCATTATAGTTAACACGCATTATTGTGAGAGTCGACCAATGAAATATGCATCCGTTTTTGTATAAAACAGCCAATATCTAAGACTTAATATTACTTTCAATGATAGAGTAATGCTGTGATGGCATTCTACATTGAGATAGTATTCAGAGAGCCCATCACATG
>OZ026557.1:4433965-4438965 GCA_964020155.1 Chondrilla cf. caribensis | reverse complement strand
ACTAGAGATATTACCGTATAGCGGGAAATATTCGTGGGACAAAATTTTCGCGGATTTCGTGGTTTGCCTAACATCCGCGAAAATTTTATCTGCAAATTAGGCGTTCTCGCTGTTCTGTCGCGTGACTCTGGCCAGCATCCGCGAAAATTTTATCCGCGAATTTTCATTTTTGGAGCCATCCGCGAAAATTTTGTCCTGCGAAAATTTCCCGCTATACGGTATGTCAAATGAAAGCGAATTTGACCAGATTGTGAAACCAAGCTTCTAGACAAAGAGTACTAGCTGGAAGCAATTTGGTTTTCCCGCAGACAGTACCGACACGATTACAGAGAAGAAGAAGACCATTAATTTTGTCAACTTTGTCAGGCTGTCGTAATATAAAAATATGTATGGTGTAAATCTGATTGGCGCGTCATTTGTTAATAATAGTATATCGTGATATTATCATGATAAAAAGTTGCAAACCTACTAATATAGTGATACACATTTTCTTATATCGTGGCAACACTAATGTGTGTGCTTGCATGTTTGTAGTTGTGCATGCGTGTATGCATGCATGGATCCAAGGTGCAACCATAGAAGATAAATGACATAGAGACACACAACTCACCATATGTTTCTGTGACCTGAGCACTGGTTTTTTTTCCTAAACAGTGTGATGACTTATCGGTTTCATTGTACTGTATCACCATACAATCATCACCAGTGTTACCCAGACCTGGCCTAGGGTTCACACACACACCAATATAGTACTGGTATGTCTCTCCATTTTCACTTGTCCCTGAGATAGCACGACTGTGTGTGGGGAGGGTGAAGGTAACTCTAATCATCGTACTTTTCAGAACACACATTGAAAGCACATCCAGGATACTGTGGACGTGATCTCAGTCATGATACAATAACACACAAGACTCATTTTATGGGTTGTGTAATGGTAGATCGAGTGGACAACAAAGGGGGACCAACACACATTGAAAGCACATCCAGGGTGCTGTGGACGTGATCTCAGTCATGATACAATAACACACAAGACTCATTTTATGGGTTGTGTAATGGTAGATCGAGTGGACAACAAAGGGGGACCATCCTCACTGAGTTGCTACACTAGAAAGCTTCTCAAAGGCTAATAGTCTGAGTAGGAGGAGTGTTAGTAAGGTGATACCATAGGTTTGGAGTATCTATTGAAATACCCTGAGGTTGGAGTATCCATGGTGACATTAGTCTCCGCCCTCTATTGCCCACACACTATAGGTTATATAGAGAGGTCAAGATTGCCTCTGTACATCTATCATTTCATGAGAATGCTGATTACACAGAAGACAAACTTACGCATTAACATTCACGGTCTATATTGCCTTCTACAACACGCGCGTATTACGCATGCTATCATTAAAGGGCGTAGGTAGGTTAAGCACGGTGAAAGCAACTCACGCTTCGCTGTGTAAGTTTAGAAGTTGATCGTTCTTTAGAATCGAATTGGAACTGTCCGATGAACAAGCTGACTTTTGTATTTCGTTCTGCCCAGCCCGAACAAGGGTGAAAAGACAAAGCAATGTCACAGTAATCACTCGGAAAGCAGCCATGTTGTCCGCTGTCATGTGATTGCTAGCTGCACGTGGACGCAGTAGGCGGGGCTTAAAGGAAAAATTAATCGACTTAGAAACTTCGAGACTGAGAGGATTATGCATATGGCTGTGCACTACACATACATGTGGTAGAATTCTCTCGGCTATGGTGAAATTGTTACACTGAAGGATCACTTTGTTGAAAAAGGTCTCGATAATATATCTTGAGTTTGGCAAGATACAGGACATCACCAGTATTTTTTTATGGAAAGAAATTCCAATATGACCTATATTCTATAAATAAGGTGTATTCGTGCATGCTAATCACAACACCAATTCTCATATTCTCATAATATTGTAGAGGATCATTGCTACGTGGAATTATTAAGGCCAAATGATGAAGATTCTTTGAGCATGAACGTAGCAGATATTATTGTTGTTAATAACACCATAGATAATCTATACTATGATAACACACAGGACGTTTCGACCACGAAGGCCTTCGTCAGCTGTGAAACTGATATAATGTGTCCAATTCTCATTCTCTACATTATTTCTAACCGCATCACTTAATATTTAATGTCCAGTACATCATTTGGTGTTGATTAATTTATGTCATGTGGTCATTGTGGTGGGCGTGGCTTGGTATAAATGGCGTCCGTGGTAACTCCTAAATCTCAGCCCCAGCGAATTGTGATCGAGAAAGGGTTCGTAGAAGAGAACGAAGTGACTCCGAGAGTTGTCTACGTTCAGAAAGTCAACGGGAAGAAGACTTTGGACTTGTACTCCGGCGAGGACCCTGGATACAAATACAGAGTTCCTTTGTCCGAACTACCTCCAGACGTGTGCGACTGTATCAGCCTGGAACGATTATGGGTCAGCCACAATGTTCTTGACAGTCTCCCTCCAGCTCTATCGAATCTTGTTCACCTCAGAGAATTGTTTTTGCATCACAACAAACTGAAGGAGATTCCTCTGTCCATCTGTAAGCTCCAATGTCTGGAGCTACTTTGGTTGGGACACAACGATATTGTGAGAATACCCTTCGAGATAAGGAACATGTCTTCGTTGAAGCGTTTGCATCTGGACAACAACAAAATTGAAGAATTTCCCAATTTCTTGTGTGAAATGGAGGCTTTGGAGATTTTGTATTTGAACAACAACAGAATCGATGCCATAAGTCCAAATGTTATGAAAATGGCACAGTTGTGTCGACTCTATCTCCATAACAACAGTATCAGGGAAATCCCCTCTGAGCTCATACAGTTGATGATGCGATCGAATCTAACATCTGTTACTTTGGACAATAACAAAATAAACACCCTTCCACCTAACTACCACTCAATCTTTGAAAAACCCGATCGATGTATAACAATAGCTGACAATCCTGTCGTCGTTGTGCGACTAAGTAACTCTGGGCAGCACCCCTCCATGAACGAGACAAGGAGACGCTACAGTGAAATCCACCGGCCGAACACAGTGTCCTCCACCCTTGCCCCTCCGTCTGGTCGTCCAGACAGACTCAGTCATTAGTTAGTAATTAAGTGGTTGCTAATTAATAACTGCTTCGATCAAGGTGAATATTTTTGATATGCCAATTTTTGAATTCCCTTCATAAATATTTTGCTGAACAATGTTTACATCTTCCTCTCCAACAATCTACCTTTATTTTGCTTCTGTATTTAGAAATAATATTGAGTTATTTAGTTTATCTGGTTTTTTTGTATTTTAATGTACAAATGCCTTTGTATTTACATATATTCACCCGGTTATTAAAAAGTATTTAATGTGGAATTTATACAAATAGAAGGCAAGTGAAATGATAGCTTAACATATGTGAACTATTCTGCATGATAAAGTTAGATTCAAAATGAATTATATTGAATACATGCACGATTACATGAACTGTATATTATAAAGATACCATATAGCGGGAAATTTTCGTGGGACAAAATATTCACGGGTGGCTCCAAAAATGAAAATTCACGGATGCTGGCCACAGTCACTAATAGAACAACAAGAATGCCTAATTCGTGGATTTTATTTTCACAGATGCTAGGCCACCCAAGAAATCCGCAACAATTTTGTCACGCGAAAATTTCCCGCTCTACGGTATTACAGTCAGGTTCTACTGTACTGAAAAGCAGAAACTACATCAGGCAGGTTCCACTGTACCAAAGGTGACCACAATGAACTTGGTGAACTTCTCTCCACTCATCCGCGACAACCCTATAATAGTAGTATGTCCTGTGACCACTAAACACACTCACTCACAGACTATAAGCAGGTTGAGGTACTTACAGTACTCACAAGAGGGAGACGAACTTCTTATCCAGCTAGAGATGCTGAGGTTTAAAGATGTTTGTGTAGACATTGGAGATAGGAGGATACTTAGGGGTGTTTCGGGTGCTGCAGAGCCATGGGAAGTGTTAGCAGTGATGGGTCCAAGTGGTGAGTTTGAAAATAAAGAGTAGTGGTGTGTGTGTGTGTGTGTGTGTGTGTGTGTGTGTGTGTGTGTGTGTGTGTGTGTGTGTGTGTGTGTGTGCGTGCGTGTGTGTACAGGGTACATTGCATTTCTGATACATGTACACTACCATATTGTACAGGATGTGGGAAAACCACCCTTCTCAACAGCATTGCTGGTTATTCACCTATAACAAAAGGAACTATCACCCTCAATGGAAGGAAGATGGACAAGGAGAGCAGAAGAAAGCTCAGCTATGTTCTCCAGGCTGATATTTTCTTCGAAGATCTAACACTCAGAGAAACACTAATGGTGAGAGTGGAGACGTAGAGAGAAAAGAAGAACATGTGCCATAGACAATAGGAGTGGTCCCAAAATGTCCATCTTAATACAGTTAGGCCCGTCCATAGTGGTCACTTTTCAGACAGAATAGTGGGATGGAGGTGTCCTGTATATGCAGGTTGAGTTGTACACTATAGACCATCTTGGAACACAGGACTTAGTAACCTGGGTGTTATAGAGAGGTTGCTGCCACTATAGTGACCAGCATACACAGGTCACTGAGAATAGCAAGACTTGCAAATAGGAGAATTAGCAGTCTTACTACACCTTGTAGGAGGGAGGCCGGCTGATAAAGCATGAGGGTTGGTGGTCTTTATTAGAACTGAACGCCTTGTAACACACCACTGTAGCAAACCGAGGGAATCCAACTGAAATACAGTGGGACCTCTCTACTACAAACCTCTAAATAGCATAAACCTCTGTAGTAAGGACACCATTCTGTGTCCCAGTGTAGTACTGTAGAGTATTAAGTGACCTCTGAATTGAGGACACCTCTGTAATAAGGACTAAAATCAAGTTCCCAAAGTGTCCCTAATAGGGAGGTTCCGCTGTAGCTCAAATCTACCTGCCAATATGTTCAGTACAAGAAGAGGATTTCCACTTTGATTTCTGGAATGTACCTCACATGG
>OZ026557.1:4421465-4428965 GCA_964020155.1 Chondrilla cf. caribensis | reverse complement strand
GGAACCCGACCCAGCAATGTGACCTACATCACGGGTCCTGATGTGATGGAGAAGCTCGGATACACTGAACCCATCCTCTTCGATCTTGGAATGTTGGTACTTTTTGCTCTCATTTTCACTTTTATCACTTTCTTTGCTCTCAAATGCATCCATGGCAGGGAAAAACCCCAGTAAATGGGATGTCCATCTTGGCTTTTCTTTAACAGCTACAAATAATTAGACTTAATGATAATTATGTATTATGCTGTAAATTAAAATGTAATTAATAAATTAATTAATGAACTGTTACATGGATACAAATGCAAAGAAAACAATCTTAGTATACAGAAACAGGGAGGAGACGCGAATCACATTTATGAACGTTTATGATATGGGGTGCCATTTGACAAAAAAATCAACAAACGTGATTTATCACATATCATGGGATATATGTCCCTTGGAGTTTGTCCTCGTTATTTAATTTAATTTTTATCTGAGTGGTTATCTGTGTATGTACGTTTACTTTTATATGTGTAGTGCTGTTTTGGGGAAACCCTACCAAAGCACTGTAATATCTAATAATAATAATAATATGTATAGAACACTCGATGTGTATATTATTATACATAGATCACTCCATGTATACTTTACTCTTGCTATCACATTCATCACTTTCTTTGCTTTCATATGAATTCATGGCAGGGAAAAACCCAGTAAACGAGCTACCTCTTTTGGGTCTTCCATAACAGCTACGTACTTCCCGCGCCACGTCAGACGTGTCTGCAGGTAGTTGAAGCTTAGTCGGGTTACGTCAGTGACCTTCGACCTCGTGTTCGTGACCAGGTGCTGAGGGGCTTGCAACCTGGACATGACCCATGACGCAACAGAAATAATATCGGGTATAAAATGGCTCCCCAATCCTAGGTGCCGCTACACTTGAAACGGGAGAATCAACCAAGCGTGTAAGCGCCTTTCATTCCATCGAACGGAGATATGAGCACCTTTGTGGATAAGCATTCAGTGCTGAGTTTCGACGACATTTGCGTGGACATCCAGGGCAAGCGAATCTTACACGATGTCTCCGGGGCCGTTGACAAGGGAGAAATCCTAGCTATAATGGGACCTAGCGGTGAGTATGTTTATGGATATTTCAGTAATGAATGTTCGATACATATATTCGTGTTCCTTCTCTTCTAGGCGGAGGAAAGACCACTCTTCTTAATGCTTTGGCGGGATACACCTCGATATCACAGGGCAGCATACAGGTTCGCGGAAAGAAAATTAACAAGCGTATCAGAAGGAGAATAAGCTATGTTTTACAGTCGGACATCTTCTTTGCGAACTTGACATTACGAGAGACTTTAATTGTGAGTGTATTACCAAGTAGTCACGCGCGCCCCCCCCCCCCCCCACACACATACACGCACACACGTACACATGTACATGCACCCCCACACACACGCACACACACACACACACACACGTACACATGTACATGCACCCCCCCACACACACATACACACACACAACACACACACTTGCAAGATGCACCCGAATTTATTCAGTGTTAATTTTCTTATTTTGTATTTTGCTTATCTCCCAGTACTCAGCACTTCTTCGTCTCCCATCTGAAATGGGACTCAAAAACAAGATCAGTAAAGTTAGTTGTTTGCAATTGGTGTTAGGCGGCTAATGGTTAAGTTTTCCTATTTAATGTAATAATAGTGACAGGTGTAAAATATGTAGGAAATGCTTCCGCATGTTGATACCAATCTTCTCTGAGGGCGTGGCATGCTGTCCGCCCAATGGTCCCCTATTCCTCCCTCTCCCTTTCCTAATCCAACCCATCCCAGCCCTCTTTTAATCCTCTCCGCCCCTTTTCTAAGCCTCCCCAGATTTTCACCTATTCCTCTCCACCCCTCACCTAATCATCCCCGTCCCTCCCCTAATCATCCCCATCCCTCCCCTAATCCTCCCCGTCCCTCCCCTAATCCTCCCCATCCCTCACCTATTCCTCCCCATACCTCCTCAAATCTTCCCCTGACCCCCACAACCCTCACCTATTCCTCCCCATACCTCCCCAAATCCTCCCCATCCCTCCCCTATTCCTCCCTATCCCTCACCTATTCCTCCCTATCCCTCCCCTATTCCTCCCCATCCCTCACCTATTCCTCACCATCCCTCCCCAAATCCTCCCCTGACCCCCACAACCCTCACCTGTCCAGGATTACAGCAATTTCAACAGATTTGTGTTTTCCGTTTTCATTCTGATTCATCTCCTTCTCCCTGCAGGTGAATGACGTGATAGACACCCTTGGTCTGCAGGACTGTCAGAATACAAGTGAGTACTGTCGACCTTTGTCGGGGGGGGGGGGGGGAGAACACCATACCTAGTGTAGGAACATACGTACATGCACTAGATGATGTCATCTGGGAGAATCCCTAGTTTTTACTTGCATCTTGTGGTGTACTGTGTTCACTTATTAGCAAGTTATGTACTGTGCAATTCCTTTCTGTGACAGTTATTGGGAGCCCAATCAAGAGAGGGTTATCTGGAGGAGAGAAGAAGAGAACCAACATTGCTTGTGAAATGTTGACCGATCCCTTCATTCTTCTGTTGGATGTGAGTTGGCGGATGGAAGGTGTGTGTGTTCGGATGAACAGCCGGTCATTCTGTGTGTTCTGTACGCTCACTGTAGGAGCCCACATCAGGTCTGGACAGCAGTACAGCTTATTCCTTGTTCATGACGTTGAAGAAGCTGGCCCACAGTGAAGGGAAGACAGTAGTCACCAGTATCCACCAACCTTCTTCACAACTCTTCTACGGATTTGACAAACTGCTGCTCATAGCTAAGGGAAAGGTCAGTAAAAGTAGTGTGATAATCACATGCTTGTCACATGATGACCACAGACATCTCGACGTCCCCAGGTTGCTTATTACGGTCCAGCCAAATCAGTCATGGACTACTTCAGCAGTGTTGGTCTGCACTGTACTCTGCTGTACAACCCCGCGGATTATATCTGTGAGCTGATGAGGACCTTGTGTTTTGACTGTAGTTTAACGAATTTTGTTCTTTGATTTGTAGTGGAAATGGTATCCATTCCCGAGTCTAGGAGAGTCTTGATTGGTCCCGATCCCCCAGAGACAGGCTCCTCCCACCAGAGTAAATGGTGGCATAAGATCTGGCCTGTGGGCAAGTGTTACGATTTGTACAGACGAACAAGACGCTCTTACGCACCTTCTCCCACTACTTCTGACCACCAGACCATTCCTGCCATAGCAGATGGTGACAGTGATCCTGAGACCACTGGAGAACATGTCCTCGGAGAAGAAGTTGTTAAAAGTGACAGTGTTGTAGTGATAATGGAGTACCAGGAGGAACCGCGGGGCAGTGTCTCCCCAAAGGCACCACTTCAAGCCATCACTGAGAATCACGAACTATCAGAGATCAATGATGAAGGAGTGTCATCCTTCTTAAGTGCAAACGACACTGTATTGAATGAATCAAAGAAGCGAGTAAGTTTCGATGATTACTCCACCTCTCACAAACCGAGCAATGGTTTTCTTAGTGGAGGAAGAAGGGACACCACTGTAACAGCTTATGTCGAAGAGGCTCAGGTATTAGCTGATGAAACTACTCCTGATCGAAAGTGGATGAATCCGTGGTACTGGCAGTTCCTGATTCTCTGTCATCGCACGTTCAAGCAATCTGCTCCCCACATCTTATCTCCACTTACCCTTTTTCAGGTTTGTATGTGAATATGTGCATGTATGTGCATAAGCACTCTAATGTACATATTTTATGTCCCTATGTGTATTTGTGTGTAGTTTATTCATGTATGTATGTGTGTTGGTATTTATGTACATAGATTCATATCACTTATGTGTGTACATATGCATTTGTGTTTGTCCATACATACGTATGTGTTGAGTTTGTGTGTATACAATGTATGTATATGCACGTCTTGTTATACTATTTGCCTTCCAAAGATACATATTGCGAACGTACATATAACGATACGTTCGTGTTTCTTGTTTTCCCTCCAGACCATAGCCTTGACTGTGGTGTGCAGCATTGTTTGGTTCCAGATTTCTTATGAGGAGAGGACGATACAGGACAGATATGGACTTTTGTTTTTCACGGTGATCTACTGGTCCTTTCAGGGGTGCATTTTGGCAGTTTCAGCCTGTGAGTGTGCAGTGTTGTGGGTGTACACACAATTGAGCCTCTTCGACATGAAACTGGAAACATGACATCTTCAACATTTCGTGCTACCGCTACTCACAGTACATAAAGTGTGTGTGTGTACAGTTAATACAGTAAAACTCACTTAACACTAACGCCAAGGGAAACCCTCTAGTGACAGCACTTTTGTACTCACAGAATTCGTACATTTTTGTATTCAGCCTCCCTTTCTCTCCCTCTCTCCCTTTCTCTCTCTCTCTGCCTCTCTCCCTTTCTGCTTCTCTCCCTTTTTTCCTCTCTCCCTTTTTTCCTCTCTCCCTTTCTCCCTCTCTCCCTTTCTCCCTCTCTCCCTTTCTCCCTCTCTCCTTCTCTCTCCCTCTCTCCTTCTCTTCTATCCAGTCCCATCAGAGCGGATTGTCATCAGCAAGGAAAGAGCTGCGGGGTCCTACCACCTTTCTGCCTACTACTTAGCCAAGACTATGAGTGAACTACCCCTGATCATCATCCTCCCAACGATATTCATGATATTCGTCCTTCCCATCTCGGGGTTACAGGGTGCTGGGAGCTTCTTCGGGACCTGGTTCACCATAATTTTCAACTGTTTCACCTTGCAGGTGAGTACACTTGTGTGCAACTATAGGAAGGGATACATGTACGTACGTACGTATGTGTCCTGTTTGTGTGTGCACAAACCACACTTTGTACAAGTGTGTGTTGTGATCTACTCGCCATTTTGTGATTCCAACTGGCTTCATGCATATGGTACACGTGTATGCATACATGGATGTGGACATACAGGAACACAATGCATGTGTACACACACACACACACACACACACACACACACACACACTACATAGAGGATGGCACTCACCAATGACTGTAGGGCATGCTAACACACACACACACACACACACACACACACACACACACACACACACACACACACACACACACACACACACACACACACACACACACACACATACACACACACACACACACACACACACACACATACACACACACACACACACACACACACACACACACACACACACACACACACACACACACACACTACATAGAGGATGGCACTCACCAATGACTGTAGGGTATGCTAACACACACACACACACACACACACACACACATACACACACACACACACACACACACACACACACACACACACACACACACACACACACACACACACACACACACACACACACACGCTATCCTTCTGTTTCTTCCTACAATAGTCTCTTGGACTGCTACTGGGAGCTATTGTTGATGGACAAAAAGCACTTGTTCTGTGTGTGGTCATTCTGCTGTCTTCCATGCTAGTCGGGGGATTCTACATTCAGTCTCTCCCCACCTGGATAACATGGCTAAAATATTTGTCCCCGATCACATACGCCTATCGCTCTGCGCTCCAGTTCGTGTTCACACCCGACATTCAATTCACGTGAGTTTGTTTTCGTATACTATCATCGTTGTTGTCCCCGCTGATTTCAATATTCCTGATGCAGTTGATTGTTTCTTGTTATTATTTACTATTAAATATTTGTTTGTTTTTTCAACGTGGCTGTTGGTGGATTCTATATTACCCTTGCTACAACATTTTTTACCTTTTTGCAACGTTGCCATGGAGACTTCACTCCTCACCCTTAATTCTCACCCCCCAGGTGTCAAGATCAGTCTGAGTACTTGTCCTGTGTGGGGAATGCCACGGACCAGTTGACGAATGTGACAAAGACCTTCCCGGGCACAGACGTGCTGGTTGCCTTGGACGCCACCACCCACTTGGCCCTCAACCTCTCCATGCTACTGGTGATAGCCTTGCTCCTCAGGTTTTTGGCTTATCTTGCTCTGAGGTTTCTTCACAGAAGACGAGGTCCTCAGTGATCTAACTCTGCATTCGTTTCTCTCTCATCCCTTATTATTATGTACGTATTTACTAATTTATTACTTTTGATACAAATAATTCTGTAAATTATTCTGCTCATGCATGAAAATTTCAATTTGTTGTATTTATTGTATAAACTATCTTGATTAATTAACAATGATCGAATATTATTGCAATAATAATGTGTAACAGTTACACATACACTACTATAATATTATATCATATATATATACGTATATATACCTACATATTTATGAATGTCAAACGGTGCAACTTCCTGAGAAAGTACATATACCTCATTTAGTACACACTCCTGGTTAGTGAGTACACTTCACTCGGTCCTTATATAGCACGAGGTGTATGTGAGATCATGTACACTATGTCAACCAGTACTGATAGTAAGTATAACATTGAATAACATGTACATATGTACTTATAAGGATACTGTGCTTGTAAAAGGAGCTATTGTGAAGAGGTCCAAATGTATTACAAGTTAAAATAGTAGACAACAAAATATAATAATATGTAGGTTGTATAGGTAGGTAGGTACACATTTAACTTGATTTATGTACACACAATAATGATAATTATAGTTCGTTTGTAGATGCATGCAGGTACGTACAGTGAACGAGGACTGATGGTCAACAGTAAGGATTGAGAGGCGACTGCTACTCTTCTTTGTTGCCTTCTTCTTCCTCCGTCTTGCGCTGCTCTGAGATCTGAAGAGGAATGGAAGAGACAGAATAGCACAGACTGTTTCAATCAATCTCACGGACTACTACACAGTCAGACCTCTTCACAACATCACTTGTGCACCAATACAAGTTGTAGGAAGGACTCATTCGTTGTAACTTCAACACACAGACATACATAGGTATTTCTTACTTTTGGATAATGTTTTATTGTCCATCATTCAATAATAGCGACAGTTGCAAGATATACACAACAGATTATCATTGTGTGTGACATTGATGATATGCCCCACCACTACCTATGGGCTCAGTTGTCAGTGAAGTGGGAGGCTTACGTACTTCCTCAGCATCGGCTCTCTCGTCAGAGGAGAAGGCTTCTTTGTCGAGTCTCTCCAACTTCCTCAAGTGGATCAAGACCTCTACTCTGAAGTCATCGATGTCTCCCACAGGACAGTCTGCAGAGACACAGCAGAAACAACAGCATAATATGTATCTGGATACACTATGTATGAAATGTATACAGATACTCTTAGTCCATATATGCAGTATGTATGTAGGTCCAATTTTTCCCTGTGTGTGTGTGTGTGTGTGTGTTTGTGTGTGTGTGTGTGTGTGTGTGTGTGTGTGTGTGTGTGTGTGTGTGTGTGTGTGTGTGTGTGTGTTCGTGTGTGTGTGTGTGTGTTTGTGTGTGTGTGTGTGTGTGTGTGTGTGTGTGTGTGTGTGTGTGTGT
>OZ026557.1:4411465-4416465 GCA_964020155.1 Chondrilla cf. caribensis | reverse complement strand
AATCAATCAATTAATCAATCAATCAATCATTATCAACGTGCCACATGCACGCATAGCACTAGGACAAACTGTCCTTTGAGGGACATATCATTATGCATCGTAAAGGGAATGAATGTATGAAAGGTTAATCAGACATCTGAATGAGGGGTGGATGAATGGGTGGGAGTGCCCCCGTGTGTATGTATGCAAGGAAGTCGGGATTCATGCCATCCCATAAATGTGATATGGTTTGGTTGCAAAGTTGATATGAACCTCACATGTCTATATGGTATATAAGTCAGTACAAGTTGTATTGGTTGAAAGAGCCTTGATATTGACTCAATAGTCATGTTGGATTACATCATCTTGTATCCGAAAATGAACACTTTCCAACATCAAATTCTTGAGTTTATTGCAAAGTTTCATTCGAGTCACCTTCAAGCTGTATTTGCATTCTCCTATTGTTCAGGTTTGGAAGAAGATCGGAGACCCAATACTGCACATTGAGTTGAGGAAGTGGGCGGACATTTTTGTAATTGCACCAATGGATGCAAATACTCTGGCAAAAGTGGCAAATGGACTTTGTGACAATTTATTGGTTAATACACACATGCACACGCGCACACACACACACACAAACACACACACACACATGCACACGCGTGCACACACACACACACACGCACACGCATACACACACACACACACACACACACACACACAACATGTTGGTTTTGAAACAATGGTTTTAAAAGTGGTCTGAGTTGGATATGGGCTTCTGTAATACTTCTATCCATAGTTCAAGAACTACACAACATGAATTGAAAAGTTGACACGATACATCTTCAAATGCAGTCCGCTATTAAGGGATTGTACTATTTGGATGATGTGATCCACTGAATTTCACAACTATTCTAGCCAACCCTCCCCTACCATATTGTTCGCTAGCTCTTCCTCCACATAACACGTAATCTCTCTTTCCTTCTGGTGTTTTTCTAGACATGTGTTGCCCGGGCTTGGGACATGTCAAAGCCTCTTCTCTTTTGTCCGTCCATGAACACATTGATGTTATCCCACCCCCTGACAGGACAGCAAATCGATATTCTCTCCAAATTTGGATATGAAGAGGTTCCTTCGATTTCAAAGAAGTTGGCTTGCGGAGATGAAGGTTCGGGTGCAATGGCTCAAGTACAGACCATTGTTGACAGGATTCTGTCCAAGTTTAGTGTCAATGAAGAACCCTGAGGTCGCCTGCAAGCTTCATGTGTGGAACGGACACACATGCATGGGATATTACTTCACCATAGATTAATTTTAATTTATTTGTAATTTCTTACTAATTGCCATGGTATTTATCCCCTTTATACGTACTTATGTTATAACAATTATCATTAATTCCATAATTAATCAGATTAGTTGAATAATGAAGAGAATAAAATTAACCTAGATTAAAAATCAAATCAAGTTGTGTCCTATTCAATTGCATTATTTCTTCTTCTTTGATTCAGTCTTCTTAGTAGCATTAGTCTTTGCTTCTTGACCAGGGTCTCTAGATTTCACCCAGGGGAGTCCATGACGACGATAAACAGGCCAAGGTGGGAGTACAAGCTAAGGGGGCAAACCATGTAGTTTAGCATCATGAACAGGCACTAACACAGAGACAGGTACACACACACACACACACACACACACACACACACACACACACACACACACACTCACACACACACACACAACTCACCAAACAGGCTAATATAAACCCTGCACCAAGAATATAAACGGTCTGGGAGAATTGCTGACAGGCATAACCCCATGCAAACCCTACAGCCTATTATAAAGAAAGGTACCAATATCATCATACCTGGTTATTACACATCTACATCGATGATTCTCATCACAGTAAGCCACTCACCCCAAACAGAAGTAAAATGTAATGAAACAAATTCTCTGCTAATCTTTGACCTTCAAAGTCCTTCAAAAGCAAACAATTGGGATTAGAGGGTAGATAAAACCAATAACAGATTAAATTCTCTTCACAGAATACTCACCACGTGAGGTACCAAGTCGCTTACGGCTGTATACAAACCATAAACTTTCTTCTTTGCCCACTCCATGGCTGGCGGTCTGTGAGTCAGGGTATTCCCCTACCGTCCTTTCTTCGCCCAGGGCGTCTAACTCCCTTCTATTATCTATGGTCTGTCATACCTAAAAACAGGCGTCGACCATGAACGATTTAGTCAAGTACTTTTTGCTTCTTACATTTATTTATATATTCCTTGTTTGTCATGGGAAAACAGACTATTACGAGACACTTGGACTCAGGAGGTCTGCTTCCAGCAAAGAAATAAAAGCATCTTTTAGAAATTTGGCAAGAAAATGGTGGGTTGATGTGTTCATGTTTCTACTGATTGTAATTTCTTAACAGAAAAAGTTCCGGAACTGAGCCAACACACACGCACACACCACACACACACACACACACACAACAACAACAACAAACACACACACACAACAACAACAAACACACACCGGCACAACAACAAACACACACACCGGCACAACAACAACAACAAACACACACAACAACAACAACAAACACACACACACACAGTCATACGCATTTTTTTCTTTTCAAAGGCATCCTGACAAAAACAAATCTCCTGGAGCTGCTGAGAAATTCGTCGAAATAAACGAAGCTTACAAAATTCTCTCCAACAGAGATTCCAGGAGGCACTATGATTCCCGTGGACATGGTCACGGACGCGGCTTCCACTTTGACCCTTTCAACATCGTTATCACTCCTTTTGCAAATACAAGACCTAAGGATGACACGATAAGCTCAGAGGATTTCTTTGATACGGTACTCCCTGAAAGTTACACCCGACCTTTCCTTCTGTACTTCTATGGTCACCACTGTTGGGTTTGTAGTGCAGTGGACAGAGTGTGGAGTGATTTCAAGAAGGTGAGAGATTTTGTAATTCCGGGAATATGGTGTGTGTGCACATGCACACGCACACACACACACACACACACACACACACACACACACACACACACACACACACACACAATTAGACCTTTCGAAGGAGTTTCAAGACGGAGAATGACTTTGTAATTTTAGAGCCTGAAGTGACAAGGGGTATTTGTAAATGGAACAAGATTTTAGTATATGTACAGTAATGATTTCTGATGTATTCTCAAACTGTTTACTGTGAAGTTCATATCTTTTAAAGGAATTGCAAAATTATGGAATTGGTATGGCAACAGTGAACATCAACAATGTGGATGTATCAAACTATCTAGGGGTTCTGAGTGTCCCCTCCGTACTGCTTGTGGTGGAGGAAAACAGTCATGAGTATGGGAGCATTTTGACTCCATCGATGGCAGGTATTCGCCAGTTCATAGCACACCATCTCCCACAGAACCTGATAAATAAGGTAAGCTAACCAGGATCGGTGTTTGGAGTATGTCGTGGTTTTGCTGTGTTCAGTGGTGTACTTGTAGACTGTCTAGACTGATGTGGACTGTACTGAGTAAACCTCTGTAATCTACCCACATGTTGAGATCCCCCCATCATTGTAGACTGCACTAAGTGAACCTCTATAATCTACCCACATGTTGAGATCCCCCCATCATTGTAGACTGTACTGAGTGAACTTCTATAACCTACCCACATGTTGAGATCTCCCCATCATTGTAGACTGTACTGAGTGAACCTCTATAGTCTACCCACATGTTGAGATCTCCCCATCATTGGAAACTGTACTGAGTGAACCTCTATAATCCACCCACATGTTGAGATCTCCCCATCATTGTAGACTGTACTGAGTGAACCTCTATAATCTACCCACATGTTGAGATCTCCCCATCATTGTAGACTGTACTGAGTGAACCTCTATAATCTACCCACATGTTGATATCTCCCCATCATTGTAGACTGCACTGAGTGGACCTTGCCATCATTATGCTGCATGTGTACATGTACTCACTCTCACAGGTGACGGCTGACAACCATGAAGCTTTCATTAGTTCATCAGTTGCAGACAATAAGCCAAAGGTTCTAATCTTCTCCCCAAGCCAGCATCCCTCACTTCCACATCTTCTAGTTGCAATGAAGCAAAGGTCCTTCATGTCCGTTGGTTTTGTGACAACATCCGAACGAAAGAACAACAAGCTCATCAAAGATCTTGGAGTTACAGTTGCCAGGGAAACCATTCTAATATTTAAGGAGAATCATGACAAACCTTTTGCACAACATTTGGTGAGTTGATGTTCCACTTTTATATATCTTCACATCAGTGTTGGGAAATTATTCGATAATCGCATTTATCATGATATTTGGTACAGACGATTATCGTATGAAACTTTATATCACAATTATCGTTGGGACATGATTATCGGGTTAGATTGCACCTATATCCAATGTTTCAAAGGGTGATAAATCTACTGCGAGTTCCTGCAAGTTGTATGAAGGTCTGGTTCACTAACATTTTAACAAAATTAATATCTCTTACTCCAAAGAGTAGTTTCCTTACTATTGCGTACCCTTCAATCATGGTGAGGATCACAATATTCACAACAGGTGATTGTGATTATCGTGTGCGAGATTCAGGACATCGCTCAGCACTATTTCACATGGACCTCCCCTGTGTGCCACTTGGCAATTAACTTTATTACCAGCTGCAAGAATAGTTATTTTAATGATGGAAGCCATTTTTAATCACCATGGTGACATGTCTCACCCCCACACTAGGTATCTTCAAGCACAGATTTCAGCAAAATGTTGGAATTTTGTAAGAAGCATTTTCTTCTGGAGGTCCCGAGGATATCCTCCCCGAAATATTACAGGATTCTGTGTCGAACACAGAGGTGAGACTGTGTTTTGCAACAAACACAGGATGCCTTCCTACATGTGTTTGATGTTGCATGTAGCTGCTGTGGTTGTGGTGTGTGTGGTTGGGTGGACGCATACTCAGTGGGAAACCTTGTACTCAAGGCAACCATGTTGAACCCCTACCTCC
>OZ026557.1:4381465-4406465 GCA_964020155.1 Chondrilla cf. caribensis | reverse complement strand
TCTGTACATGTGTCCGTACGTAGGTTTTCTGAAAACGTACGGGTAGATTTCACTAGACGGTTGTCTGTGGACCCACAGTGCGCGTGTGCGTGTGTGGTCGGTGCTTTCCCGTTCAGAGACTGTCCTGCTTAAATCGACTGTAGCTGATAAACTTTCCCAAGTGAATTCTAGTGATAAATCCAAGTGCTAGCATGGAGGCTGCTAACTCATCCATTGCATGATGTCATTCTCAGCTTCTTAGACTGACTCTACAGACTATTTGCTATAGACTACTGGTCCTTTAGGTGTTAAGGGTGCTTCCTCGGTGAGGTGAGGAATTCACCACTCAAAATTTGTGATTAATAGTTTTTTGCACTCAGTCCTCCCCACATTCGAGTCACCTGTTGGTTTTTCACTTGACAATGGCATACCAAAGGGTTCGCAGAATCACAACACACTTTGTACCTACAGAACTGGTTCAAAATCCCAACATGTCTAGAATAGTAGCAACTGGTCAAAGGGTCCAGCTATGTAAATAAGCTTCCAATCCAAGAGTTGTGATGTTGGATAAAGTGTATGGTGTTTCATCCAGGTGTTGTGCTGAAGGAGCCCTGTGGTTTCATTCTGTTAGCCTCAAGCACACCCACACACCATCCACCATGTGCTGCACGCAGACACACACAATCTTCATATATGTGCATGTACACCACACAAACACACATTCGCATTATAAACTGTACAATAATTATTAACTTTTACATAGCCTCATTGTAAATAGTGTTGTATTTACGTACTATAAGTTACGTGTATATTGACTGTACTTCTGTAATGTTATATTGTTTAATCCCTCTTCTTTCTTATATAGCCTTTGGCTGTAATTCATTTTGGATTTACTTCACTGTAAGTTTTGGATGTGAACCTCTGTAATCTACCCACATGTTGAGATCTCCCCATCATTGTAAACTGCACTGAGTGAACCTCAATAATCTACCCACATGTTGAGATCTCCCATCATTGTAGACTGTACTGAGCGAACCTCTATAATCTCCCCACATGTTGAGATCTTCCCATCATTGTAGACTGTTCTGAGTGAACCTCTATAATCTACCCACATGTTGAGATCCCCCCATCATTGTAGACTGTATTGAGTGAACCTCGATAATCTACCCACATGTTGAGATCTCCCCATCATTGTAGACTGTACTGAGTGAACCTCTATAATCTGCCCACATGTTGAGATCTCCCCATCACTGTAGACTGTACTGAGTGAACCTTTATAATCTACCCACGTTTTGAGATGTGTATGCTAGCTGTGATAATCCAGTGAGCATGTTGGAGAACTTGATGATGGTGTGTATCTTCATCTCTTATTCAGAGTACTCCTTTATCTCTGGCTCCCTCAATATATGTTCGTCCACACCGGGCTAATACTGCTGATCCTCTGGGCTGCCCATGACAAGCGAAGTGCTGTGGCAGTTATTATGGTATGCTATGAACTGTGTGCACTGTGTACCGTGTACACTGTGTATGTACTGTATACATGGTGTGTACTGTTTATACGTATATGTGCATATGTATTGTGAATGCTGTGTGTACAACATATATTGTGTATGCTGTGTACAATGTGTATAATATTATTACCAACTGGTTTAGCAAGGTTAATTGTTTCCGTCGTGGTAGTCAGATCAAGTTGTCCATGCTTTGTGCATGTAAAATTCACATTTTAGGTCCAGATGCGAGTTCTTCTAACAATAATTGTCGATCAGTTTTACACATAAATCGCTAATCATACACATTGATGAAAGTAGGTCAGTGTGTGCTACAAAATAAGGTAAGTGATGTTTCTGACAACTGGCTAAATGGTGAGTGGTACGCAAATAAAGTTGCTCAGTTTTTGTTCTCTGCCGTGGATGGATTAGTGTGACATGGATTCCCAGACATCTACACCAAGTCTCAAGAGCCCTTCACACAGCTCAAGATATCCCTATCTTTGTACTTCGGTGGCAGTTTTTCAATGCAATTCTAAATTTACCTGCCTCAACTGGAAATCGCAGTTTGCATTGCATGCGATTTTAAGTTCTACACAATCCTGAGTTTGCCTGTCAAAGTGCAAATGCAAGTATGAACTGTGCAATCCTAGGATTGTGTAAATTCCAAGTTAGAGCAAAGTGTATACACCATACATGTACAGTACTGTATACACTGTGTACTGTATGTATTAAATATACTGTACTAAATGTACTGTATGTACTATGTAAATGTACTGTATGTTCTGTATGTGCTATTATACCATGTACAGTACATACCTCCTTACTTTCTCTACACTATTTCCATACTACAGTACATCATCTCTCTGTTGATCAGTTTTATCACAGATATCATTTCAATTGCATACTACTTTCGTGTGGCTGATCAACCCAACTCAAGTGAGTATTGATGGTAACAGTGATCTGAGTGATCGTGATAAACTCTCCTTTCTGACCTTCAGGGGAGCATTCACTTTGGCAGTTCACAACTGCGTATCCATTCCTTCACGTTAATTCTGTGTAGTATTTGTATATATACAGATGTGTACACATGTACATGTATGTATGATGTAGTATTGTGTGTATGAGTGTGTATGTGCGTTTTGTATGAATGTGCGTGCATGCATGCATGTGTGTGTGTGTGTGTGTGTGTGTGTGTGTGTGTGTGTGTGTGTGTGTGTGATGTAGTATTGTGTGTATGAGTGTGTATTGTATGAATGTGCATGCATGTGTGTGTGCATGAGCCTTTGTGTGTATGTGTGTGTGTGCGTTTTGTATGAATGTGCATGCATGCATGTGTGTGTGTGTGTGTGTGTGTGTGATGTAGTATTGTGTGTATGAGTGTGTATTGTATGAATGTGCATGCATGTGTGTGTGCGTGAGCCTTTGTGTGTGTGTGTGTGTGTGTGTGTGTGTGTTCTGCATGTATGGATGCTTAATCACATGTGTACACAATATGTGATGCATTCTATTTACGTGTGTGCTAGCATTACATTGTGAATACACTGCAGTCCATACACAAGGAGTATTTGCTGTGTGATTCCTTAACCATCTCGTACAGTGTGGCAATAATGCACTTGCTTGCCAAGGTGAGTATACAGAAGGTTGCTACAAGGTGTACGTGGGTGGTGTGGTTCAATATACTGAGTGTGTACGAGTTGGGTGATTCAGTATACTAAGTATACAAGTTGTATTGAGTGTGTACGAGTTGTGTGATTTGGTATACTGAGTGTGCACAAGTTGTGTGATTCAGTATACTGAGTGTGTACAAGTTGTATGATTTAGTATACTGAGTGTGTACAAGTTGTATGATTTAGTATACTGAGTGTGTACATGTGATGTAATTTCATATATAGGACGTTTACAGTGTGTATTAATATACTGAGTGTATGCAATTGTTTTGTATCAATGTACTGGTTACATAGGGCTGGTGCAATGTGTACATCTGTAGTGATTCAGTATGCTGAGTGTGTACAGGTTATGTGGCTCACTACAGTCCTATTTGGTAGGGTTCATCCACAGAATCCAAACCTCTACTGCCAGCACTACCCTCTGGGGTGTATGCATTAGTTTGCACAGTAAGCACATCTTATTGAAGATACATAATAAAGCTGTAGACGCTGACTCAGCATTGTATTGTGCGTCTTATTAATTTACCTACGTACGTATGTGGAAGTGTGTTCTTTAAGATGAGGTTATACACAGTTGTACACATACGTACATACGTAAGTTAGACCGTGACCGTATCACCTTATTGGCTCTATCAGCTCATTTGGACTGCTTGGCAGCAGGAAAATGACTGTGGTGTGTTTATACTCACCGAGGGGACTGTGGTGTGTTTATACTCACCAAGGGGACTGTGGTGTGTTTGTACTCCAAGGGGACAGTGGTATGTTTGTACTCACCAAGGGGACTGTGGTGTGTTTATACTCACCAAGGGGACTGTGGTGTGTTTGTACTCCAAGGGGACAGTGGTGTGCTTGTACTCCCAAGGGGACTGTGGTGTGCTTGTACTCACCAAGGGGACTGTGGTGTGCTTGTACTCACCGAGGGGACAGTGGTGTGTTTGTACTCCAAGGGGACAGTGGTGTGCTTGTACTCACCAATAGGACTGTGGTGTGCTTGTACTCCCAAGGGGACAGTGGTGTGTTTGTACTCACCAAGGGGACTGTGGTGTGTTTGTACTTGCTAAGGGGGTTATGGTGTGCTTGTACTTGCTAAGGGGATTATGGTGTGTTAGTTCTCACAAACCATGTTGTTATATGTTGTTGTTATGCAGCTTATGTTGACAGTCGAATATACATCTTCTCTCCTGCCTTAGCCCCTGATGGGACTTTACGCTTTAATTCTCGTACTTGCCAGAAGAGATTCTCTGAAATTTTCACTTACTGAAGGATATTCGGACATTGACGCGGAGAGTGGAGAAGAAAACCACTAGAGATTACTTAAGAAGTGACAGTGTGGAGAGGGTGTCTGTTAGTATTAACATTGTGCTGTATTAGTTATTTAGTAACGCGTTCATAATACAATTGAAAGTACTTTTTTGTAATGAAATCACGCCCCTTGTCATTCACAGGTGTATGATGTAGTGTATTACAGATGTGATGTGCATGTGGCTCTCTGTGGCTATAACACACTTTTGTTTGATGAATTTAATAATGGTGATTTATTTGTGTTTCTTTTCGGGTGAAATGGGATGTTGTAGGGGTGTGGGTGGATATTAGGGCTGGGAATCGGCTGTAATTTTCAAATCGATTATCAGTACATAGTAACCGATTGATTAATCAATTAATTAAGTGGGGGTAATTGGAAACTACTCCCACTTTATTACACTGAGTAGATGTGAAGTCCATGGAGTCCTTTTTGCATCTCAGCTACAAAATTGAACCCATGGAATGAAGGTTCTGTGTAATAAGGTGGGGGTGGCTTTTGGTTCTACTCAATCACTTCCTGTGATTAATTGATTTGCTTCCACTTAACGATAATCAGATTTGAAATGAAAATCAATCGATTAATCGATTAAACCAGTATAGAATGTCTATGACTAAACGATTAATCGTCCCAGAACTAGTGGATATTTGAGGTGTGTGATCATGACTGCATGGATGCATTGTAGTGGTTGTGTGTTCACTTCAATTTTGGTTATACTTGGCTGCTCTCCTTTCAGTTATAAACAGATATTATATTATACGTACATCTTTCACTTCTCCTTCGAATATACGTGAAAGGCATATATATATCAAGTTTCAAAGAAGTTGTGTTATTCTGTGACGACATGCACATAAACAAACATATTTAACATAATGTTATCCTAATGTATACTTGCATTCATACTACCAGAAAAAATATGCGTAGTATTCTCTGAAGTACATATAAATTTTGCTAGCAGAGTTATTATAGGGCGTAGATTTATATTACGAAGGAGGGTGTATGTATGTATGAATAAAGTGGCATGATCCACTAGTGGATCGGAGTCATGAATGACAATTGCAATAATTGACCATGATATAACTTTGGGCGTTCGTGTGCGTGTCCTGCACTGCAGATAAGTGCAAGACTTTTGGTTCTTTCAAATCAGCAGATCCCAAATTGGTCCACAATATTATGGGTGTGGAGAGAGCTAGTAAATAGAGTGATTGACCTTATTTGTAGATAGGTGTTGGAGTTGTATCAATAATATTGGATGCAGTAGATAAGGTAATTCGTTATAAGACAACCACCCTCAACAAAGCTTTTTGGAGCTTTATTAGGTTACCATAGTAGGCTAGGGTACATGCATAGAATAAGCAAATCAGACCATCTGATAACAAGTACAGTATATGTTGATTTTGCAGTTCCTTTATAATATAGTTGGTCTTACAAGTTTCTATTATAATATTATGTGTACATGTACTTTGCTATGGAAAAATGCATTTTATATGTATACACATCTACGTATATACACTCTGTGTTCGTGTTCATGCTTGTAATAATTATAACACTTACATGCATGTGGTTACATCCCATAGCATTGTTCGTAGTTAAACTAATAGGAACTAACCAGATTGAACAGCCGCAGCCAAGCGTGGTATTGGACTGTACTATCATAATAATATTAGCATTATGTATACAGTAAAAAACATCAAATTGAATGCAAATAATGGTATCAACTGAAAAATTGAAATAAAGGTATACTAGCTGACCGACTTCAAACCACATATCAAGGTGGTTTATTGAAGTTCATTTCGTAATTGCTTTAATGCATTTGCACACTCACGAATCGCACGAATAGATTTAGTGGAAATGGGACCACCGATCAACACATTTATATCACTGAACATTTCTGATTGATCAACACATTGATATCATTGAATATCTCTGAATCATACAGCTGAAGATCACATGATCACAATGAAAAAGTGAGGTCAAATGGGGAAACAAAGCAAACAGCCATACATAAACAAAACATCACAGAACTCCATGGTGTCAGTCTACAAGAATTAAAAAAAATGTTGAATATAACTGTAGGATGTTGAGTATCAAGCGGTTATTGGGTGGCGTCCAAACATCGTACAACGGCTTCATACGTCAAGAACATGATCGCTGTGTTTGGTATGACTCGCATTAAGTGGGCCATCATTCCTCCATACAGTCCAGCGCGACCTTCCTCCCTCCAAACTCTCAATAAAGTCTGAAAGAAAGATTTGTACTTCCGGTGGCTTGTATCTGATCTCTGCCTCAGCCTGGTACGGGCAACCTCGTGTGGGTAACAGAGCGATGCTGCTATTATCTTGGAAGCAGACGATGCAATGACACAGTCCAAAACGTCGAGCTTGTCCGAACTGTAATACGGCTTGTTGGCTTTGAGTTTACTTTTCAGACTTTCGTACAGCACAAAACAGATGGCAGTCTCTGAAACTCCCGCATAGGAAGCAGACAGGCCGCGGTAGAACCCTCGCACACCATCTTCCCGTATGAGTTGTCTAACACAACGACCAACGGTTAGGGGCTTCCCTCGGCTTGAATCAAGCTGTAGTCTCGTCTTTACTACCCAAATTGGGCTGGTAATTGTCGACCCGACCACTCCAGCGCTCAGAGCGGATGCTAAGTGTACTTGGTGGGAATTTGGAGTGAGGACTCCACTGTAAAACCTCTTGGCTCTGTCATACGTGGCGAAATAAATTGCCTTATTGGGCATGATACCGAATAGCGTTGGACAGAGTCCTTTGTAGAAGGCGCGCACCCCTTCCGCTTGGAGCATGTGTCTGTAGAGAGGAACCCGAAGTAAAAACAGTAAAACGACGTTTATGAAGAGAAGTAGCAATGTTAAATTTACCTCACATAGAGCCCGAAATTTGCGTATCGTTGGAAAAACAGAGGAAGGGTGGTTTCTACGGCAGCGGCGCCATTACCAATGGGGACGACCTGGCACATGGTCACACGCATAGTACTCTGAAATCTCGTTTTGAGCACTTCGAGAGGACAAGTAGCCAACGCGCTTGTAGCTCCAGCAACTCTGCGAGAGAAGGAAAGTGTAGAGTTTTGTTAAGTGCCTGTTGGATTGAAACTGATATCTAGGCTATTCACACTCACCCCCCAGCGACAAAATGAACATATTCTGCCATTATTTCTTAGAACGAAAGTGCCAGCTGCTACAACAATGACCGTGATTTTGAAAGTGCCAACTGCAGTTGGATTCTCTGCTTCCTCTCGGAAGGCCAATAGTGTTCATTCCAATCAATGGAGATAGGTTTGTGATCTGACAGAGAGGCTGATGCCTCCTTCGCTAGAAATTGTTTGAAAGATGAAGAAGAATCGAGGCGTTTTGAGCGTATTTATACTCTGCGGCGGTAGGTGACCTCAGTCATGCGCTGTGCACGTTGAACTCACATTCTTTCAAAGTCCCAAATGAACCGGGATGGTGATGAATATCGTTATACTCCGATGAATATCATTAGAAAGTAATGAATATTATCGATCCCGCCGCACCGCGACATGAAATTCAATGCTGATTTGTTTTGATGGCGAAATCTGACGTCATTGTCTAATAACAACAGGGACATCCTCACAAACAAAATGAAGTGGAAATGGCGATTGTTCTGCTTAACCTGTAAGTTCACTTACTCTCGAATCCTCTATTAATCATGATGTTATGCAGTTTATTGCAACTATCATTATAGTTTCTATTGGAATTATTTTACTCGGTGGAAAGTTGATATTTGGTAACGAGGACTTGTTCATTGCGAGTAGAAAGATAGTTTCCAAACAAGATGAAGTGCGAGTTGCTTGGTTTCAGAGCTCTCAGAAGTCTGTGATGATTCAGCAACGTGAAGCCTATCCAAGTGGTGCTCTAAAGTATTGCAATGGAGTGGATACGCTGTCCAAGACTAACAAAGCCAGTATAGAGGGGGCGTTACCATTCAATGATAAATCTGAATTCAAACTTCTTCAAGTATACATTCTACTACGTCATGGGGATAGAATGCCTCTATATTCTCGTTCTAATGTAATACCCACACCAAAACTAAATTGTAGCTTTCCAGACTTTTTAGAACCACATTGGTCTGTTCTAAACAAATTCAAGCTCAAATCCCTCACGGATAACCTCACACTCAGCTCAAATCTTCATAGTGGACCTCAGGTTGAGTGTACTCCCGGGTTACTCACAGACATGGGGTACTACCAGCACTACATCACTGGTCAGTACATTCGAAAAACCTATTCGCAACTTTTAACCAAGCAAAGATTTCACAGCAGCTGGCAAGAGGTGTTGTTCACACACAGTACAGATTACGAAAGAACCCAACAAAGTGCTGCTAGTTTCCTAGTGGGACTATTGGGAGATGAGGCCACAGACGTGCCAATTCATGTTTCAAAAGGGATAACATTGTATGGCTTGCCTCCTGGGTCCAAAGCAATCTACAGATGGTGTCCAAAGTTGAGAGATATAATAGCCAAGGAGTTATCGTCTGGTGAATTTAAGAGTGGGCAACTGTTCTTCTCAAATGTAACTGAACGTGTAGCGGCAGACATGGGCGTGTCACTGTGGAAACTCCCTGCTAAGATCACACAATTGTATGATCAGATAATGGTGAGGGCGTGTCACGGGATGCCTCCCCCATGTGGAAAAGTTGGCTGTATTGATCACAAATTGCTTCAAGATATCGCCAGCTATGCCGATTGGACCACAACATACACATACCCAATGGGTACCGCAGTGTTAATGATGCAGCCTTTTATTTATAACACTCTCTTTCAGCAGATGAACCAAGCCATTGTGAAAGACAAGAACGGCGAAAAAGATTTCTTTAAACTTCTTTTACACTTCTGCCACGATAAGACTTTAGCAGCCATCATGACAACATTGGCTCTCCCTCAAAAGAAAATTATGCCATACGGGTCACGGTTGACGTTTGAATTGTGGAAGAGAGAAAAGGACCCTTCTAAAATGACTGCAGAGGACACTTGGTATTATTCACCTTATTTAGTACGTATTTTAGTCAATGGACAAACGGTAACACAGGACCTCCAGTTGAGCCTTGCTGACTTTGAACTTGCACGTGAACTGGTGAAATTTCGGTCCTGGAAGGACTATGTTACCAGGGGGAAGTTTAGAAGCAAAGAGAGCTATGACGAAGTGTGTGGGATCAGTCTATCCTCCAAACCACAAGATACTGTCTCCACCCCCAAATCGGAACAAGGCGGTGAATGATCACAACATTGAGCTCTGTACAGTTTTGTGCATATATACATACGTATTTTGACCCCAGGTTAGCTCTCAGTGTATGTACATGTGTGTGTACGATGAGTGGACTAGCGATCAAACGCAAGTTGTGCAGCCTTTTTGGATTTTTTGTAAACATAGGTCATCTGTTCAGGTACTGTTTACATATAATATTATGTTATTTTGAATTGCGGGGGTACATTTATATTTGCTGTAAATGGTGTCCTACATCTTATATTGTTTGTGCTTACATAAATTTGAGTATTATATGAGGTTTGTTCCTTTTGCCAACTAGTTTTCGAATTTACACCTGCAGTGTTAATTGAAAATCAAAATTTCACGGAGTGAACCTTGTTAACCTTTCCTTATGGTCAGTCTGTATGCTGTCACAAACTGTGTTGACACTTATTAAGAGCACGTGGTGACCAGCACCTGTGATGATGTAATTGAATAAACTATTAAAGTTTTAGGGGTGCAGTGATTTCAGTATTGGAATGAGTTTCAGAAGTGTATAGTTCAGTGTATCCTAAGCAATATGTCACCCTAGATCAAGGCTACCTGAACTATCACAACATTTGAGATCATCCCATTGGCCACTCTTCATGATGTCATTGGGTTTGTGTTCTCTTTATCAATATCTGGTATTGGAGTACACACTCCTGTCTGTAGACTATATACCTGTATCAGTGGCTTGGGGAGTATGGTCTGTTTCGATCATTCAGATATGATGAATATCATCTGTTCTTTGTGATACTGGAAAGTGCCTGTTCATTTGGGAGCCTTTCCAGGTACAGCATCATTCATTCACTATGTTACAGAGACCCACTGCCTTGAAAATGTTTTGAATTCAGGACTGTCAAAGGATACCTGTGTAGCCTTCAGTAGGTAGTCCTGCACACATGTACCACATTGTTCTAGGTGAAATCCACTGTCACCTGGACCTATTGTTCAAGGTGTTTTGCACACATCCTCTGCACAGACCATACATAGCTCATTCAAATGTTCCGCATATATGGATTCCGTTCATAATTTGCGCATACGTATATACAGTATGATTGAAACTCGTTGAGACAAATTGTTTTGGTTCTTTTTATTACCAAATGTTGTTCTTGTCAAGATTGCCTGGTATTTTATGTATCGTGATTGGTGGAAACACCAAATGACCACCCACAGTGATACTATCCCATGCATCCAGGAGATCCCCAGATGTAACAATTGATTAATCGGTTAATTACCAACCTCAGGCCTCATCCCAGTATCCCATACTTGGAGGCTTTCCTTGTGTAATCATAGGACATGTTAAAAAGAGACAGTTGCAAGAAGTGCTGTTGTGGAGAAGTTTGATTGTATGCTATATGCTTGTGTGTGTGTGTGTGTGTGTGTGTGTGTGTGTGCTTGTGTGTGTGTGTGTGTGCTTGTGTGTGTGTGTGTGTGTGTGTGTGTGTGTGTGTGTGTGTGTGTGTGTGTGTGTGTGTGCGCCTATGTGTGTGTTTGTGTGTGTGTGTGTGCCTATGTGTGTGTGTGTGTGTGTGTGTGTATGTGTGTGTGTGTGTGTCGCATAATGTGTGTGTGTGTGTATGTGTGTGTGTGTGTGTGTGTGTGTGTGTGTGTGTGTGTGTGTGTGTGTGTGCGCCTATGTGTGTGTTTGTGTGTGTGTGTGTGCCTGTGTGTGTGTGTGTGTGTGTGTGTGTATGTGTGTGTGTGTGTGTGTGTCGCATAATGTGTGTGTGTGTGTATGTGTGTGTGTGTGTGTGTGTGTGTGTGTGTGTGTGTGTGTGTGTGTCTACATGTGTGTGTGGGTGCGGGTGTGTGGGTGGGTATTATGTACATATGCATATACAATCTACATAATAGGTTTACATATGTATACATATATACACACACAATTCTGTTTATGCATGCGAGTGCAGTGAAAATATTCATTCTCCAAGTGTATTCATGACGTGCTCTTGTAGGTTCTTTCCCCACTATAATTGTATAATAATATACTGTTTGTTTACAGTTCATTATTGTATTTCAATTTTTGTACTGTAAACAAGCAGCAACCGCAGTGGGACCTAAACATCTTTACCAGTGGCAGTTTTGTATGCGAATGCAGTGAAAATATTCATTCTCCAAGTGTATTTATGACTTACTCTTGTAGGTTCTTTCCCCACTATAATTATTGTATTGATGTTGTTTGTTTACAGTTCATTATTGTAATTCAATTTTTTAATGTAACCAAGCAGCAACCGCAGTGGGAAGTAAACATCTTTACCAGTGTACATATTATATGGGGTGATGCGCAACCTAGATAGTTCCATAATGTTGCTGTTATAACCAATTGTTGTACTATGACCTCCAACCTTGCCTTGGTGTTATTGTTACAGTTACAATTACATAGTTATGGGGAATTTGTTTGAACTGGAAGACCTAAAGTCAAAGAGGCCACTATACCAGGCCCTCAGACCTTGTTCCTACTTGCCCTTGATGGACCCCTGCAAACATGAAAGTGTTCATGTCATCTGGTAACACACTGAATATTGTTCAGAATACAGTGGAACCTCTCTATTACAAACCTCTGAAATGTGGAAACCTCTATAATAAGGACACCATTCTGTGTCCCAGTGTAGTACTGAAGTGTATAAAATAACCTCTAAATTGAGGAAACCTCTGTAATAAGGACTAAAATTATGGTCCCAACGTGTCCTTTATAGAGAGGTTCCACTGTAGTTACGTATGTACTTCTCATTGTGAACAAATTATCATTACAATAGCAATACAATAGCGGCTAATAATATCCCCTATCAACCTGTTTTAGCTCTGTTTTTCACTTTTCCTCTTATGTTCAAGGAGTGGCCCATTGCTGTTATGTTACAGTGTTTACGCCTAGGTACGAGGAGGATAATGATGGACAACACCTTAATTGGTTCTTCTCACAATGGGTCCTTCAAGATAAACTAAAATAACCTTGTGTTGGAGACATCCTCTCCAAAGTGTTGTCCTCACTACACTGGTTCTCAATACATGAAGGTGTCCTTAGAGGTGTCTTCACTACAGTCCCCAACTCAATTTTGTACATACAGTATGTGTGAAAGAGTGGGTATTTCTTTTTGATGCTATGGTCCATATGTGTCTGTACATGTACTCAAAGTGTATATTCTTGCAATATTTATGTATCTGTACAGCATGCATACACAAGCATAACATTATGGGTAATATGCTTGGTTAGAAATTTGAGATCTCTGTTATGTGTTAGTTCTGTGTGTGTACTGGTTTGCCCCCGTTGAAATTTGAGATCTCTCCTATGTTTCCATATCAGTGATTCACAACTGTATGAATCCATTCTACAAACCAGCATAACCGAGAGGGAGGTACAGTAGAGATCAAATATCATGTATGCACATTCCTGCCTCCAAAAGGGATGCTCCTATTTGGGTACACCACACAGACAGGCCCACTCCAATATGAAGCACTAACATATTCTGTAGTGGGTTGGACAGGTCAGGGTACGGCCCTTATATGGCTTGCAGCTAATCTAATTTGTAAACCCACTAGTGCTAATTATTATTATTGCTGCGAGTGTTATTATCAGTTTTCCGTAGATAAGCTAGGTATGCTCAGGTTTCTCAGTCTTCATGCTGGTGTTGTTCATGCATGCAGTGTCCGGGGGAGTGTAGCTACGTCAGAGAAGCCTTGTTAAGCAAGCACGTTTTGCACGTTCCTTCTTCACCTTGCTCGGGATGTTTTGACTGTGGAGTATTCTTGAAAGGGTAATCTTGTGGATTAATTGATTTACATGCTTATTATGATATCAGCCAATTCAGTCAGGTGTGTAGTCTTGTGTGGATTAGCATAATACTACTGTGCGTGTTGAACAGCTGCAGAGTGTGAACAATGAACATATGTACATTGTATATGTACATACATGTACATATGTATTTCATGTACATTTAGGGTAAATGTTCTATGCATGATTTTCGGGAAGAAAATGTGGAATGCATCCTTTGTGTGGATACCAATGGCAAGCCTGAAGCATTGCATAAAATGATCCATTCTGTGTTTCCTTCCTAGAGGTGATGTAAATAACATGTATCCCGATTAGCCACTTGCTTACCTTTGGTAGTTCATCATCAATTGTCACATCTGGGGATCTCAAGGATACATGGGGGATGTACCCCTGTCGGTCTCTGGTGTTGCCTCCAGCCAGCATAGCTATTTGCCAACTCTTGCAAGTTACCTTCAGTGACACACCCACATCTATATATGTACATGCTGCAGCCAGAGTGGTTCAACGCATCTACAGTTTCAGTACTTGTGGTGGATACAGTCACGTACTCAGCAGGACAGAAGGATGCCTATATGAACATGACTAGTTTTGCATGACTCACTAGGACACCACCATAAACGTCCTTAAGATCTTCAAACTGTTTCTGCATGATGTTATGTTTTGGTTGTGCTTGTTGAATGTCCTCAATGATTCAGGACAGTTGGCACCTATGAATCCGGATACATGTATGTATATGGTGTGTATGTATGTATGTATGTTTATGTGTGTATGCATAATATTAATGTATGTATGTAATATACTTAGTATATTATGTATGTCCTGTGCACTGCAGTTTCCCACTCATTTTTCTTTATTAATTTCTTTGCTTTCCATGTCAACCATGTAATTGTTACATGCATGATGTGTAATTGTCAGGTTACTGGGGACCCTGTGTGTGTGTTTGTGTGTGTGTGTGTGTGTGTGTGTATGTGTGTGTGTGTGTGTGTGTGTGTGTGTGTGTGTGCGTCTGTGTGTGTGTGTGTGTGTGTGTGTGTGTGTGTGTGTGTGTGTGTGTGTGTGTCTGTGTGTGTGTATGTGTGTGTTGTGTGTATGTGTGTGTGTGTGTGTGTATGTGCGTGTGTGCATGTGCGTCTTCACTTACGTGTTCTGGCAGTTTTTGAAGTCAGTAATGTATGTGAATACAGTGCAATGGAATACCCCTAGGATCACCAGCACCAATCACACTTGTATTATGAATAATCATAAGGTACAGCTGCATCTTATAATTATTATGACTGTTTGAACAGTAAACAATAACCAATAATAAATAGTAAACATTTCTGATGCTGTGGATTTCATTGCAGTTAATCTAATTAAACTGCATAACAGGAGTTAATACATGTGTCCGGATGTATGTATGTATACATAAGCATGCATACATATGTACAGTACATACATACATGTATCCTGCATGATTGCTGGCAGTACCAAAGAGATCAAAATGGTTACATACCCCATGTATCTGTGAGATCCCTGGATGTTACAATTGATTGTTTAACCATCTATCAAGAGTACTAAGAGTACTACAGTGAACAATTCCTACAATTATTGGTGAGTTCCTAATTGTGGTTATGCCCTGTGGAGTAGAGTTCAACCCACTTGGTACCTCTATGCTGTCTGTTTTAACACACGGTAACCTATTACACTTTGTTAACAATTACACACGTTCATAGCACACAAGTAGCAGTGGTGTGTGTTTGCACTCTTGTATAGTTTACTTATTTAGGTCATTGCCTGAATAAATGGTACATCACATGCTGATTCATCTATTCGTGCATTGTGTGTGTGTGTGTGTGTGTGTGTGTGTGTGTGTGTGTGTGTGTGTGTGTGTGTGTGTGTGTGTGAGTGAGTGCATGTGTGTGTGTGTGTGTGTGTGTGTGTGTGTGCGAGTGCATGTGTGTGTGTGTGTGTGTGTGTGAGAGTGCATGTGTGTGTGTGTATGTGTGTGAGTGCATGTGTGTGTGTGTGTGTGTGTGTGTGTGTGTGTGTGTGTGTGTGTGTGTGTGTGTGTGTGTGACAGATGTACAGCTCAAGTATCTGAAAATCAAGTTAAACATAGTTTGAAAGAGAATTGCCAGCCAACCAGCCCTCTCTTTTTGCAGTTTGAAGTCAAGCAGTTATTGGTCTTGCAAGTATGTATACAAATCACCTGCACACGCACGCACGTACACACACACACACACACACACACACACACACACACACACACACACAGACACCCACCTTACACCTATTCCTTTGAACCCAAACAACTCACCATACCTAATTTGGTGTGAAAGGAAGCCATGTATGCAGGGAGGCCTTACATAGTCGGACTAATTGACTTTCCTGGGACACAGTGGTCAACAAAAACAATGTTGATGTGTAGGGCATTGTGTTCAGTATTAGTCAGTGCATGTTTCACATTGTGTGTTGCATGTGTGTGTGTGTGTGGGCATATGTGCATACGTGTGTGTGTGTGTGTGTGTGTGTGTGCGCGCATGTGTGTGTGCATGTGTGTGTTGTATGTGTGTTGTGTGTGTGTGTGGTGTGTGTGTGTGTGTGTGCATGTGTGTGTGTGTGTGTGTGTGTGTGTGTGTGTGTGTGTGTGTGTGTGTGTGTGTGTGTGCGTGCATGCGTCTATGTGTGCATATGTGCATACATGTGTGTGTGTGTGTGTGTGCGTACATGTGTGTGTGTGCATGTGTGTGTGTGTGTGTGTGTGTGTGTGTGTGTGTGTGTGTGTGTGTGTGTGTGTGTGTGTGTGTGTGCGTGCATGCGTCTATGTGGGCATATGTGCATACGTGTGTGTGTGTGTGTGTACATGTGTGTGTGTGTGTGTGTGTGTGTGTGTGTGTGTGTGTGTGTGTGTGTGTGTGTGTGTGTGTGTGTGTGTGTGTGTGTGTGTGTGTGTGCATCTATGTATGTGTGTTTGTTTATGGTTTCCTACAGGCATCACAATTCTCCAGCCAACCAGTTGTAGGTCCACTTTCCACAGTGCCTATCAACTGCAGTTGTCTCCTCACTCAAATTACAAGGTGAATACTTGAGAGATTTTAGTGAGACATTTGTACCAGTGCAGACAAGCTGACTGCCAATGTACCCTTCTGTATCACTGTGGTTTGAGATTCAGTTAGTGATGCCTCATACCTGAACACTGCAGTTTGGGTGATGCCTTGTGATGAGATGAACTATTTGCCCTGTGACCTGGGCGATGCTGCATAATGTAATAAACAACCTGGGCTGGAAGTGAATGAGTATAATGAGGTGAGTGTTTTGCCTGGTGTAATAAATCTATTGTGTGACCTCCCTGCCACCTGTGTGGTTGATACAGGTTAATTGCTGTTTACTCTCTGTACAAGTGAACCAAAGCTATCAGCACTGAACCCAAGGCATGGTGATGCACACACAGTGGACTTATGAGGTTTCATGTCCAATTGTACTACATTTCAACTAATCGCAATGTCCTGTTCTTACCAGTGTGCACAGAGGCACATGTGTGTGTAAAAGCACATGTATGTACACATCATGCTCACATGAGCATGTTCTTTTATGCCAGTCACATGTACTATATGTGTACATACAAATGCAATGTATTCCATTGAGGCAAAAATGTATGCGTCTATTCCACCTGTAGCTGTAGCGACTGTTACCAATGACAACACAGTACACCTTGTACACCTGATTAGTACATGCATTTCATCCAGTCCCTGATTGGACCAGAGGTGAAACTAGTCTAGCATGCCATACCTTATTCCTCCATTTTGTTATTGCAGGATTTCATGGTCTGAATGGGATTGGGTATGGGCAGTACCAGACTAGAGTACAACTTGCTCAGTAAGTACCCTGGTTAGTACAGTACAACTTGCTTAGTACAGTACAACTTGCTCAGTAAGTACCCTGGTTAGTACAGTACAACTTGCTTAGTAAGTACCCTGGTTAGTACAGTACGACTTGCTTAGTACAGTACAGCTTGCTTAGTAAGTACCCTGGTTAGTACAGTACAACTTGCTTAGGAAGTACCCTGGTTAGTACAGTGCAACTTGCTTAGTAAGTACCCTGGTTAGTACAGTACAACTTGCTTAGCAAGTACCCTGGTTAGTACAGTACAACTTGCTTAGTAAATACCCTGGTTATTACAGTACAACTTGCTCAGTAAGTACCCTGGTTAGTACAGTACAACTTGCTTAGTAAGTACCCTGGTTAGCACGGTGCAACTTGCTTAGTAAGTACCCTGGTTAGTACAGTACAGCTTGCTTAGTAAGTACCCTGGTTAGTACAGTACAGCTTGCTTAGTAAGTACCCTGGTTAGTACAGTACAACTTGTTTAGTAAGTACCCTGGTTAGTACAGTACAACTTGCTTAGCAAGTACCCTGGTTAGTACAGTACAACTTGCTTAGTAAATACCCTGGTTATTACAGTACAACTTGCTCAGTAAGTACCCTGGTTAGTACAGTACAACTTGCTTAGTAAGTACCCTGGTTAGCACGGTGCAACTTGCTTAGTAAGTACCCTGGTTAGTACAGTACAGCTTGCTTAGTAAGTACCCTGGTTAGTACAGTACAGCTTGCTTAGTAAGTACCCTGGTTAGTACAGTACAACTTGCTTAGTAAGTACTCTGGTTAGTACAGTACAACTTGCTTAGTAAGTACCCTGGTTAGTACGGTGCAACTTGCTTAGTAAGTACCCTGGTTAGTACAGTACAACTTGCTTAGTAAGTACCCTGGTTAGTACAGGGCAACTTGCTTATTATATACCCTGGTTAGTACAGTACAACTTGCTTATTAAGTACCCTGGTTAGTACAGTACAACTTGCTCAGTTCCTCTGTATGCTGGTTAGCACCTACTTCTGTTATCTTCTGGACTTTATCAACCAGTGCTAATTGTGAGTTCCTCTGATAAGAAGTACAGATTTTTGTGTGCCCATCAAAACATACATGAAACTGTGTATGGCAGCACATACTGTATTGAGAAAAGGTTCAGGACAGATGCTGAATATTAAGCATATGTAAATTTCAATTCAATTGTCAAGTTGAATTGTACGATCATCTCATTAAATTGATGGTCAAATTGACTGATAGCTGAAAGGAGCTGTTTTCCAATTTTCTGTAAAAGTACAGTAGTTGTGGGTCATTGGTGAAGAGATAATTTATTCTCCTGAAAATGCCAGCTCCCTACACGTTTGTGTTGTAGTGTCCACTATGTCCTTGTGGAATGATCAATCACTATGTCATCATGCATTTTTGTTGGGGAAATTTCCTGGGAAACTCCCATTTGAATATAATTCCCCTGTGCTGATACTGCATCCTTTTGCTGTCATGTGATTGGTCGAGATGCCCAATAATGTGCTCATTGTGGAGAATTTATACTGAATTCGCTTCGCATGCAGTGTACATGTTTTGACAAGTACGTATTTACATATGCATGTACATATGTGTAGGTGGACATCATTATGTTCCACATATGCACTATTTTGACAAGAGACTGCCCACATTTGTACTGTGTTTATGATTGTATGTACGTATATTATTTAGTGGTTAAGACATGGGCACGAGGGCATTATGACATATGAAATACCGAATCCCGAAGGCGAGTGTATTTTATATGTCATACTGCCCGAGTGTCCGTGTCTTAACCAGTATAGTATCCGTTGCTAACACTTTATACTGTTGCTAGCGCTTTATACATTATAAAATTGCTGTATAATAGTTCTGTTTCTATGGTAACGGATGCTATATGATATTATATGATATTATTCGTACTTCTGTCAGTTCATTTGTGTGCGTATCATATACAGGCCCAAAACAAAGACACAGAATGTCACTGAAGCTCAGCAATCATGAAATTAGCTTAAACACCCCCCTGTTGGTTGGTTGAAATTGCCCAACTGTGTTCGTGGAGTTATTCTTTACTACCAGTTTTTCCTTTGCAGCTCACCGCCATTATCAAATACAACCCTCTTCGTCTTTTGTTTTGTTGGCGCCAGCAAAATGATTGATTGGCAGCTGTATGGTAAAGATTTTGACAAGGCTATTAGGATGTCATAACCTTAGAAGCCCAATTTGGTCACAAAGGGTACATCAGAGAATGCAGATCGTAACACATGCTGTGTGATTTGTCAAACAGACTGACATTTTGTTATCATTTCAAATGGTATCATAATAATTATTTTTAATGCGGTCTTATTACAAGTGTATTCAACATATAAATGTGATTCCTTAGAGATGTCTTGAGGTGTTTTGCTTGGATTGCAGTTTTAAATTGTCAGACCTCCTATCCACTGTTATGCTGTGCAGATCCATACTTGTACTGTGACCTTGTATTGTAGTTCAACACTGTTCACTGTACTATCTGTGTACTGTAGTTTAACCCTATATGCGATGTACTATCCGTGTACCAACCATGTACCATAGTGTAACCCTATGCGATGTACTATCCGTGTACCAACCATGTACCATAGTGTAACCCTATGCGATGTACTATCCGTGTACAAACCATGTACTGTAGTTTAACCCTATGCAATGTACTATCCGTGTACCAACCATGTGCCATAGTTTAACCCTATGCAATGTACTATCTGTGTACCAACCATGTACCATATTTTAACCTTATGCGATGTACTTTCCGTGTACCGACCATACATTATAGTTCGCTACTGTTCACTGTACTGTACTATCATGTACTTTGACCCTGCATCATACTCAATATGTACACCCTGTGTACTGGACTAGTTATGGTTATCCTTGCATTTTGATCCCGGCCATCTAAAGTGTGTAATCCGAATTGAGATTTCTTGTTTTTGTTGCTTTAATTGTGAAATAATGACCACAAATTAAAATTTCAAGGCATGCACAAATGGTGCCACAATGCATCGGTGCAAAAAATACATAATTAATCCCCTGAGATACATGGCTGCTTTTGAACAAAATCATGAAATCTCCTCCACGAACCCGTATGATAAGGTAGAAGGGATCTGTACAAACCTAGCCATCCCCTTCCTCCAGCCTAGTGTCTGTATTCATGATTGTTTGCAGTTAATTGACTGACAGTGAAATGCTTATGACTCCCTTCATGCCCTTGTAATCAAGCACTATGTGAATAGTTTGTATGTGCTTTGTTTGTACGTGTATGTTCCACACAAGCAGACTTGCCAAGTATTTACACCCTGGGTGATCCAGTTCCACATGGGACTTGTATGCAGGGATTTCATTCCACATATGTACATAGACACATGTGTTGAACAGTGTGGTTCCATTCCGCAGTGAACATAATATGGTCACGCACAGGGTGATTCAATCCCAAATGTGATTGTAAGTAGGTACACTCCCCACCACACCGTATGCGATTCGGATTCAGTGTTAGGTACAGGATTTGTTGGTATGGGTATGTTGGTTTAGCTACTCATACAGTGTATGTCCAGTGTGTTGGGACCATCTGTACTGTAATATGATACATAACTGAGAAAGCTGCCACACACTGGGAAGCCTATAAGCAGATTGGACCCTGTGTCCAACACGTGTTGGGGATTAGCACTGAAACCAAGGAACTGTTCACCACATATCAACACAGCATACACTCCAGCTGCAGGACACCTGATCGATCAGTGTAATACTAAGGTTGTTGGAACTCGGTTTACTGTAAATAGAGTGTTTTTCTATGAATAGTCCCTATGTACAGGTGGCCCCTATGTACAGGTGGTCCCTATGTACAGGTGGCCCTTATGTACAGGTAGTCCCTATGTACAGGTAGCCCCTATGTACAGGTGGCCCCTATGTACAGGTAGTCTCTATGTACAGGTGGTCTCTGTGTACAGTGGTCCCTATGTACAGGTGGTCTCTGTGTACAGTGGTCCCTATGTACAGGTGGTCCCTATGTACAGGTGGTCCCCATGCACAGGTGGTGCCCATGTACAGGTGGTCTCTGTGTACAGGTGGTCTCTGTGTACAGTGGTCCCTATGTACAGGTGGTCCCCATGCACAGGTGGTGCCCATGTACAGGTGGTCTCTGTGTACAGGTGGTCTCTGTGTACAGTGGTCCCTATGTACAGGTGGTCCCTATGTACAGGTGATCCCTATGTACAGGTAGTCTCTGCGTACAGGTAGTCTCTGTGTACAGGTGGTCTCTGTGTACAGTGGTCCCTATGTACAGGTGGTCCCTATGTACAGGTGATCCCTATGTACAGGTAGTCTCTGCGTACAGGTAGTCTCTGCGTACAGGTAGTCTCTGCGTACAGGTGGTCTCTGTGTACAGGTGGTCTCCGTGTAAAGATAGTCCCTGTATACAGGTGGTCCCTATGTACAGGTTTTCTCGCCTACATATTTCAGCATGATTGTACATCAGGTTACCACAGAAACAGCACACATGGATCATCATGGTCCAATAGTGTGTTATGTCTAAATTGTTTACTTCAAGTGTGTTATGTCTAAATTGTTTACTTCAAGTGTGTTATGTCTAAAGTGTTTACATCAAGGGTGTTATGTGTTCACATGGATTGAGTTTTGTGTGAAGTTTCTACATCAAATGTGCTTTATGTGAGGTGCTTACATACTGTAACGTTACCGTAATTCCGGAAAATAATGTGTGATTAAAATAATACTAATCATCCAAGTCTGGAGTAGAATTATATAAATGCTATTATAAAAATGCGCAACGCCATTTTGAACACCAGAAACGAAATAATGCGCGCTTAATAATGGCGTTCTAAATTAATGCACCGGCGAATTCACTCGCAAATTTTGCATTTATAAGATACCACATTAATTTTCCGGAATTACAGTATGTATTAAAGTGTGTTTGAGATAAGAGTCACTTGTAAAGAAAGTGGTTCCACATCCTGATAGTGTGCTACAGTAGAACATTCCTTACCGTCTGTCTTCTTCAGCTGTGGTCAGGCTTTGAGTTACAATTGGATCCTTGACCCCATGGGAACCTACCTTGGGCGATTGTCAATGTCTGGTATGCCAGTACATCTATTGATCGGTTACAGTTGTGTAAACAGTATACAGACGTTGGTCCACATAGGAGTGGTCACATTGTTGTCATGAGGATGGTGTACGTGTGTATGTGTATGTGTGTACGAGTGTGCATGTGTGTGTGTGTGTGTGTGTGTGTGTGTGTGTGTGTGTGTGTGTACGAGTGTACATGCGTGTGTGTGTGTATATGCATGTGCATGTGTACATGTGTGTCTGTGTGTATACATGTGCATGTGTGTGTGCATGAGTGTGTGTATGCATGTGCATATTTGTGTGTGTATGCATGCATGTGTGTGTGTGTGTGTGTGTGTGTGTGTGTGTGTGTGTGTGTGTACGAGTGTACATGCGTGTGTGTGTGTATATGCATGTGCATGTGTACATGTGTGTCTGTGTGTATACATGTGCATGTGTGTGTGCATGAGTGTGTGTATGCATGTGCATATTTGTGTGTGTATGCATGTGTGTGTGTGTGTGTGTGTGTGTGTGTGTGTGTGTGTGTGTGTGTGTGTGTGTGCATATGCATGTGTGCATGAGTGTGTGTATGCATGTGCATGTGTGTGTATGCATGTGCATGTGTGCATGTGTGTGTGTATGCATGTGTGTGTGTGTGTGTGCACGTGTGTGTGTGTGTGTGTGTGTGTGTGTGTGTGTGTGTGTGTGTGTGTATGTGTGTGTGTGTGTGTGTGTGTGTGTGTGTGTGTGTGTGTGTGTGTGTGTGTGTGTGCAGGTGTGTGTGTTTGTATTCATGTGTGTTGTGTGTATGAGAAGAGAAATTTCAGCTGGTAGTTAGCAGCTGCGAGGACAATGGTATCCACAAACATCAGCCCTATCACCTTGCTGTGCTCTGAGGCTGTCTTCAATTAGAATTCTCATTTCTTCTATATCTGGTTAATTTATTAGTTTAGTTCGCAAACAATATTTGATTAGTGGGTAATTACTTATTGTCAGGAAGGAATGTTCTATTCAAGTGTTAAGTGCAGGACGTCCTTCTAACCTAATTATGTTTGTGTGTACCCTCTAGTAAACCTGGTTATGTCCGATATTGGAAGGGTTTAATGTGGGGTTGCAAATGCCGATGAACCCTGTGTGCGGTTGTCGGTAATCCAAGATATTAAAGATATCACTGATTCAAGATTCGAACCGACTGCAAGCTCATGGTACACATGCTACTGTTGCTACTACACATTGACAGCTGTTGTGTGATTGCCAGCATCATTTATATCGTACTGCTTAACCTTCGCACACATACTGCATGGACTTGGCTAGCAGAAAATTTTTTCACACCAATCTTAAACATTGCATACAATGTTATCCACTGTTTTGGCAACCAAAAATTAATATAAACACAACATTCTCGGTAAAGTTGGTGCTAAACTTTAGTTGTCCAAACTGTGGATATATGAGCTTGTGTGGCATGCACATACTGTGTGTACTCGAACAATACAATAATTATACTATTCTTTGATCACAATTTCTAATGATCTGATTCATTAGTACGTACTTTTGTGCATACGTGTGGTTGTGTGTGTGTGTACATATGCATTTGTGTGTGCATGTGTATGATTGTGATGGTGTAAGAGGCAGCAGTACCTGTGGTCCAAGTGTATCTATGTACCATTGAGTGGAGTGTGTACTGTACATATGTATGTATACACCTTTGATCCAAGTGTTATTGTACAGATCTACATACCATTGAGTGGAGTGTGTACTGTACATATCTACGGACCAGTGAGTGGAGTGTGTACTGTACATATCTACGTACCAGTGAGTGGAGTGTGTACTGTACATATCTACGGACCAGTGAGTAGAGTGTGTACTGTACATATCTACGTACCAGTGAGTGGAGTGTGTACTGTGCATATCTACGGACCAGTGAGTAGAGTGTGTACTGTACATATCTACGTACCAGTGAGTGGAGTGTGTACTGTACATATCTACAGACCAGTGAGTGGAGTGTGTACTGTACATATCTACGGACCAGTGAGTGGAGTGTGTACTGTACATATCTACAGACCAGTGAGTGGAGTGTGTACTGTGCATATCTACGGACCAGTGAGTAGAGTGTGTACTGTACATATCTATGTACCAGTGAGTAGAGTGTGTACTGTGCATATCTACGTACCAGTGAGTGGAGTGTGTACTGTACATATCTACAGACCAGTGAGTAGAGTGTGTACTGTACATATCTATGTACCAGTGAGTGGAGTGTGTACTGTACATATTTACCTGTAGCCCAATTGTCTGTCTCCACAGGTTTTGGAGGTGTAATCATTTTCACATTAGTAGGTGCATGTCACCCTGTATGCCTTAATGCACACGCACACATGAGGATAGACCTCTCCGTGGTAGTTGTAATAACGCGGCTCTACAATCCTGTCATTGATAGACCAGCTCTCATGCTTGTTCGCTTTGAAGTTTCAAGAGTGGGTAACTCCGTCATCCTCCAAAACACGGGAAGGTAGTTGAAAACTATTTGACTTTGAATGGCGTGGTGACCTTTCTCACCAACCTACTACAAGCTTCTGTAATAAG
>OZ026557.1:4346465-4376465 GCA_964020155.1 Chondrilla cf. caribensis | reverse complement strand
TACTTACCTGTGTGTATACGGACATAGAGTGTTTATAATGACAAAATGTGTTCTTATCACAATGCAGGTGCGAGCCATTCTGACACCATCCTATGATTCCCAGACCTCCATCCAACCATTGCTTTAGCTTTGCGACAGACACTGATACAGCTGTGTGCTAAACCCACACACTCAGTCTTAATGTGATGTCTCAACAGTATCAGTTTAGGTGTGTACATGAAATGAACCAATGTGGGTGACATTTATGACTAAATTATACTTTTGAAGGGATTTTTCCAGAATATTTACATTTGAAGGGATTATTTTTACAAATGCATAGAGATATTTTACATAAATATGTATTTTTAAGACAGCTTGTTCAAATGTATTCTTTTTTGAGAGGTTTTGCCCGAATGTATACATTTTTGAGGGTTTTCTGCTGGAATGTGTGCATTTGCTTGTACTTACCATCTGTCATCGATGTGACCATTTATGAGCTAATTATCACTAGTGGGCTTGCCAGCCAATGACACAACACCACGACACAGTCTGCTAACCAGGTGTTCAGGAGTTACACTTGTGTGTGTAAATGTACCAGATGGTGTATTGTAGATTGGTCACTTTTGTTAAGTATTCTTTCACAGACAGATTGTGATGTTCCTGCATATCTCTGTGTGCATTAGAAAGTCACTTAAAGGAGAACACTTTACTGGAGTCACAAACCACCTTGCCAAAGGAGCATGTTGGCAATTGGACCACTTCAGTAATAGGACCACCTCAATATTAGGACCACCTCAGTAATAGGACCACCTCAGTATTAGGACCACCTCAATATTAGGACCACCTCAGTAATAGGACCACCTCAGTAATAGGACCACCTCAGTAATAGGACCACCTCAGTAATAGGACCACCACAGCACACCAAACACTGTATAATTCATATTATGATACCAGCATCCTGTATCACCTCACAAATGAGACCATCTGGCAGGTTTCTCAGGTGATCTCATCTGTGAGGTTCTGCAAGGAATGTTCTATAGTCACTACATCATTCATTACATTCTGATGTGTTACTGTTGAAGGTTGGTAGGCTTCGGGTTGTGAGTCACTAGAAAAGTCTAATTATATAGGGCCAAACATGACTTAGGCAGATGTGTGTTACATATACCCCAAATGCAACCATGTCCTGTTTGTGTATGTACAAGCATTATAGTACACTCTAATGGTAGATACTATACATGCACATCAAAGTAGAGTTATGTGTCACCTAGGGCATGTATTTTGTGGAGAAATCCTACCCCTTTGACAGAATTGATTGTAGATTTGACAATTCTGTACGAGGGGGAGGTTGCCCGGTACGTAATGAGATCATCCGAGGCATGGGTGTACCGTTTGTATAGCTACCTCTGGTGACAGACAGCAAATATGCTCTTCAAAGGGATAACTCGACGGTAAATACGCGCCCACCTGTTGTTATAACGATATTCATAGTCTCGTGAAGACGTGCTGCGCCCTTCGCGCGCTTCTGCATAAAAGAAGACCAGTTAGCGTGTGTGTCGGTAGATAATTCTCTTCTTATCTCTGCGAGCTGTATCCTTCCCTGTGTCCCTCTGAGTGACCCATCATGTATCGCGAGCTGCTGAAGAACTCCTCTCTGCTTTGCCTGCTCGTTTTGAGCAGCACTTGCCTCTTCCTGGTCGTCGGTCAGACTACAACTGGACCAACTTGCCCGAACAATTTACGTGAAGTGTAAGTTATCAGTTCATTGGACAGTGACCGTGTATCACTCCTGCTTGTGTGTTTGTTCACATCTGTTGAACTGGCGCGGCTCTGCTGTACACGCTGGTACCCGCCCATGTACAGTTTGCCCGCCTACAACGCATAATAGCCGTCCGTTTTACTTCATTGATTATTGCGCCATACAGGTCCTTGAGCGTAGACAAACGCTTAGTCGACAGAACTGGGGGAGTCGCTACACTATTCGATACTTGTTCGAATTTCAGTAAGGAGCTCAATGGCAAGCAGCTTGGAGTGTGTAGAACTGACAAGGACTACCTTGGCTGTTTCGCACGGGGAATGAGGCGAGCCGTTCGTGACTGTGCTAACATATTTGCTAACAGTACGTGGAACTGCACGTATGCCGTCAGAGAAATGGTGTTTGGACGTTTCATACATCAGATGGGTGAGTGGATGTGTGTGTGTGAGTGGATGTGTGTGTGTGAGTGGATGTGTGTGTGTGTGTGTGTGTGTGTGTGTGTGTGGATGTGTGTGTGTGTGTGTGTGTGTGTGTGTGTGTGTGTGTGTGTGTGTGTGTGTGTGTGTGTGTGTGTGTGTGTGTGTGTGTGTGTGTGTGTGTGTGTGTGTGTGTGTGTGCCCTAATTAGTACATGCACGTTACCCAGTCTCAAACTCATGTACACTATGTCAACCAGTACAGATACAAGGTGTTAGTTGGTAGTTTTTACTGTAATTCTCTTTCTAAACTTTTAGATGTGTCAGAGAGAGCTACTGTTGTAGCTTTGCTCAGTGCTGGTGTTATGTACGAGTTGACAGCGTGCTGTCGTGAACGAATGTTGGACGACTGTCACTGTAACTATTCCCTACCTTCGGTGAATTTCGAAGTCTCGCCTCAAGGAGAAACAGTTTACAAATATGGGGGCTGCTCCGACAGACTGGATACACCAGCAAGAAGAACGAGAACTCTTTTGAGAATTGACAGTGCCTCCGACAACAACTGCGACAAGGTTGACAGCCACAATGCAGAAGTAGGGCTAAAGGTGAGACTGAGGTCGTGTGTGAAAGAGAGCATTCAGGCTACGTAAATTGGAGTTAAGCATTACATTATGTCTGAATTGTAGGATACAGTAGTTGTTTTTCTCCCTCAAGTTTCCTGTTCAATGTAATCTCGAATAATTATCACAGCTGTCCAAACCAATATCTCAGCAATGGATTTTTTCTAAAAGTTTAACAAATTCAATGAATAACTCGCAGCCATCCTTTTGATTATATTCATTACTTGTGTGCATTGTTATTAGATAAAATATAGAAATAATAATTGCAATTAGAAAGTCATGCAATATGTATTGTAAGTGTAAATAGGAAGTTTGAAGTCATGGTTCCACTGTTATCTGCAATCGATGTGATGTCATGTTTTCGCTAAAGACCACACCAGGTTGACTGTCCCAAAACCTAAATGATATCATTTAAATTTGAGTTGAAACATGTTATTTTTGCTGACAAATTGTTTATTTTCACCTCGTCTCTCTGCTCGGTCACTTAGATGGCCTCTGTTACAAAGGTTCACTGTCACTGCCATGGACTCTCAGCTTCGTGTAACATCAAGACCTGCAAGCACCGGATAATGCCATTCAGCTACATTACGAACAAGATGCTAATGAAGTACAGTGGAGCAGTGAAGGTCCATCCACCAACAAATGAAATGTTTACCCCTGTGAATGAAAATGCCGATAACCCAACAGATGAGGATTTAGTGTACTCTCAAGATTCCCCTAATCCGTGTAATCCTAACAAAACTTTGGATATTCCTGGGACACGTGGACGTAGGTGCTACCCAGAAAAACAGGGTAGAGGAAGCTGCGATATGCTTTGCTGCAATAAGGGGTACTACAAACGTTCGCAGAATGTGCCAGTATATCGGATCCGTATTGTAAACTTCCGAGTTATACAAGAAGTGGAAAGGTACACAACAGTGACGGAGTATTTCTGCAATTAGCCGTGCCCAACTCTAAGACTGAATTTACATTGTGTGTGCTCTCGAAATTTTAATTCTACTTGTTTCACAACTCTATCCTTTTTGCACATTCTAATCAACATCAGAATTGATTACATGCTTAATATGTACATATTGCAATGAATGCAATATTCCACGTACATTACATTACTCAACATGTTTGTATGTACACAGAAACTTGTTCAAACACACACTTATCCATTGGGAATCTTTTTCTGTCTGTTACTTATGTATATTATAATTATTATATGATCTGATTATCTGCATTTGTAGTGCTACATCGCTCACTGGCATATTATTCCTTTGTACCACTATGTAATTATTTCAAGATAATATAATTATAAATGATATATACCAACTAGTAGTACATTGTATAATATAATACACACTTGTTGGAATGCCATAATAATATTAATGTTATGATATATATAGTTACATTTCTGGTTGGGATCAGAGTAGAAGCAGTTAACGTTTGAAATCGCAATCTTAAGTGCACACATAATTATTTGTTGCACTCCCACCACAGCTGGAAAGGTAGCAATTGGTCGGATGCTATTTGTACAGGTTATGCTTGGAGTATAGTCAGTCACTGTACGTATTGTTTACTGTTTACAGTACGTAATATTATTGTTTACTGTTCACTGTATGTACTGTTTACTGTTCACTGTATGTACTGTTTACTGTTCACTGTACGTTTTGTTTACTGTTCACTGTATGTATTGTTTTCTGTTCACAGTACATATTGTTTACTGTGCACTGTATGTACTGTTTACTGTTCACTGTACATTTTGCTTACTGTTCACTGTACGTTTTGTTTACTGTTCACTGTATGTATTGTTTACTGTTCACTGTATGTATTGTTTACTGTTCACTGTATGTATTGTTTACTGTTCACTGTATGAATTGTTTACTGTTTACTCCGTGTGTGTGTGTGTGCTTGTGTGACTGTGCATGTACATATGTATAATAATATGTATGTGTGTGTACAAGTGTGCATTCATCCACACATAACAGTATTAACATATTTCAGTGAATTTCACGGACGATCAATGGTGCAGACTGATCTAACGAAACCATGAAACAGTTCAACTGTAAACATTTGGTATGAATACAGGTGTAATTGGTGTCCTGAACACAAAACAACAAACAGTCTCACCCTTGGAAAGTTACGTATGACCACTTGATAAAATTTCATGAATAATTGACAAATTCACATATATACCGTACATATTTCGAAATCACCTGACATATGGTATATTTGAATGTATTGTTAATTATGTGTATCTGATCTAATAATGGACAATTAATACTTTTGATCACATTACCAATTACAGTAACACATCAAAAGTATAATACATACTTCCTTTCCTATGACAATATCGGATAAGCCAGGTGAATCACATACTTGGGAGCTCATTGTTGGATTATATCTAATTATTTTGAATTTTGATGTTGTATACTTCACTGCACACGTACAAAGTGGGAATATTTAAGTGGTTCAGTTGCATGAAAGAACCAATTGTGTTCATTCTGTGAAGTGAAATGAGATGCTCATTTAATAGTTAAATTGACGTGAGAGGCAACCATACATAGATATATGTACAGGCATTTACACACATACACACACACACACACACACACACACACACACACACACACACACACACACACACACACACCTGTACCTAAATGCATCCACACACACACACACACACACACACACACACACACACACACACACAAACAGCACACACACACACACACACCTGTACCTAAATGCATCCACACACACACACACACACACACACACACACACACACACACACACACACACACACACAACACACACACACACACACCTGCACCAGGACATGAGAACAACCATACTTATGTACATATACATAAATGCATTCACACACACACACACACACACACACACACACACACACACACACACACACACACACACACACACACAAGCTACCACAACACTCCAAACTATTAGAATCCACACAGGTTGATGGTAAAGGAATAGGTTGTCCCACAGTTATTCAATATGAACAAATGCCAGTAAGCAAGTCTAATATTATCTCTTTCCAGCTGTGATGACTTCACTTGTGAAGTTTCTACATTGTAACACACACTCACAGGCAGATTCTTGAGCTTGATTCTATCCAACATTCGCGATTTCAAAGAAACTTATCCTTCCATCATCACAGACAACTGCGGCACTACCGCCTTCGAGGCTAGCATGGTGTGTGTAGTAGTGTATTATCTTGTGTATTGTGTGTATATTGTTATAACCACACACACGCACACGCACACACACAGCGGGACTGCAATAACGATATTCATTTTAACCCCTTTTTTGTGGCGTAGAGAGGGGGGCTGGACTGAGGTTGGTGGACCATCGTGGTATAAAAGACGATCACTCTCCTGTGATTTCGCGTACGCTTTTTGCTTCTTGTCACGGTCGGACTTTGCGGACGCAGCCGGGCAACCGATTCTCCTCCTCTTGCTGGAAGTGGACTGATTGAAACTCTATCGACCCTTTTGTGCGATGTTGCCCAGATATTTGGCGCTTCTTTGTTCCCTTGTTTACATCAGCAGCTGTCTACTCCTGGCAGAATCTACTAATTTCACTTGCAAGAACAATCTGGCGAATGTGTAAGTCGAGCTGTGTGATCCAACCAGCCATTCGATACTAAGGCTCTGTATCGTTGAATACACGCAGCGCGATATGTCGAAGTGTTTTTGTACAATGATTCTGAGTAGAAAACCTGAAATTCTTTCCTGCTGGAGTTGATAAGGTGCATACCATATTGTTCTTATTATAGGAAATTGAGTGTTGATCCACGCCTAGTGGACAGCAATGGGCTTGTCCATGATCGTTTTAGTACCTGCTTCGAATATAAGGACCACCTCAACGAGCAGCAACTTCGTGTGTGTTCCAGAGACAAGCGTTATTTAAATTGCTTTGCTTTTGGAATGAGAAGAGCTGTGGATATGTGTGGGAGGGTATTTGCCAACAGTACTTGGAACTGTACGTATGCCGTCAGAGACCTTGTGTTTGGACGTTTCGTTCATGAATTGGGTATGCATCCTGTGATCATTGCACCCTGTTTGTCTGTCCCTCAGTTGTTCACGTTCCTGCTTGTGTGTAGACGTATGTCGCTCTACAAAGTTCTGCCGGTTCCTCAGTTATTTACATGTGTGTTTGCGTGTAGCAGTGTATGGTATCTACAAAGTGCCCAATACCTCACGGACTATCCCCGCACTACCACACTTATATAGCACATTGAAACCTCTCCACGTTGCACCTCTCAATTGGAGAAGCCTTCCTGTACAAGATCGCCAATCTGTCTCCATCAGGTCTTATGTCATGTAATATAGTGTAATTTGGGCCTCTGGAGGGGGAGACCTGTGTAAGAAGGATATGTTGACATTCAAATTTATCCATAGAGGCAATTTCTTCTGTATTGTAGGCCATAATATTTATTTCCATAGAGTATATAATAATGTATATTCTATAGAACACCCTGTTTTGTGTACGTAAAGTGATAATGGATGTAACGACATTGTGGTGTATGTCGATAAGGTAGATCTGGTTTGTGGTGGGCTGTGAGAGCATTCTTGTGGCTTCTCGAGGTGAGCTAGCTCTACAATTTGCTTTCAGTGTGCGGAGGATTCCTTATTAGTCTTGTATACTAGCTCAAGAGTCCCACCGTAGTCTTGTATACTAACTCAGTATACTACCTCGAAGTTTCCTGCATTCTTGTATACTACCTTTGTATACTACCTCAAGTTTCACTGCAGTCTTGTCTTGTATACTAACTTTGTATTCTTATTGTATTCTCCCTAAGAGTTGCATATACATATGTAATTGTGTTGTGATTGTAACATAGTTTATGGTAAATTTGTAACATTTGGTGTTCCTCCACGCTTGCTTGTACAGTACATCACTTCTTTCCTCTAAACCTCAGATGTGAGGGAAAGGTCCACTGTCATGGCGATGCTCAGTGCTGGCGTTATGTTTGAGTTGACTGCATGCTGTCGAGAAAGAATGTTATTTGACTGCTCTTGCAACCATTCTGTACATGAACCTTTTACATGGACGGGCAAAAACAGACATGGAGAAGATACCCTCTTCTTAAGAGGCTGCTCTGACAGACTAGATATTCCCGCTGAAAGAACAAGAACTCTTTTAAGAATTGACAATGGCTCCGACAACAACTGCGACAAGGTTGACAGCCACAATGCAGAAGTAGGGCTAAAGGTGAGACTGAGGTCGTGTGTGAAAGAGAGCATTCGAGTGTGTTAGAGTTGACTTTGTCCACATTTCCAATGCAATGCAAAAAATTAAAGTAGATCAAAATGTGTAATTTAAGTAGTAGAAGGCTCTGACGAAGACCACTTCAGTGAAAACAGTTACTCAGTCAATCATGCATGCTCTAGGTCTGTTTGTTTCCTTTGGAGAACTAACTAAACAAACATTTCCTCGATTACCAGACTTGACTCACACAACCTGGCGCGTTGTATCAACTATACAGGCCTATGCACAGCCAGGATTCAGAAACAGATAATTTGAGCTAAAAAACTTGTGAGGCTGCTGTCCCCACTTGGATGACATGAGTGTCTTTTTAGGTTTTTGAAAGGACCTTTGTTGAAGATATCACACGACTTTGTACCGTATCAATATTCCACCTAATGAAATGGACATCATGGTTGATGCTTTGTGCTCAACTTATCCAATTTCTGATTCTCGGTGTTTTAGAATTGGCTATTTTTGCACAGTACAAAATTGTAATATAAATTTACTGTTGTGGGTATGTGTAGGAACGCATATCATTTATATACATATATCGAGCGTAACATACTGGAAGTCGAAATGAAAATAATATGGGAGTGGGGAGCATTTCAATAGGTAAAAGTATGGTATGGTAGAAAGTACTGAAGGTTTTAAAGCTTGCTTCTGGTGCTCAATAAAATGGGTTACTTTGGGATGTGAGTGTATAACGCAGTGCTAACCACAGACCCCTCTCTGCCAGTACACAACGCTAGTACATATTGTTGTTGTGTTACTTGGCCAAAACATATTAGGAGTGCAGTGTTGGTGTACTGTGCTTTTGACCAAAAATGGTGTGTAGTAGTACAATAGTGTGGTGTCCACAAGATGACTTGCTTGAACGATTGTTCCCAGAACATCATTGCTCATGTAGAACTGTAGAGAATAATGTGATTAAGGCTGTTGAAACTGAAAATATTGTTACGATCGTTACCATGAGTTTGTTCTCCAAGTATAATTCCAGGAAATAGCAGGGGATCATAATTATTGTATGTATGGCCTCATTGTGAAGATGGTCATTAACACACTGTATACTATGCTGTGGTCAGGAGACCTCTGTATGATTAGGCTTCAATGTGGCTAAATTCAGCTACATGGAGAATCGTATACCATACTTGCTCTAATTTTTTGCAGGACATTATTTCCACAGATTTCGCAAACAACTTTGTATTCACGGACATTTAACATAGGAAATTTGATTTGCAAAACATTTTTCGGCAAAAAGTAGCCGGGTCCTGCAAGGCCAGTTGTCCACTCTTGAAATACGTACGTATGTATCCCCTGATGATTAGAGCAAGTATTGTATATACGCAGACATGAAGTCTACACTAACCTTACAAAACCACTTTGTGATAGTCGTGGTGACCTTTACTATCTTCAATAATATTCGTGTCCTGGTATATATTTCTGAGATATCTTCAACTTTGTGGTTTTTGATTTACTTGAACTTCTAAATTATTTATCCATCTTCTCTCTCTCACACACTCCCTCCCTCCCTCCCTCTCTCTCTCTCTCTCTCTCTCACACACACACACACACACACACACACTTAGATGGTATCTGTCACAAAGAGGCACTGCCACTGTCATGGAATTTCAGCTTCTTGTAACGTACAGACCTGCAAATACAGGATGCAGCCCTTCAGCCACTTCACCAACAAAATGCTAGTGAAGTATGGTGGGGCTGTGAAGATCCATCCACCGACAAATGGTACATTTACCACTCACAATGAAAACGCTGATAATCCAACGGACGAAGATTTAGTGTACATTTGCGATACACCTAATCTGTGCTTCGCTAACAGTACATTAGATATTCCCGGAACAAGTGGTCGTAGGTGCTACCCAGAAGTGGTAGGAAGAGGAAGCTGTGAATTGCTGTGCTGCAATAGAGGACACTACAAGAAAACAAAGACTGTGACAGAATACGAGTTCAAACTTGTAGGGTTTACATTAATACAAGTCCCAGTCAGAACCAGGACGGTGACCGAGTATTTTTGCAATTAGCTGTGATCCTCGTGAACCTGGACTTACCTTTCGTATGTCCCTGAAAACTCATTTTAATTCCGTCTTTTCCTCTCAATCGAACATGCCCATTAAGTCAATGTAACCTCCTGATCATATTAATGATATGTGTATTGCAATGAATTGCAATATTGTATGTACTTTAGATTAATCACCGTGTTTGTATGTTCACAGAAACTTGTTCACACACTTATTTGGAAACTTTTCCTGTTCGTTTACCCTTATACATATATTATAGTTATTACATGTAAATCAATTATCTGCATTTGTAGGGTTTCGTGCATTCCTACATATTGTATTCACTTATGCCACTATAATAATAATAATATAATATATTCACAATATAAAGCAATGCATGTATTGAATATCACATTATCATATGTATGGTTGCCTATATACGTACGTATATAATACATGTACTTACATATAATATAGAATACAAAAATATTTGCATCCAATCAAAATTATGTGCATTTGTCCATATCGTGCATACAGTACTAAAACCCAAGAGGACATATTTCTGGATTATAATGTGGATTTGACCTTTTACAATATAATATAATAAAATAATACGTATTTAATATTAAACAGGGCCGGGACAGTCAAGTATTATTATGGTCAATTTCTTGTATGTATACGTGTACATACACCTTACATATTATTGATGGGATATGATACAAAACAGTTAATCTCATACCATACTGTGTAGTAATCATAATTGCATATATTCAACTACATGTTAAACGTATCAATTACATAACATTAGAAATGAAAGTAAATAATACATATTAATTTTATTCTTATTGTCAGTGCTGTTCTTTGTTACTTATTTAATTATAATGATATGTTCAGTTATATATACAGAAACAATAATAAGATATGGTGTACGTAATACAACAAACAAACCCATAAGTTTATGTACACACAAGTATACACACATGTACGCATATGAACGTACATACACACAAACAAACCCATACGTTTATGTACACACAAGTATACACACGTGTTCGGATATGAACACACACACACACACACACACACATACACACACACACACACACATACACACACACACACACACACACACACACACACACACACCTGCACGTCCACACAGGCATGCACAGTGATGTGAATATTCAGCACTATTGTGCGTATCTTGATCACAACTTGCAGAATGTTGGCTCTTGCTGGTTTACTTACTTCTACCACAAGATGTTGTACATATGTAGAACATGTTTTAAATCTGTGATTTCATTCCAGGTAACTTTGAAGGCTCCTGGGAAAGTTACCACAATGGAGAAAAGGTGTGTACTAAAGAACACACAAAGTTACTTCCTCACAACCTTTGGAGTCTTTAAGAAAACATATTCCACGATAAACCATATTTGGGAGAAACAACATGAACCCAGGTGAACCAGGTAAGCATTTGAGGGAGAGAATGTCATGAGGTATACAAATGAGGGCCTTCTTGATCTGCATGATGTAACTGACAGCTCATGACTGACACCTACACATGTGTGTTGTGTGTTATGACTGCAGGACGTGGTACTAGACAATACATACATGTCTGTGGTAAGTATATCCCATAAATAGTAACACACAGTGTGTTCACAGTAATAGTGGGAGGGCTTAGGTGGCCATTTTGTCCACAAATGCCACAGTCACAGACAACACACATTGTATCTCTTACAAAGTGCAAATATTTTGAATTATTCAATTAGCTTCCAGATACCCTGGAGCATATCAGAATACAGCAGTAAAGAAAACAGTGGATAAGTGCGGGCTAAACATAGGAATCATTTTACAGCTGGCAGCTGTTGTCATGGAAACACTATATACTTGATGCTCTGAGCATCAGATGTCACTCAGTTGTAAACAGTTTCCGGTAGTCTTGAGGTCGTCTGTAATGATAACAACTACTTAGTTGTGAATGAGGGCTTGCTTGTATCAACATTCCCTCACCCACCTGGTGTATGAATCGTCCAAACATCATTTCGATCTCCGATGGCATGTGTACAGTACTGTTGGCAAATATGACTACACAGTCCCAAACTGCTCAAGTATTGTGTACCGCTGTATATACTGTATGTGTTGTCAACCATTACTGTACGTACACAGACTATTACGCGGAACTTTATCACGTGTGTATCGTACATGTACAGGTTCACGCCTGTTCGATCCTCCGTGTTTATACACGAACACAATTGTCAGTTCTAAATGCGTGATCAGGTGGTGATGTTATGATGACTGACAAGGTGACACATTAAATGGGATGGACTACTGTGTACAGTGTATCATCAAAGTTACACTCCTAACGAAGCAAATCACTTAAGAAGCTGTTAAGGTGAGGTGTTGTAAACAGTAAAATGGTGTAATTGTCCAAGATATACTTGAAGGAATGGAAGCCATGTGAAGTACCAGATTCACTGACAATCCTCTCTAACAAAACATTCATCTCCAGCTATTGTCTAATTGTGTATAAGGGATAGAACACACCTAATTTCTATGATGATAATAGGCTATGATAATGATATGGTGTTGAGGTGCACACACACACACCTACACACAATATTATCATGGTAATAGTCTGTTCACTCCTATGTTCCTGTGTGTGTGTGTGTGTGTGTGTGTGTGTGTGTGTGTGTGTGTGGTGTGTGTGTGGTGTGCCTATGTGTGTGTTTGTGTATGTGTGTGTGTGTGTGTGTATGTATTGGTGTGTGTGTGTGTGTGTGTGTGGTGTGTGTGTGGTGTGCCTATGTGTGTGTTTGTGTATGTGTGTGTGTGTGTGTGTGTGTATTGGTGTGTGTGTGTGTGTGTGTGTGTGTGTGTGTGTGTGTGTGTGCGCGCGCCTATGTGTGTGTTTGTGTGTGTGTGTGTGCCTATGTGTGTGTGTGTGTGTGTCTGTGTGTGTGTGTGTGTGTGTGTGTGTGAGCCCGATCAGTAGGTGGTCAGAAGTGTCGCTGGAATGACTTGATCCAGCGGGATTTGGTGAGGTGTGGCATTGAACAGGACTGGCGAGAGCTTGCCCAGGACAGATCTGCATGGCGTGGCATAGTTGAGATGTCTGTCAACATCATCAATGAAGAATTTGAAAAGAAGGAAGACAAAAAGAAAGATGAGAGGAAGAAAAAGCACCAGACACAGCTTGCCACTGCCTCTGCCGGGTTGATCTGCGACCATCCCAATTGCACTTTCACAGCCTCCAACCGGGCTGGCCTGGTCAATCACAAACACCAGATTCATGGCCCTCGGACCACAGCACAGTGCAACCACTGCGGGAAATCCTTCAACACTCAGGGACTTCGAAATCACGAGCGTGTCTGTGCCAGTAGGCACTAATGGACTTGGGACGTTTTGGCCTGTATCACTCCCCCTCATTAAGGCTTGTTGGAGTGCAAACAGCAGAAGAAAAGTGTGTATGTGTGTGTGTGGTGTGTGTGTGTGTGGTGTGTCTATGTGTGTGTGTGGTGTGTCTATGCGTGTGTGTTTGTGTGTGTGTGGGCCTATGTGTGTGTGTGCGTGTGTGTGTGTGTGTATGTGTTTGTGTGTGTGCATGTATGTGTACATACGGGAGTGTGTGTGCGTGTATGTCTGCACATGGAAGTGTGTGTGCATGTATGTGTACATACGTGAGTGTGTGTGCGTGTCGATATGTGGATGCAAGAACATACCTAAGGTTTCCTCAACATCAGCAAAGAACTGTGTCTCCAGGTCTCAATGACTTAGAGCTTCAATTCCTTTGAAAGATAACCCATGAGTAGACACCCTACCTAGTACTACCAGGGAGTGACTCTATATTCACATTGAAGAAGTGAATGCACAGACACACTGCACATGCACAAACACACTGCACACAGACACACTACACACAGACACACTGTGTACAGATACACTGCTCAGAGACACACTGCTCAAAGATGCACTACACACAGACACACCCACACACCCAGGGTCAACTGATTGGGTGCAAACGAGGAATTAAGACAAGCAATCATAAACTGAAACTAGAAAACAATACTGATGTGGCAAGCTGCTGGTATTCATGACACATATTGATCCTACACACATTTAAACTACCATACAATACAAATACAACCATCACAATACCACCACACTCAACAGCCTCCTTTGGTGGGGAGACAGACCATAATAATGAGTACTCCTGAAGTACAGTCACACCCAGAGTTAAGTAGCACCCTCTACAATAGCAGTTACCTAACAGGTGAAGTCACTGAACCCTGGGAGCACTGGACCAACGTAGGGTGCAATTATATCAGTAGATAATGGGCTCTCAACACATTACCAGCACATGATGTCACAGTACACACAAGTGCAGTGTCTTTGTCCCTTTCAACCAGCTTTAAGATGTGGGGCACCAGAATACCTGGAAAAAGATCAAATCCTGTGTATCCTGATTAAGTCCAGCATTGTGTATTGTAATGCTAGTCAAATCATGTTAATTGCTATCAATTAATGTTTTAATTTGTACAAATTGGCATGCACGAAGAATAACATTTTTTGAGTTATTGCCCGAAAGTTTATACTCAAAGTGATACTGATACCATTCTACATGTAAGAAATTTGACTCCATTCCGCACAAATTATAGATTCGCTCGTATTAGACAGTAAGCACATGTTTCTCAACGTAACCATCCAATTGGCTGAATGAATTACGAGAAAGGCAACAGGAATCTAACTGGATTAACCAGCACGTGCCTAGGAAAGTCTTATTAAATTTCTTAAAATGCATAATTGAGCCATCAGTGTTCAATCATCCGGTAAACACGGTCATGAAAACGGTCTGGATTATTACCTAATGTAGCCAGGTTAACAGATCAAGTTACTGTTGTTGAAGTCAACCTACTGTGTTCGATCAGCCCAGCAAAGACAAAAACTGGTAAGGGTTATAGCAGACTCAAACAATGAACCATAAACAGTTGAAGATGAAGCCATTCCAATACAAAAGATGGGGTAATGTGGCTGAAGGATTAGCAAGATGGCTGTCCTTATGCACTGCTAGTCCAGTCACCCAGACTGGGAGATGCCGCATGTGTGTGTGTGTGTCGGTGTTCCTCTGTGTGTGTGTGTGTGTCGGTGTGCCTGTCCGTGTGTGTGTGTGTGTGTGTGTGTGTGTGTGTGTGTGCATGTGCGTACACATGTGTGTTCGTGTGTGTTTATGTACATAGATGTAGTACTGCGTTTTCATTGTGCGTGTTGTTACCTCCCCAATCTACAGTGTTATATTATGTATGAATGGGTATCCCCATGTGTAGGTGTGGGTGTGCCTGTGTGCTCAAGGTGAGGAGAGGTGGCCTGTTTACTAATTGAATCAACCAAGGGTTCAATTGATAAGGTCACTGATTGTGAAAACATAAATCTGTACAGCCCCAGATTCACTAGAGCTTCTCTCACATGTTAGGGTTGGCTGATTTTAGACAAAGGTAGAAGCCTTTATTTAAAGAAGTACCAGAAAGGTTACACAGAGAGTGGGTGTATAACTTTAAATTAGGCGATGGATGGGGCAATGAGTAAGAACTTAGTGCACCTCCCACTCATACCACTTTGTTTAGCTGATACTCAGTGCAATCTCCCGGTTAGTACACATTCCTGATTAGTACACATTCCTGATTAGTACACACTCCTGGTTGGTACACACTCTTGGTTGGTACGTACATACTCCTGGTTAGTACACACTCCTGGTTGGTGCACACTCCTGGTTAGTACACACTCCTGGTTAGTACACACTCTCGGTTAGTACACACTCTCGGTTAGTACACACATGTACTGTACGCACCCCTTGCTCCCTACCTCATCACACAGTACTGGAATGCACAAGACAATATGCATTTCAAGCAACCCCTCCCTGCTTCCTGATTACCACGTGTACATACCTATATGAAACATTACAACACCTATTGGAGAATATCCACCAGCCTTCAAAGACTAGCAGAAAAGAGGTCATGATATTACATCAGTCCCATGCGACACTCTAAGGTCATGCCTGGCTGCACGCACAAAGAAAACAGCACATTAGGCCGTTAAAGAGATCACTCTGTGTTATTACATTCTACCTTTACAAATTCATAACAGAGACTACTCGGTTTACCGTGCAATGAACGTACAGGATGCCAACACAAACATATGGAAGGTAGCAACACGAAACATTAAAAGAACGCTGTGTTACAATTCATAGACAAAATATGCAGGACACTATAAGATAAAACACCCTCACAGAGATGAAACAGGGGGAGGGGGTACAAACAAGTCAAAATTATTTTGAGAAAACTAACACAAAACAGTCACATTCTAACACAAAACATAATTTATCAGTGACAATAACAGAAAACATTCACATTCTAACACACAACATGGAGAACAACAAAGCAAAGGTAACAGGAAGCACAGTTGAGATGGATGGACCCATAGTATAACCTCAACACATTATTACGAAAATGGCAGGAATCTAACAACAGTGACTCCAGACTGAGTGTCATTGTGTACAAATTGTGAGCCAGATTTGTACACAATGTTGTTCTATGTACATTTTGGGTTAGGTTTACATTATTGAAGAAAGAGGATAAACAAGATTAATGTGACTAACAGCTCCCACATACTGTACATCATCATCATATGCATCATCTACATATAACAATGCAGGTAGTGGCTGGTACACTTCATATTAATACAACCTGTTATAGTGAATCCCAGATGCTGTTAGGAGATGGTCTGATTCACACACTCGCTAGTCTTCCATTCCTCTATTTGACATGTATACCTGCACCTCTGTCTAAACAACACAAGTAACTCCAGCCGTGAGCCCCATCTCATATGTAAACATCCACATGCGTTGTGTGATTCAATTGTTACAGTATGGCTACTCTACCTGAATACGAGTATATGTACAAGTTTGTATATACAGTGAAACCTCTCTAATCCGACACTCAATGGGACCTGAGAATAATGTTGGATTAGGAGGTTGTTGGATTATGGAGTGCCTCTTACCATACATATGTATGGTGACTGTACCTCATATAATGGTCGGATTAGAGAGAATGTTGGATTATAGAGGTGTTGGATTAGCAAGGTTTCACTGTACACATAATACAAGTGCTTATAAATATGAATATCGAGTGGAACATTTCTATAAAGACAACCTCAAGGGGCAGGATTAGGTGGTTTGTGTGTGTGGATGGTCTTAATACGGAGGTGCTTTAGTTGAATTACTGGATAGTTTGGTAATGGTCACTAGCGACAGGTGGTCTTTGTGTGAAGGCAGTCCTTATTTAGAGGTGGTGTGTATAACAGGTATGTTCCGCCTACGACTGGTTCATTGGAGGAATACATACAGCAGTGTGAACTGGAGAAGAGACAGTCAGCTTCTAGGAGAAACCTTAGTTGCTGTACCAAAGCAAAGAGGCTAGTGAGGTGTCGGATGATCTCGAGATATCAAGTGTTGCATGTATTGCAGTGCTGAGAGCAGGGACATAACACTGTGTGTACACTACATACGTACACTTGTCAGACGAAGTATTATATGTAACTATGTACATACGTATATGTAGTATGCAGGATGTAGTATTGTACGTACGCACAATATGTGAGGTAAATTATTACATGCATAGTACATATGCGAGGTACAGTATGGTATGTGTGCATGATAAGTGAGGTGAAGTATTGTATGTATGCATAGTATGTGAGGTGAAGTAATGTGTGTATATAATGGCATATATATGCATATAAATACTGTATGTTTGTATGTATGTATGTATGTATAAGGTTACCTGAAATCTGAGTGCATAACTCGCTGAGCTGGCAAAACAACGTCCCACAAAAGCGAAGACAAAGGCTCATGATAGCAATTGTAGAATATGTGTAAGAACAAAATGCAGTTTGAACCCAGGACGAGTAATAATCTACACTAAACACAACATTCATCCCCTGTGCAGGTATTGAAACCGTCAGTAGACAGTGCATAGAAATGAGGATGATTTGACAAACAGTCCACCTCCAAATCAACTCAGAAAACACTGCTTCAATACAGAGTGTACTACTTGTTTAATCACATAATAAACAACCACAGAACATATCGATTCTATCAATTAAGGATTGTCACACCTTAACATGTGAGCTTGTAACATTGTATGGTGCTTAGAGTAGACACTGTATATAGAGTAAATAAGCATACAGTACATACAAAATAAATACATACGTATACCATATGAACATACAAACTGTATAGTATACACACACAGCATGTACTGTACATATGTAAGGATGCACGTATATACACTGTACATGCCACACAGTATGCTATACAGTATACACCCATGCACACACATGTACATATGTACCTGTAGGTACATGCACAATATGATGTGTTTGCTTACCTTCAAATAATAACATAATACACAAGGAAGCCTTCTAAGATAGGAACAGATATCACATAATTATCAGTTTACAAAGTCAAACAACAACAGCTTCCACTGAGCCAAACAGCTGATGGAAGAATGAGCAAGTAGTTGTATGTTTGGGATACTTGAACTAATTCGGTCTTTTGTTCTGTTGACAAGATCTGCTTAACAAAATCAACCAGTTACCAGTACAGTAATGGGTTTTATAACTGAAAAATGGATCCAATTGATACTTTGCTAGAAGTCAAGGAAGTTAGTTTGAAGGAATTCAAGCCATACACATGCCAGTGATAATATGGCTGTGTACATGTACATAGAAACCCAGGTTGCCTTGGAAACCCGCCCACTCACAACTGCCCACAAGACTGGTGATTTCACAAGCCATGAACATGACAGCTAAGGCAGCCACATGCTGACACAGCCTTAATTGAAAGTTTCCTGACCTGCTGATAACCAATACATTGGGGATACGTGAAATATCACAGATGAACGAAGACTGAAGAGACATTGGGTTGAGATCACAAGGAAGAAATCACAGAGTTTAAAGATAGAGGAATAAGAAATTTTAAGGTGCATTTGTATGACACTCGTACAACAGGAACATGTACACTGTAATAGAGTTGTACTCTGTACAACAGGAACATGTACACTGTAATAGAGTTGTACTCTGTACAACAGGAACATGTACACTGTAATAGAGTTGTACTCTGTACAACAGGAACATGTACACTGTAATAGAGTTGTACTCTGTACAACAGGAACATGTACACTGTAATAGAGTTGTAATCTGTACAACAGGAACATGTACACTGTAATAGAGTTGTACTCTGTACAACAGGAACATGTACACTGTAATAGAGTTGTACTCTGTACAACAGGAACATGTACACTGTAATAGAGTTGTAATCTGTACAACAGGAACATGTACACTGTAATAGAGTTGTACTCTGTACAACAGGAACATGTACACTGTAATAGAGTTGTACTCTGTACAACAGGAACATGTACACTGTAATAGAGTTGTAATCTGTACAACAGGAACATGTACACTGTAATAGAGTTGTACTCTGTACAACAGGAACATGTACACTGTAATAGAGTTGTAATCTGTACAACAGGAACATGTACACTGTAATAGAGTTGTACTCTGTACAACAGGAACATGTACACTGTAATAGAGTTGTACTCTGTACAACAGGAACATGTACACTGTAATAGAGTTGTACTCTGTACAACAGGAACATGTACACTGTAATAGAGTTGTACTCTGTACAACAGGAACATGTACACTGTAATAGAGTTGTAATCTGTACAACAGGAACATGTACACTGTAATAGAGTTGTAATCTGTACAACAGGAACATGTACACTGTAATAGAGTTGTAATCTGTACAACAGGAACATGTACACTGTAATAGAGTTGTACTCTGTACAACAGGAACATGTACACTGTAATAGAGTTGTACTCTGTACAACAGGAACATGTACACTGTAATAGAGTTGTACTCTGTACAACAGGAACATGTACACTGTAATAGAGTTGTACTCTGTACAACAGGAACATGTACACTGTAATAGAGTTGTACTCTGTACAACAGGAACATGTACACTGTAATAGAGTTGTACTCTGTACAACAGGAACATGTACACTGTAATAGAGTTGTACTCTGTACAACAGGAACATGTACACTGTAATAGAGTCCAAGGTCTTAATAGGTAAATTCCTTTGAAAGGCACACCAAATCTGTACTTCTTATCAGAGGTACTTACTATCTGTACTGGCTTACATAGTGTACATGAGCTAGAGACTAAGTGAGGTGTATATATGTATTAATCATAAGTGTGTATGTGCTAACCCAGGGTACATGCTCAGCAAGTTGTACTGTACTTACTATCAGTACTGGTTTACATAGTGTACATGAGCTAGGGACTGAGTAAAGTGTATACAGTGAAACCTCCCTAATCCGACACCTCTATAATCCAACATTCCCTCTAATCTGACCATTATAAGAGGTATAGTCACCATACATAAGTATGGTAAGAGGCACTCCATAATCCAACAACCTCCTAATCCAACAATATTCTCAGGTCCCATTGAGTGTCGGATTAGAGAGGTTTCACTGTATATGTATTAATCACAAGTGTATGTGTTAACCCAGGGTACATGCTCAGCAAGTTGTACTGTACTTAATATTGACACTGGTTGACACTGTGTATACGAGCTAGGGACTGAGTGTACACATTACACTAACCACGGCATTTGCAAGTACGTAAGTTGTAGTGTACAATACACATTACAACCTACGTATATTATTATTATAATCATTTTAACGATATAAATATTAATGGTTGTTATTAGTTGCCATATAGTCCAGGTATAAGTAAAGCGGGATACACATGTACATTTTAACTTGTAAAAATGAAAATGACATTGGATAGGAATAGTTCAATTCAATTTTCTATAAAATATTAATGGCTTTCATAATATTAATTTATTGATTAATCATTCCTGGAAGATCAAATCAAGCGAATCATGCAATAATAGCTGTTGAAACTAAAAATATTGTTACGATCGTTACCATGAGTTTGTTCTCCAAGTGTAATTCCAGGAAACAGCAGGGGAAGATATTACTGTACATGTGGCCTCGATGTGAAGATGGTTGTTAACACACTGTATACTGTACTGTGGTCAGGTAAACTTCAATGCACAGAATAACACACTGCATCTTGCACTGTGTACAGCCAGTGCCTGTGTACAGAGGTGCTTTAGCGTAGCTGACATACCGGACACTTCAACAGTGGTCACTTACGTACGATGAGTTACCGTGTAGCGGGAAAGTTTCGTAGACTAAAGTTTTGCGGATTTCACGAAGAAATTGGTATTTGCGAAAGTTTTATTCGTGAACATCCAATATGTAATCATCTAACAATCAATTAAAACGATGGGTGTTAAAAACGCAAACTTTTTTTCGCCAAATTCACAATATTAAGTGATTCACGAAAGTTTTGTCCTGCGAAATTTTGCGTCCATTCGGTGCCTGTATAACATGCATGTACAAATAAATGTACACAATTTGGTAGTTCTACTGTGTGTGTACAATATATACGTACCAGTTAGTGGACTAACTTATGCAATTCCACTGTACCCCCTTGGGTAGACTAACCTGTATTACTCCACCTTACCCCCCTCGGGTAGACTAACCTGTATTACTCCACCTTACCCCCCCCTGGGGTAGACTAACCTGTGTTACTCCACCTTACCCACCTTGGGTAGACTAACCTATATTACTCCACCTTACCCCCCTCGGGTAAACTAACCTGTATTACTCCACCTTACCCCCCTCGGGTAGACTAACCTGTATTACTCCACCTTACCCCCCTCGGGTAGACTAACCTGTATTACTCCACCTTACCCCCCTCGGGTAGACTAACCTGTATTACTCCACCTTACCCCCCTCAGGTAGACTAACCTGTGTTACTCCACTTTACCCCCCTTGGGTAGACTAACCTGTATTACTCCACCTTACCCCCCTTGGGTAGATTAACCTGTATTACTCTACTTTATCCACATTGGGTGGGCTAATCAGTGTAGGTGTTACTGTATGAAGCGCAGGCTCAATTCCCAAGTGGACATTGTATTATTGGATGGTGACACTAAGCAATCCTCAAATCAAAACGTGTTAATGCATGCATTGATTCTCCAGAGTATAATTCTACGAAAACAGGTAATAATTAAAATAATATGATTAACAAATTACAGCTAATACAATTAAATGGAGACATAACAAGCATCACATTATATTATTCAGGGGGCAAAACTAGACACCTGTGCCTACTTGAAATATTGGATGTTGCTAAGATACCTCCTGTATGTAACATTAACTCCATAGAATATTATGGCTTGCAAGTGGCTATCAACACCTCAGCACAGAACAATGGAGGGAGTCTCACCTCATAGAATATCCAGCTGCAGTTGATGCTTACTCAATAATTGGATATTCACCACAACATGAGTGATTGTTGTGACAATAATGGGATGGAGGGTGCTTGAGTGCTTGGTTGTGTGTGTGTGTGTGTGTGTGTGTGTGTGTGTGTGTGTTTGTGTGTGTGTGTGTGTGTGTGTGTTTGTGTTTGTGTTTGTGTGTGTGTGTGTGTGTGTGTGCGTGCGTGTGTGTACATGTGTGTATGTACGTCTACAGACCTGTACAGGTGTGTTTTGTACCTCTATAATGCCACACATCAAAACTAATATTGTTGACAGTCCAATACATCTGGCACACTTCGGTTATGTGATCATGAACCATGTGATAGCCAAAACTAAGGTTGTGGTAATACAGAGGGACTGCACACAGACAACTTTGGAGTCAGAGCCACCCACTCTACCACTTGGGGGGGTGTGACGTAACACAACTATCACTTAACACAAAGACACTTAGATAATAGATAAGGGTTGCAAGTAGTACAATGATCTCCTGATGGCACTGAGGATATTAGGGTACTGTATGTGTGGTGCATTCCAGGACAATTACAGTATTAGCATATCCTATCAATGGCAGTCAAAGCTCTTCAATAGTCTCTTCGTGCTTTTCCAGGGCTTTGGACAGACTGGAAGATTCAATTCAGTAGTAGGTACACACCTGCAGGGGTGCTACGTAATTAAAACAGCTAAACCACAGGGTCTTAATGGAGAGGGTGTCCTTTCTTCAAGTGATCTTTATGTGGAGAGGAAGCCGTTATATCCGGTCAACTTTTAACTACTGTAGAACCTGTCTATAAAGACTATTTGTATACACAGGGACAACTTGTACAAAGGGACCACCTGTACACAGGGGACACCTTATCACTGTAGGGCCACATACATACACACTGTAGGGCCACATATACACACTGTTGGACCACGTACATACACACTGTAGGGCCACATACATACACACAGTAGGACCACGTACATACACACTGTAGGACCACGTACATACACACTGTAGGGCCATGTACATACACACTGTAGGGCCACATACATACACACTGTAGGACCACGTACATACACACTGTAGGGCCACATACATACACACAGTAGGACCACGTACATACACACTGTAGGACCACGTACATACACACTGTAGGACCACATACATACACACTGTAGGGCCACGTACGTAACACAAATTCATTTAATTCACAATTTTTGTTCCAACACATAAGATCCAATAACTTCAACACCAACCATATTCAAGGTGAGGTATTCCTGTTAAGATATTCTTTTAGCACTGAAACAAGGAGGAGGTAATTTGCATTTCGTGTTGAGTGGGTTCTAGAACTATACAGTCGAATCTCTCCACTGGAAACATTTTTCAAAGGCGCTCACTGCACATACAGTGGTGAAGACACCAATTGGTATCCCAGTATAGTACTGTTGTACATGAGAAGACATTAGGGTCGAAGAAATCACAATAACAAGAAAATCAAGTACCGTGCAACTTGCTTAGTAAGTACCTTGGCTGGTACATACTCCTGGTTTGTGAGTACACCTCACTCAGTCCCTAGCTCATGTACACTATGTAAACCAGTACTGATAGTAAGTACCTCTGATAAGAAGTACAGTTTTTGTGTGCCCTTCAAGGTACTTACTAAGCAAGTTGGACTGTAACTGGAGGTCCCCAAGAGTCTGTAATAAGAAAGGTTCAACTGTATATTCAATGTACGGTACTATTGTATGTAAAATATACAGTATGTACAACATACGTACATGTAACTAGACATACTGTACAGTATGTACAACATACGTACATGTAACTAGACATACTGTACAGTATGTACAACATACGTACATGTAACTACACATACTGTACAGTATGTACAACATACGTACATGTAACTACACATACTGTACAGTATATATGCAGATACATGTCATACATTAGTATTATTATGAATTCATTGTCCTCAAAACAAAAGAACCAATTATGAAGGCACGATAAATATCCCACAGAATGTAACAAGACCTGTTTTGTCTACGGGTCACTAGCTTCAAACACAGTGCTAGTCCAATGTGGGTTCTACCAGACCAACACACAGCTGTTAGAGGTGCAGGGCGACATCGTGGGCGTGTTGGAAGTGTCTGACCTGAATCTGCCTGATATTGCTGTGTGTGTGTGTGTGTGTGTGTGTGTGTGTGTGTGTGTGTGTGTGTGTGTGTGTGCATGCGTGTGCATGTGTGTGTGTACGTGTGTGCATGGGCGCGTGCGTGTGCGAAAGCTGTGTGTGGTGTACATACAACTACATACATGTAGCCCGATATCAACATGTGTGCACACATGACCACATGCAGCCACGTAATGACGTGTACAATGTAAAACAAGCGTACAATGGTGACACCATTCATCAAGAGCGTCTGAACTCCAAACCACAGATTGAGTAGACCAACATCAGACAGGTGTGATGTGATCGGTACCTACGTGAGTACTGTATGCGTGAGTGTCTACATATTATGTATGAAGCCTGACACACAAAGTACTTATGTTACCGCAAATTGATATTAGTTTTAAACAAAGGTATTTAACTGTACGAGTGAATATCAATTCGGGAGCCAATCAAGATGACATTTTCAGCATCAGAGTGACGTAACTTGTATGATGTGTAGATTATTGGGGTAAAAATGAATAAGTCGAGCATAAGCTAACTAACCACAGAGACCAGTGTTTGTGATATGAAACTAGTGGATGTGTGCATGTACGTATGTGTGTTTGTGCATGCATGCTTACGTGTGTGTACGTGTATATACAGTACATGTACATATGTACGTACTTTACAGGTCAGGTGAACAAGCAGTACTATGTAAGCAATTCCATTAGCAGATAGATCGAAAACCTTAAGAGAGTGATTAGTGATTCCTCAAAAAACATCTCCGTATCAGCATAGTGAAGGTGGGGTCTTCAAACACTGGTACCTATGGTCAGACAATCGTGACTGGTGGGCATATCCGGGACCACACACCAATGTAAACCTTGGCATAGTGGGAGAATGCAGATAGGAGTAATGTACACGTGAGGACAAGTGGTCATGAATAATTATCACCCCAGCTAAAGGTCAGCCCCTCCCACACACTCCAGGGCAGCATAGATACTGGCAGGTATATACATGCAATCCAATGAATACCACTTGGACACTAGCAAATGGATGGTGTTACACACACACTGATAAACGTGTGTGTTGATATACACACATGTATATCAGTGTACTGTGTGCACACCCAAGTGTGTCATCCCCCACGTGTCACTGTACACCCATGTACACACAAAGGAACACCCAAACACAGACAGACAGACACACAGGCACACCCACACCCACACCCACCCACCCACACACACACACACACACACACACACACACACACAGAAACACACACACACACACACACACACACACACACACACACACACACACACACACACACACACACACATTCAATTCTACACACATAGGCTTACAATACAAAATTAATCAAACAACACAGGGGATAATTGTCTATCATTATCTATCAAAAAGACCAGGCAGATGGTACACGTTAGCCATATTATCGAAATACTAACGAACATATCAAGAGGTATTTCAATGACACTTACCAAGCAATTAAGCACACAAGGGGCAATTAATAATACTCTACAATCTCTGACAATGATTATGGGATGAGAATGATACACAGGTGTGCACCACACACAGACACACACACACACACACACACACGCACACACACACACACACACACACTTCATATGTATAGAAATATAGCCACATATACGTATATATATACCAGGAACCTCCCACAATCAGGTTACGTACAGTTATCATTCACACTTATCAACCAAATCATACCGATAGCATATTTGATTAATTAAGCTAATACATCACAGCCAATCCGGGAGGACAGCTGGCGGGCATTATGGGATTCATGATACGGCCCCCACCCCCACCCACGTTCGAAACACAACAGACAATCAGAATTCCGCAGAATACAACAATTGCTCAATTATAAACACAGCCTGGAACGGCATGCACTGTAGGGGTGTGTGTGTTCTATCTTACTAGACTTAGCCTACTTAGTTTAGTTTAGTTCTGGCAACAAAACAGTGTCATATGTCGAGTGGGACCTCGTCATCAGCCATGTCATCATGGTCTACAAAGGAGGCGGGAACACAAAATATAAAGAGTAAATTCCTTTAATTATACCCTCAGCACAATACTAGAAAGTCATTCTGTAGGTACACAGTGGAACCCCTAATAAAGAATGTCTGAATGAAGGATGTATTAGAAATTATCTCTCTACAAAGGGAAATTTTTGAGGTACGTATGTACGTACTGTACCAGGATTGTACTTCACCATAGAGTTCACACATTTTCACCTCCAGAGAGTGGACAACCCCAATACAGAGGACAAAATGGCTGATCAAAACATGGTTGCTATGGAAGAGGTTCCACTGTGTTCAGGACCAATGGATCACATGATTTAGTGTCACATGAGTTACAGGTGACAAGTCACATGACCACGTGACACATGACCTACTCACCATCCTCATTATCATTATCCTCCTCTCCCTCTTCATCTGTGAAGAAATTAATGGCTTCGTTCTCTGCTACCATCCCAACAGGAGCATACATTCTCTTTCTTGCGTACCACTTTCTGCAGGCCATGAGGTACACAATCAGGTAAAATTAACACTCTCCTTGGCGGTTTGTGGTTGCACGATACAATACCATGGCAACCATCACCATGGCAACAATGGTGAGCCTCTTCACAATCGATATACAGAAAGCACATGTATGCAGAATATACTACACTGAATATTGTATATCATACACTATATAACGTGCAATATAAATAATAATATAAATTCATTGTTGCAGTTACGCATAGGAACACATATTATATATACATATAATTATATATTTTTTGCACATACAATACTTAGTATAATATATATAATAATAACAATTAATATATACCTAAATTAACCATTAGAACCTAGTACAGCGGTACAATTGAAACGTTGGACTGTAACACTGATTTGTTGACAGAGTTTGAGGTAGTATATGAATATATATATACATATCTATCTATCTATCTATCGGACGAGTGTTACATACCAGAAGTCGAAATGAAAACAATATAGGGGCTGCCCTAAAAATTAAACAATCACCTTTCAGCACTAGGATACCAATGTGTTGAAACCGGTTTTAATTTGAAGCGATTTCGAAAGCACTTCAACCATCAAGTATATACACGTATGACCTATATACGATATCTATTAAAGATTTTTCGTACACATAAAGATCTGTACATGTATAGATCTGTACATGTACAGATCTGTACGTGTGTACTCACCCGCACTGCCAGGCAATTATGCCAACTGTCACGATGACAATCACCACGACAACGACAACAGCGACTATGACACCGATGATGATAGGCAATGGACTATTGCTCGGGGAAGCTGGAGAGGTGAACACAAGTGAGAAGAAATGCCAACACTGCAGAGAACTGTTACGTACATGTGAATGTGTGTACAGCATGTATTATATACAGTACTTACAACACAGTACTCACAGTACACACAGTACACACAGTACTCACAGCATACACAGTACACTCAGTACATACAGTACACTCAGTACATACAGTACACACAGTATACACAGTACACACAGTACATGCAGTACTCACAGCATACACAATACACTCAGTACATACAGTACACACAGTACATACAGTACACACAGTATATACAGTACATACAGTACACACAGTACACACAGTACACACAGTACACATAATACACGCAATACACACAATACACACAGTACACACAGTGCACATATTACATACAGTACACACAGTACACACAGTACATACAGTACACACTGTACATACAGTACACACAGTACATACAGTACACACAGTACTCACAATACACACAGTACACACAGTACTCACCATTTGCACTTGCACAGGAAGGAGGAGGACCACTCCACTGTGCATTAGAGGTGCACATGATGGACTTGTTCCCTTGCAAGGTGTAACCAGAGTTACATTCGAAGGTGGCCACTGTCCCTGCCACGAGAGTGCCATTCGTGTGGACTACACCATTTGCGATTGAGATCGGTGCGCAGCCAGCTGGAGTGGAAAGGCAGAGATTCATGAAGTAAACAGGGCATCCTGGACACACAGGGATGGGATTGTTCTAGAGGTACATGCCCCCACCCATACACACAGGAATAGGATTGTTCTAGAGGTAAATGCCCCACCCATACACACAGGAATAGGATTGTTCTAGAGGTAGATGCCCCACCCATACACACAGGAATAGGATTGTTCTAGAGGTAGATGCCCCCACCCATACACACAGGAATAGTATTGGTCTAGAGGTACATGCCCCCACCCATACACACAGGAATAGGATTGTTCTAGAGGTAGATGCCCCCACCCATACACACAGGAATAGGATTGTTCTAGAGGTAGATGCCCCCACCCATACACACAGGAATAGGATTGTTCTAGAGGTAGATGCCCCACCCATACACACAGGAATAGGATTGTTCTAGAGGTAGATGCCCCCACCCATACACACAGGAATAGTATTGGTCTAGAGGTACATGCCCCCACCCATACACACAGGAATAGGATTGTTCTAGAGGTAGATGCCCCCATCCATACACACAGGAATAGGATTGTTCTAGAGGTAGATGCCCCCACCCATACACACAGGAATAGGATTGTTCTAGAGGTAGATGCCCCTACCCATACACACAGGAATAGGATTGTTCTAGAGGTAGATGCCCCCATCCATACACACAGGAATAGGATTGGTCTAGATGTCCCCACCCTTACACACAGGAATAGGATTGTATTAGAGGTACATGCCCCCATCCATACACACAGGAATAGTATTGGTCTAGATGTCCCCACCCATACACACAGGAATAGGGTTGTGTGATGGTGTGCATACTTACCCTTACACACAGGAATATCATTACTCCATGTGGAATCCTTCATACATGTAGCAGTGCCAGTACCCACCAAGACATAACCAATATTACAAGAGAAACTGAGCTGACTACCAGGGGAGAACTCTGTTGACATTGGGTACACACAGTACACACAGTACACACAGTACATACAGTACACACAGTACATACAGTACACACAGTACACACAGTACACACAGTACACACAGTACATACAGTACATACAGTACACACAGTACATACAGTACACATAGTACATACAGTACAAACAGTACACACAGTACACACAGTACATACAGTACACACAGTACACACAGTACACACAGTACATACAGTACACACTGTACATACAGTACACACGGTACACACAGTACACATAGTACTCACAATACACACAGTACACACAGTACTCACCACTAGCACTAGCACAGGAAGGAGGAGGACCACTCCACTGTGCCTTAGAGGT